>LPNX010936273.1:436589-713653 GCA_001517045.1 Pseudotsuga menziesii | reverse complement strand
AGCATCCTCCCTCTGCCGAAATTATCCTTGAAACCCTAGCTTACCATTAAGCTATTTTCACCATTGAGAATCATTTTTGGCCCATTTCCAGCACCGGAGAAAAGGAAGAGGTAGCTTGGAGCTCGAAGCCACCGACATCGGACCAGCGCAACGGACTTCACCAACCTCCACACCGGAGGTAACATCAATACAAATTATTATTTATTATTTACTATTTTTTGCTTCCTGTTATTCACTTTTCACCGTATTGTTTCATGTTATTTGCTTTTTACTGTTCTAGCTTCAAGGACGTATTTAGATTAGTTTTCGTTTCAGTTTATCGTTATTTAATTTATATATCATTGAACTGCTACTAAGGAATCCATATTCCTTAGTAGGTGCTCATTCGCACAAGCTAGGGTGAAAACCCTAGCAACAAGTAGGCTCCTTAAGATATCTGTATGTTTAGATAAATGGTTATTATTATATATGTAATAAGGGAGATGCCCTATTCCATTGAAACTTTCCCATTTGATTGAAGAGTAGGTGGGTGAGTTTGTCTTCAATGGGTATTGCTTTGCTTTCATTCAATTTTTTCTCTTTCTTATATTGACCTAGCGTTCTTCCAATATGGGGTCATTGCCTCCCTTTCAGTGTCATTTCCTGGCATTTATGCCCTTTCTTCAAAGAATAAGTCGTTTATGCCCTTTCTTCAGAGAATAAGTCGTTTTTCAAGTTTGAATGTGCAAATCTAAGAGAGAGGTGGGTACCATTTTAGAAGGAGGCCTTTCTTCAGAGAATAAGTCGTTTTTCAAGTTTGAATGTGCAACTCTAAGAAAGAGGTGGGTACCATTTTAGAAGGAGAAGTTGGTTTTCAACTCTATTACTAAAGGAATTAACCCAACCAGCCACCAAGCATTCAACAAGTTACCATCTACTGAATTTACCAAGCATCACCTACAAAATTTTAAACATGCTCGCTTTTTTGTTATGGGCCTCAAAATTTAGAAGCATCGTTGAATTTAAACACCCATTCTTTGGGTAGTTTGAATGTGCTCTCTAGCTGTCGTTGAAATGGAGTACTAATTTTGATAAAATGTTATTTTCAAATTTTTTATAAATTTGAAAATAATCTAAAAATATATTTTAATGAAACGCATGGAAATAGGGTTTTGTTGTGATAAGCTCTCAATCCCACTTTGCACACTTTCAATACTTTCAATTTACAATTTGCAAGTCTTGTTATGTCCCCGACATTTAGTTTTCCATTGGGGACATTATACCTAGTGTTTATATTTGTCACTTTTTGGTCTTTGGGTAAAGTTTCATTGAAATATTGGAAAAATGCATTTTTTATTTTATTTTCTCAAATACGCTTTACCTCTGCTCTCATTGGTTACTAGCACACTTGCATCAGCATCGCTTAGGGCATCCCAGGCCTCGACGACACGACAATGTCATCGTCTTTAATGAGATGCGAGAATGTTTTCTCTCACGATTGTTTGTCCAAGGTCTCAAACTTTGTGGTTGTGTTGGTGTTTCTCCCTTCAACCCAAGTTTAGACCCTTGTTTGTCTGTCAACAAAGCCCAAGATATCAACCCGACAAAGCAGGGCTCAGTCGGCAGCACCTGCGATGCAAATGCAGTCTCACCCGAGATCTCTTATGGGTAACTTCCAAAACCAGGTTTCTGCAATTGTATAGGGATTTCCTCTTCCTCGGCACCTTACTAGCTTGCTCGAACGAAGTCGGTGGTTATATTACTTACTCTTATTCTGTGCATTCAAGATACCACTCTACTTATTCGTCGACAAAGATTACAAGAGTAATATAAAGCTTAGCACAGATTATATATATCAACAGTGTGACATATGCATATAAGGACTCATTCATAAGCAAATACACAATCACTTATTCACAACATACATTCATTCAATATAAGCACATTCATCAAATATACACATAGATAACATTTAATGTGGAAACCCATTCGGGAAAAACCACAAAGGCGCTCTTCATCTGGCATGAGAAATATATGGCACCTTTCGTTTATGCACTCAGCTTGTAGACTTTGTTCTAGATTTTCTCTACAATCTATACAGATTTATCTCTCCTCTCATGCTCTCTAGTTTCAACTCTCTGAAGTTTACTCTCCTTCACTCTACTGTTGATCCACACATAGGCTAGATCGACTCTCTCTTCTTCTACACTCTATTGTCAATCCACACACAGCCTGGATCGACTCTCTCCTATTCAATGCTGTACAACTCTTCGACTCTACAAACAGACATTAGATACTAACACAGACCAACTGAGAGCATATGTGTTTGACTCTAAGGAAGTAACCCGCACACAGCTTGGGTTCTCCCTTTTATAGACTCTTACATGTTGTAGTCATCCGACTTCATTTTGTTAGCCAACAGATTGTCATTCATATTCTTATACACTCAGTTACAACTGTCAATAGGCACTATCAGCCCAAAATACAAAGATGTTTTATTCCCTAAAGCATGCATTATCCCAACTGACTTCTTACCCACAATTTCTCGGGTTGTCATTTTCAACCGTTGTACGTCTTCTTATATCATGGTTCCTTCCATCATGGTTGCTTTTTTTGAAACTTCCCTTTTGTCGCAAACTCTTCATGCGCAGCTACTTCTGTCGTAGCTTCCTCTACAACTACTTCTTCTATCGTAGCTCTTTCTTCCACAGTTGCTTCAATCGCAACTTTTCCTATTTATGTGACCAGAATCTTCATATTTTCGAGCAGAATTTTGGTTGAATTCTTCTTATCCTTCCCTAGGGCCAATAGCCCTCCAACACTCACATGTGGCTCATACCAGGCCACACTAATCTGAAGCTTCTATGGGGACGACCTTACTTTGAAAATCTTGGAATATTTTCACTGCCTGCTCTGTTTCCTGTCGCACCTCTTCTTCTTCATTTTGCAAATTCTCCACAAGGTCGGAACTGATGTGTTCCAACGTTGTAAGTCTTACTAACTCTACTACTTGTCGCACTTTCTGGTGTACAAGCAGAATAATTCTCAAAATTCTCTATGCCTCTGCTTGTAATTCTATGACCTTGTCAATCCTTTGTTGTTGTTGAGTTCGGAGCACTGTGACTTGTTGTTGTAGTACCTTGATCTCAGGAGCCTTAGCCATTTTCTCTGCTAATGGCAATGTCTTCATCTGATTCTTCATCTAGTTTTCCCCTGTATCAGCACTGCGCAGTTGCTCTATGACTTTATCTAATTCACCATCGTTGATGCAAGGAATCTCCTACGATAAATAATGAAAATGCACGATATAACTAAAACAAGAGAGCACAAAAGAGATTTATTGATCGCAGGCCACTTCGAGGGGGAAGCCTCCTTTGATACAAAATAACTTGTGGATGCCTTTATTGGCCTCAACATGTACTTATATACTAAGTCTAATATAAACAACTATTACTCCCCATGAATGTGGGATAATACAACATACTAATTGGACAACTTAACAACCATTACTCCCCATGAATGTGGAATAATACAACATACTGACAGGACGACTTACAAAGCATATGCATCCAACAAAATATACTAACAAAATAAAGAGGAGGGTTGACACGGGTTCTTAACATCCCCTCCCTCTTATAAAAGTTATGTCCTCAAAGCTTTAGATGTGGAAACTGTTGTTGAATCTGAAGGAGTGGTTCCCATGTAGTATCCTCTAGTTGCATGTCGTTCCACTAAATTAAGAACTTTGTGATGGACCGAGAGCAAAGCTGACGAGTGCACTTATTAAGGATGGCCTTCGGTTCCAAAATGATGGATCCTTCATTATCCAGTTCTGCTAAAACATTTTGTGCTCTGATGTTGGTGCCAATCACTTTCTTAATACAACAGACATGAAATACTGGGTGAATGCAAGAAGAAAGAGGAAGTTCCAATTTATAATCAACCGACCCAATCTTTTGAAGAACCCCTATATGGCCCATAGAACTTTGGAGCCAGCTTTTGATGCCCTTTGAGTTTCAGGGAGGATTGCTTGTAAGGCTGCAGATGAAGAAAAACCATATCACCAATTTGAAAAGTGCACTTAGAATGATGTTGATCGGCCTGTTGTTTCATGCAGTTTCTTTCCATGTGAATATTGTCCTGCAGAATGTGAAGAATCTGATCTCAGTTTCAAAGAACCATGTCAACTTCCTAAACTGGTGAACTGTTGGGGGTGTATGGTAGGAGTATTGACGGTGCCTAACCATAAACTGCTTCATATGGAGTCATTTTAGATGTAGTATGTTAGGAAGTATAGTACCACCATTCAATGAGAGGGAGCCACTTTTCCCACTGATGTTGTTGTTTAGAGGTGAAGCAACGAAGATAAGTTTCCAAACATTTGTTGATGACTTCAGTATGACCATCTGTTTGTGGGTGATATCCTTAACTCATATTTAGTTTGGTGCCAATGAAGCGAAATGGCTCGGTCCAAAAATGACTTATGAAAGTTGCATCGCGGTCTGAGACAATGAAAGAAGGGATTCCATGAAGATAGAATATGTGGTCTATGAAAACTTGTGCGACTGAGGAGGTAGTATATGGATGGTTGAGAGCACAAAAATGACTATATTTGGAGAGTCGGTCAACTACAACCAAGATTATGGTCTTCCCTCCAGATTTAGGGATCCCTTTAATGAAATCCATCGAAATATCTATCCAAATCCTTGTAGGGATTGGAAAAGGTTCGAGCAATCCAAGAAGGAGTGTAGTTTCACCCTTATGGCATTGGAAGGCATCACATTTGGAAACCATCTGTTGAATTTTCCATTTCACTCCTTTCTAAAAGAAGTTACGTCATGCCCGCTCATACGTTTTGAGGGACCCAAAGTGCCCTGTCAATGGAGAAGCATGGAGTTCATAGAAGATAGCCTCGTAAAGATCTGTGTTATGGGTAAGCACCATACGACCCTTGTATCTCAAAGAAGAACCATCCCAAGATTAATGTGGTACAACATAAGGGTTATTGTCCAACTATTGGATGATTTCAGATAATGAAGAGTCATTGACATAGCCTTACTAAACAGATTGTAACCAATTTGGAATAGGCATAGAAATAGCTGCAAGAGAAGCATGGTCATCAAATGTGTGGGTAAGAGCATCTGCCACAAGATTGTCCTTACCCTTCTTGTAAGTGATCTCATAGTCATAACCCATGAGTTTTCTAACCCATTTATGTTGTGTTGGGGATGAGACCTGTTGTTCCAAGAAATATTTCAGACTTTGGTGATCAGTCTTGTTGTAGAAATGATTCCCTAAGAGGTATGGATGGCACTTGTGTACTGCATGTGACATAATTTCCTTCTCATATGTAGAGGCGGCTAAATTCTTTCCAGAAATGGATTTACTAGTGAACACAATGGGATGTTCATCTTGAAAGAGGACAACCCCAAGTCCATTGTCGCAAGCATCACTCTCAATAGTGAAGGGATTAGAAAAATCATGCATAACTAGAATAAGTGTGGTACACATATCTTGTTTTAGTTTTTCAAATGCACACTCAGTAGCATGCATCCATGTAAAAGCATCTTTTTCAATAGAGTTGTTAATGGAGCTACAATATTCCCATAATCTTTGACAAACTTGCGGTAGTAGCCAGTTAGTCCCAAAAACCCACGAAGGCTCTTCAGGGTCTGAGGATGCGGCCAATTTTCATGGCATCTATTTTGGCAGGATCTACGCGAACCCCTTGTGTTGAAACATTATGCCCGAGATACTCTACTTCCTTCTGCCCAAAAACACATTTAGATTGTTTGACAATGAGATGATGATCACATAAAAGTGGCAGTGTAATATCCATATGTTGGAGATGCTCAGCCCATGTTTTACTATAGATGAGGATACCATCAAAGAAGACCAAAATGAAGTCTCGTCAGAATATTTTATTCATTAATTCTTGGAATGTGGAAGGAGCATTTGTGAGGCCAAATTGCATGACCAAAAATTCATAGTGGCCTTCATGTGTGGGAAAAGTTGTTTTAGGGATATCATCCTCATGAACCTGAATTTGGTGATACCCAGGATGAAGATCCAACTTGGAGAAAAAATGAGCACCATGAAGCTCATCAACAACAGGAATTGGAAACTTATCCTTGATTGTGATGTAATTAAGTGCTTGAAAGTCAATGCAGAGGTGCCATTACCCATCTTTTTTCTGAACAAGAAGAATTGGTGAAGAAAAGGAACTGGTACTAGAGCGAATAATACCTTGCTTCAGTAAATCCGGAGCAAGCATCTCAATCTTTGTCTTGTGGTGAAATGGGTCGCAATAGGGCTTGATGTTGGGATGGACGCTTCCAAAAAGAAGTGGAATATGATGGTCCTCTGGTCTTAAAGGTGGCAATCCCACTGGATCAACAAAAACACATGCATATCGATCCAAAATTTGTTGTACATCCAAGAGAGTAGTTGAGACCGCTGAAGGTTGCATCTGAATGAAATGGAGTTGAGTGATGACAACATGTGAACTCTTCTTAAGGATATTTTCTGTGCGATGTGAACTGATGATGCTGAGAGACCCTGGTTGTAAGCCCTTCAATGTGTGTATTTTCCCATTGACTGAAAATTGCATCCAAAGTTCATTAAAATCCAATAAAATGGGTCAAATTGTATGTAACCATTAAGCACTCAAAACCACATCACATCTGCCTAAGGGAAAGGAAAACATGTCAGAGCGCAATTTATAATCCCTAATAGAGATACACACATTACGACACTTCCCTTTGCAAGGAAAGGTGCCCCCTTTGGCAATCATGAATTCAAATCTGGAGCAAGGATGGATAAAACAATCGACTTGTTTGGCGATCCAAGGGTCAATGAAGTTATGAGTGCTACTAGAATCAATGAGTATTGTAAGAGGGATATTTTTGAAGAAACCCCTAACCCGCATGGTTTGTGGGGTGGTGACTTCGGCTAATGCATGGAGAGATATCTATGGCTGGTCGTCTTGAGCAGGAATGTCAACAGGCAGTTGCTGAATGTCATCTTCATCATCTACTAGATCTTGAGCATCATCAGAAATTTTAGGTGCAGGCAGAGAATCCACATCCAAGAGAGAGTTTTTTCTTAGCACATCGATGTCCCCAGGTGAATTTATCATCACAATTATAACAAAGCCCTTTTTCCCTACGTGTCCGCATGTTGGTTTCAGACAAATGCTTGATATGAGTGGTTATAGGAGCTGGCAGGAGTGGAGGTCTTTGGGGAACCATATTTCTGAATGGAACAAAAGTGGATTTGGAGCGTTGTTGATCCATGATCTTGTCCTCCACCAACTTATCCAACCCTAGGGCTTCCATCATTGTGTTAGGATTGAACATTTTAACTCTTGATTATATTGCATACTTCAGACCATTGATAAAACAACTCCGATAGAATGAATAAGGAAATTCTTCTGTGTGATTGGCTAGTTTCTCAAATTATGTCTAATACTCCCTCACAGTTCTAGTTTGACGAAGTTTGGTGAGTGCTCCTATGAAGTCATCAAAAGCACTAGGGTCGAATCATTACAAAAGGAGTTGGCAAAAATATGTCTAGGTTGGCTCTGTGTGAGCCTTGATGTACTAACATAACCATTGAAGGGCTTCATGTTCCAAATGAAAGGATGCAAGTGGGACTTTATTAACATCAAAAGTGTTATGCAAATTGAAATATTGTTCTGCCTTGTAAATCCATCTAGTCGGATCATCACCATTGAAGCGAGGAAAATCAAACTTCGACCCACGAAAGTTGCTAGAAGAGGAGAACCCAGTGTCTGTGGAAGACTCAGGCTATTGTCGGTTGCTCATGGTTGAATGTTGAAGATGGAGATTAAGAAATTTTTTATCCAAGTCTTCCAGTTTGGTCTTAAGGGCGGCAACTTCATCTTCCATTTGTTTATTTGCTTCTGCGCGGGTGACAACAATAAGCATGATTTTTTTTTAAATGGGTAGAAAAACAAAAACATAAAGGGTTTTAGAAAAGGAAAATTTTGAGTTGGGAAAAACTCGGGTAGGTTATTGGGGTTTGACTAGGTTTTGGACACTTTCTGAGGGACAGGGAAGTAAAAAATGTGAATTTCAGAAGCAGGGTGAAAGAATGGGAAAATTTGTCAAAGGGGGACAAAGAAGCAGAATTGGGAAGCAAACACGGTGGCAAAATTTGAAGGTGATTGGGTGAGAATCAGAGAAGTTATGGAAAACCCTAAAAATAGACAAATGTGGAATTTTGGGCTTCGGGAAGTGGAATTTGGTATGGGGTCCTCAAGGAAGGAAATATGCAGAATGGAATTACGAGGGTTACAATGAATTTTCAAGGGAAACAGAGCTAAAACAAAGAATATATTCCCAAAAATTAGAAACTAGTCAATTAGGTAGGGGTTGTTACCTTTTTTGCTTGGTAGGTCCTCTCAATGGCCAACTACTTCGGGGTTCCTGCGGTACTCCTCATAATGAGTTTTAGGGCTATGCCCAAGTACTTACTACAGTTAAGCAGATAGGGTTTATTCCTTGATCTGAATGAATAATATCGATGCAAAGAAGAAGCGTTACTACAATAATCACAGCTCCATGAAGCACTGCAAAAGAAAATAAATTTGCAGAAATTCCACCCAGCGAGCCCAAGAAAGTGCTCTGATACAAGATGCGAGGAACCTCCTACAATAAACAATGAAAATGCATGATATAACTGAAATAACAGAGCACATAAGAGATTTTATTGATCCTGGGCCACTTCAAGGGGGTAACCTCCTTTGAGCAAGCTCAATACAAAATAACTTGTGGATGCCTTCATTGGCCTCAAAACGTACTTATATACTAAGTATAATCTAAACAACTATTATTCCCCATTAATGTGGGATAATACAACATACTAATTGGACGACTTAACAATTATTACTCCCCATGAAAGTGGGATAATAGAACATACTAACAGGACGACTTACAAAGCATATGCGTCCAACAAAATATACTAATAAAATAAAGAGGAGGGTTGACACAGGTTCTTAACAGTCGATCAATGCTTCCCATGTATGAGAAATTTTTTCAACCACCTTGGCACAAAGTTCCTTCGCCTCTTTTATCTTCTTCGTAGCCTCTGTTGTTGTTTTTCTTCTTTTGTCCAGCACCTCTGGGGGTGTACTGGGTCTCACTTATGCTTCCAACTCTGTGACATTTTTGCGGAGGTCCTCTGATCTTCCTCCAAGTCGAATGACCTTGGATTTTGCGAACATCTCATTTGTTATGCCTTCATCTGCAAAATTATTGCAAGAAAGTGTTACAACTTTGTTGAGTCGGTGCATGTCCTCCTCCCAAGTTTTGGCTTTCTGCTCAGTTTCTTTTATTATTTTCTTCATTTTACTAACAATATTATTTGATGCTTGAACTTGCTTGATCAATTCAGCTTCTCTAACCTTCATTTCCCCGACTATGACATTCTGGATTACATAAAATTCATACAATGGCATTTGAGAAAAACCTATTGTGACATGGCCCATGTTCTTGGCCATGGTATTTAGCTTTGTTGTCCCTAGGTCGAGTGCTTCTCCCACCAATTGAGACTTTATTGGTGGAATAGGTATCGATACATCGCTCGGTCGCTCTTCTGATGGGCCAACTAAGTCCTACGACACTGGAATTATGGTATGTAGTCGACCGCGACCATTACTTCTTTGATTGCTTTGCAGAGCGTCTATAGTAAGTCTGTAATGCTACCTGTGAGCTCTGTTTGGCGCTCATCAATTTTCTTCAGGCTCTGTGTAGCGACTTATGTCATTGCTCCCATCAGAAGGGTAAAATTGTCACTTGTAAGGTTGATAGTTTATGTTGTTTTATCATCCTTTCATTTCTTATGCCTTGTTTCAGGCTGCTCTCTTTGCTTCCTCTTATCCCCCACTACTGGATCTGTTGGGGATGTATTAGAATAATTTTGGGGAGGGGTGGGATAATTTTGTGGATTGTGTGTTGCTGGTGGTGGGTCCCCTTCCTGTTCTCCATCCTTTTGTGTTGGTGGTTCATCCCATTACAGGTCTTCTTCTGCAGATAGTAGGTCATCAACAATAGGGACTCACCATTATTCCGACCAATATTGGGTAATGGCCTTAACTTCTTCTTCAGATAGCAATAATTGTGTTGCTAACCATTGGTGTTGTGGATCTTATCACGGTTGCAACAAGATATGATGGGGCCAAATTATAAACTTAACAATGTTTTTAAACTGCTGATCGGTTTCCTCCATAATTCTTGCATGCTTTCTCAATTGATATCGTAGGGCCTCTCTATGTAAAAAGAATTGTACATTGTTGTCTCTGTGTCTCTCATTTATATTTTTCTTGAAGTAGAGATTTTGGTATCGAGCTCCTTAACATCGAATTGGTATATATACCCCTTAGTAGTTCATTGGTTTTGACCATGCGACAAACGAAATCAAAATGAGTAACCATGAATAATGGAATGTGGTACCTTTCCCCTTCAACTCCTTCACATTTGCTAACAACTCTCTTAGTAGATAGTACGAACGATTCATTTGAACCCCCACCGCACAGAGTTCAGTCATTGCAATCATTCCTACAGTACATTGGTTCAGTCACATCTTATGCACCAACTTGGTAGCTAAAACCTTAGTTGCGAACCAAACAGTTTGGTCATTGATGGAGGTGATTAATATGCCTTTGGTATCTATGTACAAATCATACTTATATTTTAACTTGTTCGTCATCAGAGTGTCTTGGTATTTTTTGAAAAATGGCATTGGGTCTACGCCTAGAAGTGGAATCCTTGAAATCGTTGCTATCAACTTGACATCCACAAATATTTTTTGGTTGATCCATAGGCAGCCACTGTGGAAGGATACCAACAACTATTTAACATGAGAATTCACCTCTATGCTTCAGCCAAAATGCAACATATACATCAGCGATAGTAAACCTGCTTCGGGCTATCTGGTGTATCTTGTACAACAACCATATAGTTCTTTGTGTCCAACTCTGGAAATTTATGTATATTGTGATTGACAAAGGCCAAATTCTTGAGTTTGGAAGTATGTTCTGCAATACCCAAACTCCTTTTGCTACAGTTGGTGCTTCCAGTGGGTACTGTGCATTCTTCAGAACTCTAATCTTAGGCGCATCATTTTGTCTCGGTGGAATATATGGTGGCAGCATAGTCATAGACCCTAGTTCTTCCTCCTCCTCCTGTATGGTGGTGGTGGTGCTTTCTTCTTGTGGTTTCTAGAGCGCTTTCTCGTTGATGAACCAAGTGGGTCTACTCTCAACCTTACTACAGGGATGAATGGAATTTTTTCAGCTTCTTTGGCAACCACATAGTATGGTGGAACATATCCAACAGTGTCTTCCATAATGGGTGTGGGTGATGCAATCCCAACACCATATCCTACAATTGTGCTTGTATTGGATATCGAAATAACCATGCTTTGTGGAAAAATCACTTTGGCCCTTGCACTTGCAAACAACAATCTCTCTCTCGAATTCGACATAATTAACTGAAACTTGAGCGCGAAAGTGATAACGTCTAGCCATTCATTCAGTCAAGCCTCCACACGAGTGGTCGATTAATGGAAAGGTAGTTGTCCTTTTCGTTACATGGGCTGATTGTTTGAACGAGTATTAGGAAACTTCTACGTATGTCGCCACTCACCTATCACATTAGTGGTAGTTATTGTGCAATAAAGACATAAGTGACCGAAAATCATGCTACCAAAATATATCGGGCCTTTGCATTAATTACGACTAGTTTCCATTTCTACGACAACAATGCTCTTCCTGTGACCTATATTCAATATTTGACATTTTCCTTTTATTTCAATATATAGAATGTATTTTCCATCATTTCTCCTCTTGTGACAGTTTTCCTCTCTCTACGATAGACTAGCAGTCAATGATAGTTTATTGCTCTTCTTGAGACAATTTTTTTGTCGACCATGTCTCGGCTATCCTGATAAGGATTTAACTGAATTCCATTCACCAATCCTCTGACAAGTGTTCCATCTAAATTATGTAGTTGCACTATGTCTTTGTTAGTGATATGAGTTACAATATATGGTCCAATCCAGTGTGTTTTCAACTTACCTGGTTGCTTGAAGAATTTTCTATAATATAGAAGAGCAAGTCCTATGACCTAAAATTGCATGTTCTTGATGTGGAAATTATGCCATACTTTATGCCATTCATTCTCAACATTTTGATGATATCCTGCAACAAAACAATCTTCTTCCAACTGTACAAGCTGCAACAATCTTTCCTTGACATCACCAACATTTGTCATCTCTGTGATCGTAGCAATCCTTAGGTTGGGTACAATGTATTCCATCGACATCACAACTTCTTGTCCATACACCAAACAAAATGGATTTTAACTTTTCAACTTCGTACAGGTTGTGCGATATGCCCATAGTACTATGAAAATTTTCTGATCCCAGTCATCTCTTTGGACATTGAAAATATTTGTCAATGCATTCTCCAGGATTTTGTTAAAGTCTACAACAACACCATTAACTTGAGGGTGATACAACATCATATTTCTCTGTTGGATCTTGAATTCTTCCATCAATTCTACAATCAACTGGTTGACAAAGTGTGTACCTTGGTCACTTATCAAAATATTTGGGCATCCAAATCTAGTCACGGCATTTTCAAATAAAGACTTAGTAGCAGTCATAGCAGTACAATCTTTTACTGGCGCTGCTTCAGCCCATCTGGTTAGGTAGTCGGTCGCGGTAATAATATATTTTGCACCTGTGTGCTTCCCTGTTGGACTAATAAGGTTTACAAAATCAACAACCCATTTGTCAAATTCTTGCAAATTTATTTGGGGTACTAATGGCATTTCATCTCGTTGCAATGAATTTCTAGTTCTTTTATAGACACCACAACTGTGACAATATTCTCGGGCGTCCACATGCATGGTGGGACACCACAATCCTTCTTGTAGTATCTTTGGCACTGTATTTTTCCAAGCAAAATGGCCTCCTACGACACCAACATGCGCTTCATTTAGTATCATTGGTCGCTAGTGTTCCAAAACGCAACGATAATGAATCTCATCAGGGCCCATTTTATATAACTGTCCAATGATCAACTGGAAGTCTGCAGCTTGCACAACTAACCACTTCTTCTGTGCAGTAGTAAATTTAGTTGGTGCATATCTTGTACTCAAAAATTGTATGATGTCTCTATAATGATCATCAAACATTGTTATCACAAATAGTTGTGCATCAAGAAGGCTATCGTCTAGGTTACCAGGTTCTTCGCCACTTTCGATCCTTGACATATGGTTTGGCCCTAAATTCAATCGACCCAGTTTAACAATGAATTCAAAGTCAAATTCCTAAAAAAAGGAGAATCCATTGACAAATATCCCCCCCAACATTGGCTTATGGACCAGGTATTTCAATGCTAAATGATCTAAGTACATTTTGAAATCTCCACCCAGTAAGTAGTGTCTAAATTTTTGTAGAGCATATACCATAGCGACTCCTTCTCTTTCTGTCATGGTATAGTTCTTCTTCGTTGTTGATAGTTTTTTGCTAGCAAAGGGAATGTCATGATTAATCAACCCGTTGCCAAGTTGCACTAGTACCATGCCGAGTGCAACAGACGATTCATCGACATGTACATGGAATTCATTTTTCTAGTCTGTAAATACAAGTATGGACGTTGTAACCATATTTTCCTTTAAAGTGTCCAGATTCTCTTGGAAAATCTCCATCCACTAGAACTTAACATCTTTCTTTAGTAACTTCTCCATCGGAGCAGTCACCTTCGCATATCCTTTGATAAATTTTCGATAGCATCCTGCATGTCCCAATGTTTCTCGCAATTTCTTAACTATGGTAGTGGTGGTAGGTTGACGATGATCGTAAGTTTGTCAAATTTGACCAAGATTCCATTGCGGTAAACCACATGGCCCAACAAAATTCCTAAAGGGACACAAAAGATACATTTCTTTAAGTTCAGTGAAATTTGATATTGGCGATAGCGTTCCAACATCATCCTAAGGCTCTCAATATGATCCTTAATGAGCTGAAATACCGTCCAATCATCGAAGTAGACCTCAAGAAATTTATGAATAAAATATTTGAAGGAAGCCACTACTATCCTGGAAAAAATAGTAGGATCATTCTTGAGTCCAAAGGGAATTACCGTGTATTTAAAACAACCCCACTCCATCACAATGCTTGTCTTGTGTTGATCTTCCTTTTTGATTCTAATCTAATGGTAGCTAGAGAATCCATCAATGAAAGAGTAATTCTCTTGACTCATGACACTCTCTAGTACTTCATATGTAAATGGAGTTAGAAATCAGTCATGTAAACAAACATCGTTCAATTTTCTTAGGTCGAAGCAAATATGTACTTCACTAGTAGTGTTTTTATCTTGCACTACTATCAGACTGATCCACTTTGACTCTTCTATAGGTTCTATGATACCTGCATATAACATTTATTCTAACTCTACCTTGAATTTTTATTTATACAGCAAATTCAATCGATATGGTCGTTGCCTAATAGGTTTTGCATCGGGCCTTAAAGGTATCTTCATTTCTCCAATGTGTCTCACAATCCCTTTCATCTTTGAGAATTTCATAGGGAACATATCCTGAAATTCATGCAATAGGTTTGTGATTTTCTCAATAGTCTCATCATCCCAGTAATCTCCAATATTGGAAAATTTCATATTCTCCGTGCAGCCAATGTTGGTTTTCTTGACTTTTAGTGGGTTTAGAAACTTATCACTAGAAATACCAAATCCTTCCACTGTGCATGTACCTTCAAACTTGGGTATGTTTACATCAAATAGGTCATCATCATCAAGTTATCCTGTCACATTATAACACTCCATCCAATTTTGGATTGTTGTACCACGTTGATTGAAGTTTGTCATTGCGACAGGGATATCTTCAAATATCTTTTCCTTTATTACTTGCAATGTATCATTAATTGATGGATGATCATCGAAAAATTCAAATGTGTGTATGAAGCTAGTAGCTAATTCATCCTATTCAATAGTACCTAATCTGAGTTCAACTGATGTATACCCATTCCTTGGTATCATGTTTGATGTGTGTATGAACTGATGAACCCATCCCTATCACGAACATGCCTCCCATGTTGCACGATAGTACTCTATATGTTCGACAGGATTAGTCAATCATGTATGCTTTTTGGTTAATAAAAATGATATCTTCTATGAATATTATCTCCATCAATCTTTGACATTGTGGCCCTTCCAAGATAGATTATTTATGTGAGACCCACCATCTAGTGGGTGTAGATTTTAGTGCAAAGTCCAAGGCAGACAAGTGTTGATGTTTTGTGACTTTTTCTTTAAACTTTGTCATAAAATATGAAAGTTTAGGAAAACCTTCATATGTGGTTACATCACTTACCTTGATTCATACCCATCGCACATACAGTATAATTCTTATGTACTTTCTCATCGATACTTCATCCATCCTATTCTACAAGTTTTTCAATGCTTCGCCAGAATTTGATGTACAGGAACTAATACTCTGCCAACTAAGCTTTTCGTCGTCTGTTGGGTTTAAATAATCATCCCTTGCAGATGTGATGTTATAAATATGGTCCATATAATCGCCTTGTCCTTCATTATTTAGTAGCTCAACGTATCTCTCACTTTCTAGTGGATCAATTGATGCAACCACCCTTAGCTCTAAATATTCAAATGATAACATTCTTTTCTTAAAATTGATGATGGCCTAATTATCAATCGCCCAGTTGATCCCCAAAAGCAAAGGATATGAGTTTGTGTCATTGACAATGTTGATTATTTCAAAGTCAACATACATTCTTATACCTTCTACCTCGACAGGCACTTGATTCAATCGAATGATAGGTAGAACTTTCGACTGATTGGCTAATCTGAGTTGAATAGGAGACCACTCCAGTCGCAGTTTCCACATGCTTTCCCATGTTTGTCTTGTTAGAATGTTGACATCAGTTCCCAAGTCTAGGATAATATAATCCATGTCATAATCTCTTATCTGGGAAGTCATCCTTAACTCGCAACCGATCTTTAATTATTTTCCCACATGGTTAACTCTTGTGTCTAGTCGTATCTCTTCTTGAGGTTCTTCTATTAGAGCTATCAATTCTGCGACAACATCTTTATCTTGTATTAGTGATAAACAACTTGTAAAAAATTCTTTAAGATTACTAAAATTTCCCTTCGATTTCTTTTAGAATAGCTGATCAGACCTTTCAAGCATCTCCATTATTGGTCTTCTTGGTAGTGTAGTAGCAAACATCAATGCATGATTCCCGTTGACTAATTCAAGTCGCGCGTCCAATAATACTTCCTTTTCTTTTTGGATGTAGAACAACATTTTCTTTTTTGTTGATGGTTGCACCTACGATTGTTCATGATGTGCATCTTGGTTTTCTCTAGCTGCAACACCTCCCCTTGTTACAACAATAATATTTGGTTCCCTTGGCTTAACATAAATATTTTGAATATTTTGGTTGGGGTTCTGATTGGGATTCTGTAGAGGGTTTGGATTTCCCATATTTCTAGCCTTCCACTTCACAATCAATTGTGGACACTGTTTGATGGTATGATCAAAAGATTTGCAATACAAACATGTCTTTGTAGGGATCGCACAGTCCTTGTCAAAATGTCATGGTTGCCCATAATTATAACATATGCTTTGGCCTCTTCCACGACCAAATCCTCCTCCTTTTCCTTAACCTCTAAAATTTCCACCTGCCCTTTGTTGAGGGTATTGTTGTTACAGGTATTGATAATGTGGATAATGGGGTTGAGGATACTGAGCTTGAGCCCGCCTAGCTTGCATCTACTCTTCATTTTTCATTAAATAGGCTTTGATCGTTTTTCCCTGCAGCAGCTAGAATGCTTTACAGTCCTTCTCATCATGCGGTATTGATTTACAAAATTTACAATATAAACTAGTTGGTGCACTTACATTCTTCTGTAAGTACAAAAATTGTTCTGACCGATGGCCTCTAGTTTGACATATTCAACACCAAGGAATCCCTTGTGTATTTATCAGATTCGGTGCTCCTGATGCGACATAGTTCATGAACGTTGGGCAATTGTCCGTGTGGTTTCCTTCAGTTATGCATATGGTACACCAGAGTTCTTCTTGGAATTCCTTCCCTTTTTTAATGTCCTAGAGTTGTAGCATAAGGTTGGCTAGTTGTGATTGAATTTGCATTATTCTTGCACCAGTGTCTCCAATCAGCGAGGATTTGAGCTTCATGGCCAATTCGAGCACTTCAATTTGCAACATAATATTTTGTTGCATCAACGGAATTTAGATGTGTAGCAACAATGCTGTAATGAACCACTCTTTGTGTCGTACTTCCAACATCTAGAAGATTACTTTAGCCATCATCATCTTAAATCTCTAGTAAAAGTCCCACACAAACTCCATAGACAATTACTTAATCTCTTTAATCTCTGTAATACACTAAGATTCAAATTTGGGCTTTCTAAATTCATCTATCAATCCCACTCGAATTTGATGGAGTGTTTTATGTGCGACTCCTATCGAAACCACATAAAACTTCATATACCAGTCCAATGCATGACCCCTCAGAGTTGTGATCATCTGCACATTCTTTATTGCTTCATCTTGGACCTGTCGCACGGTCCATACGACTTCACATAGAAACCAATGTTTCTCTGGGTCTTCTAACCCATTTCCATTGAATATCATCAGATTAATATCATTCCCAGCCATTATATTAGTCCTTGGTACCGTTGGATAAAAATATTTGCTAGAAGGACTCTCTTATCCACTATTCCCATAGTTAGTATTACTTGTATTGACAAACCCACTAGGAAATGAGTTTTTGGACCTTACCTCCGGAGATGGACGTGGGATCGTAGGTGTGTTGTATTCATATTTTGGATATGGGGCTTCTTCCTTTTCTTCTTCTTCCCTTTTATGGGTAGGTTAGTATTCCTCTTCTTCATCACAAGAACCTCCATCAAAGTGTGACGTCAACTCATAGTCTTCTCCTTTGGTCATACTGTAACTTCCTTTTCTTGTCACAATTCTTCTTGTTTTTCCTGACTGAAGTCTTCTTCCACTTCTTAGATGCCCACCCTCTAGTGCAGTTATGTTATCACCAAGGAACATCTCAACGTACTTTGCTCTATTTTTCTCGAACATCTTCTGTGACATAGCCCAAGTCTTTATACACAGTTCTTTACTCATCAGATTCTATTCTCAAGATCCCTTTCTCGCATACAAGCATTGTGATCCATATTTTGAAAGATGTTAGGTACCTTCCTCTGGGTCCTTGGAAAATTTCTCTTTCTACTTCACTATATGACCTTATAGTGTCAACAATGATTTCTGTGATATACCCTCCCAAAATACTATCAATCGAGAAATATACATCCCTAGATATGGGGTTGATAGTTATTTTCAACCGCTGAATCAGCCGAGGACTCCACTCTGTCGGTTCTCCTACTTGGAATTTTTTTCGTTGGGTTTCCAACAACCACTCATACAAAAAATAAAAAAACTTGTAAAAGAAAATTTCATGAATATCTGTATAGAGGTATCCCTCCAACCACTTTGTCAGATTCAATTGCGATCCTTCACTTTCTTCTCGTGCAAACTCAAATGCCTTAGAATCCACCCACTCTTGAATTTTTGGCTTCGTCGATTGCCAAAACATTTTCCTCACAAAATGATTCATGGTACTAGCAACGGAACCATTTCTTGACATTTTTCCCTTGGACCCAAGTTCAGACTCTTGTTTGTCTGTCAACAGAGCCCAAGATATCAGCTCGACGGAGTAGGGCTCAGTCGGCAACAACTACGACATAGATGCAGTCTCACTCGAGATATCTCTTATGGGTAACTGCCATAACTAGGTTTTTGCAGTTGTGTAGGGATTTCCTCTTCCTTGGGACCTTACTAGCTTGCTCGACCGAAGACGGTGGTTATATTACTTACTCTGATTGTTTTCATTTAAGATACCACTCTACTTATCTGTCAACAAAAATTACAATAGTAATATAAATCTTAGCACATATTCTATCTATCAACTATGCGACATATGCATATAAGGACTCATTAATAAACAAATACACATGCACTTATTCACAACATACATTCATTTGACATAAGCACATTCATCAAATATACACATAGACAACATTTAACGTGGAAACCCATCCAGGAAAAACCTCAAAGGTGCTCTTCATCTGGCATGAGAAATATATGGCACCTTTTGTCTATGCACTCAACTTACAGAATATTTTATGGATCTTCTCTAAAATCTATACATACTTCTCTCTCCTCTCATGCTCTCTAGTTTCAAGTCTCTAAAGTTTTATCTCTTTCACTCTATTGTTGATCCGTACACATCATAGATCGAATCTCTCTTCTTATACACTCTACAACTCTTTGACTCTACAAATAGACAACAGACACCAAAGACTAACATAGACAAACCGAGAGCGTATGTGTCTAACTCTAAGGAAGTAACCCGCACACATATTGGGTTCTCCCTTTTATAGGCTCTTACATGTCATAGTCATCCAACTTCATTCCGTTAGCTGACAGACTGTCATTCCTATTCTCATACATTCATTTACAACTATCATTAGGCACTATTGACCCAAAATACAAAGATGTTTTATTCCCTAAAGCATGCATTATCCTAATTGACTTCTTACCCATGATTTCTTGGGATGTCCTTTTCAATCATTGTATGTCTTCTTCTATTGTGGTTCCTTCCGTCATGGATGCTCTTGTTGTAGCTTCCCTTTTGTCATAAACACTTCCCTCACAACTTCTTCTAAAAATACTTCTTGTGTCGTAGCTCTTTCTTCCACAGCTGCTTCTGTAACATCTTCCTTCTTAATGCGACCAAAATCTTCATATTCTTGAGCCTAATTCTAGCTGAATTCTTCTTATCCTTCTATTGAGGCCTGGAAATTCGCAGGCGACAACAGCAAGGGATTCTCCCCAGTCAACATTCCCAACTAGCCCTTGACTGTTTGGTGTAGGGAATCCGTCCGATTTGTGGTCTGGTTACCGTAGGTCAAGTAACAAAAACAAAGGGTTTTACCGGTTGCAGCCCGGTCCATCGTATATACTTTTCTACTTTTTGACTTTAAGTATGATATGCAAGTGCCTATCTAAGATGCAGATTGATAAAGAATGTAAGGAGTGGTCACAATGTGATGCGCAGGTTCTTACCTCTCGTCTTAGACTCTCTCACATCTAAATCACACACAACTAGAAAATGCAACACTAACTAAGCTGTCCCTAGGGAGAAAGATATTAATTCATGAGTAATGTAATACTGTTCACATGTTAAGATAAATCACAGATAGCTGTTCTTAGAATCAAAACACATAAACATGAATAAAGATATACATGACAAGATAGCTCATCAACCGTTAAACCCTCCATTACTCATAGTGGAAATTATCACAGAATAAACCAGAGAACATTCAGATAAGAACATAGGTTCAGAAAGTTAGAACGCTCTCACAATTAATGAAACACAGTTGAAAACGAAATAGTTCCCATTCAACGTTGTTCATTTTATCACATTCAAAAATTCCACACATCACCTTCTCCAACAGGCAAAATTTGTAATTTATTATTGTAAAATGAAGTAGTTCCTCTTACAACAAATGGTTCACAAGTTTCTCCAGGGAAAAAGCCCCCATTCCCTCTAACTTTCCTATCTTTATACAAAAACAACAAAACATTTGGGTTGCCTTGCCCCTTGACCTTCTGGCTCCCCCAACTGTTTTAATCTCATAGTTTTGTCAGTTTGTGAGTGCTCATGATTTAGGAAATACGTTACATTTCGGATTTAGTCTTATGAGTACTTCATAAAACGGGACCAGCTTGGTAATTGATGAACCTTTTCCAAGCCTAGGCCTCTGTTGCTACCGATTATGCTTTGTCTTTTATTTATCCTTTCTAAGATCCCGTTGATCTCAAAACATCTCTGCCTATCACTTTTCATCCAACTTCCTTCTGCTTTGTCCTTCAGCTATGCCTTCTTTGCAGCAGTAATCTAAAGAATCTTCTAAGTTCGTCTGCAGTCAAAACAAAATATTAATCATTAATTCGAACTACATCTTTTCAACAAATGTAAACCATAATAACAATAAAACCGATCATCAAAATGAGGCCCTATATTGCGCTCTTGTCGCGAAAACCTTAAAAAGAGTCAGAAAACACCGCCGCCCACAAGAGGGGTTAAAAACTCACAAAACGGTGGGAAAAAACTTAATCGGCAGCTTGAACCATTAAAGTATCAGGAGGATAGTTAGTTTTACTCACAGCCACAACGGCGGGCTTTAGATGGGAAATGAGTTCTGCGAGACCATTAGGTCTATCGGCATCGAAAAGACTAAAGGCCAAAGCATCAAGCGGAAAAACTCCTTGTCGGCGAAAGGAACGACATAAACGTTGGGCGGTTTGTACATTACGCAGCCGCAATGGCAGAAGACAAAAAGACTACGGGCTCTGCGGCAAATAAAACATATCGGCGAAACTCAAACAAAGCATCGGTGAGCAGAGCGGTTATATGGCAGACACTTAGTTTGCTCGGGAGCTGCAATGGCGGGAAGCAATCAGACTACCACCTTCGATCAAAGTCATACAACTTTCCGATATGGTGCAGAAACATTGTGAAAACGTTAAGTGTTCGGAAAATCTTAAGATCGTGCAACGGTCTAAAAAGTTGGTCTCATCTCCAAAACAGCGGTGTCATAGAGATAAAAAAACCCCGACTCAAACTTCAACCAACCTCCGACAGCTCAAAGCAAGTCAAAATAATAACAACATGACATCGAAAAAGTCAAAGCTATCCATCAGAGCGCTCATCATTCAGCTTCCGCAACGGAGGCTCCGTAGGGAAATATGGCTCCGATGGATTGCTCAAATGACCTCCAATCAACTAAACTAAAAAATGTTAAGTTCCAAAAGACCTTCGGCTGGGCAGCAATGAAAAGTTTGTTCCACCTCCGAAACAGTAAGACTTTCGATATCAAAGAAAGAAATCATAGATCAAAGGATAACCTTTTAAATCCAACTTCAAATTCCTCAACCCAAAGCAGTTTCAGACATAAGCAATTTTCTGAAAAGCATGAAAGTAGTTGACCTCAAAAAACAATCCAAACTTATAGCAGAGGGAATACAAAAATAGAGTTCATGGATTCAAACAATTTTAGGCAAGATAAAAATTAAGAGGAGGGTCCAAAATTTCAAAAATTTGGGAAAACAGTTGCAGCTGCAACAATTGCCTAAGCATGAAAGTAGTTGACCTCAAAAAACAATCCAAACTTGTAGCAGAGGGAATACAAAAATAGAGTTCATGGATTCAAACAATTTTAGGCAAGATAAAAATTAAGAGAAGGGTCCAAAATTTTGAAAATTTGGGAAAACAGTTGCAGCTGCAACAATTGGCGACTACCTGAACCTAGATCTCTAGAAAATTTCTTCCTTAAGTAACAGACTGTTTGACAATAAACCAACATGTTGAATTCTTGTAGATGTTTGGATTTCCCAAATGGAAAATATATGTACTTTTAATCATTGATGATAGTCCAATTCAGGAGAAAGGAAACCAAGATTTCCAAGTCAAGATAACTCTTTTGAGGCTGGGAAGATGAGTTTCATTTATTACCTCTGTCTTCGGGTAGCTTCCAGCTTGGACACCACAGGATAGTAACATATGGTAAATAGAAATATTCATTTGTTCCTCATTCCCATGCCATTTTGCACTTTTTGTGCTTTTGGACTTTTGTCCTTTGCACATGAGCCCTCCTGCTTGCCTTTCTTTCTGAATTTTTATTCAGGCTCCTCTATCCATAGTGTCCTTTTGTGTGAGAGATGTATTAAACTTTCAGTTCACGAACGGAGAAGAAATTTTGGCAATTTAGTACTTATATGGTTCAATACTTTGGTTCGATACATATTGCTTTCATAGGAGCTTTTGACTCTTATCTGCCTTTTGGCATTCAATTCTTGGCATGGGATCATTTATATATAATATACTGTTTACCCTGCTTCCTTTCCATGGGCCTTTTGCTGTCACTCCCTAGGACATTTTCAAATGTGAGATGGATGGAGCCTCAAAATAGTATTCCAGACCTTTGATCCTGAGTTATTTTACAATGATTAAGTAGGACTTCAATGTGTTCATAGCCATTCAAGAAAACTGCTAAACTAGAAGAAATTCTTTCAAATAAAACAATAGTATACAGTATTACACTCAAGGACTTTAATTGCTTCAGAATTTTGATGTTCTCCATGCACCCAAAAGTTTTCCCTTATTGAAATCAACCAAAATCTAACTAAAGCCAACATAAATAAAATAAATAAAAAATAAACAAACAAAGCAAATTATTTATGTACAAAACAAAAGAACAAAACAAAAACTCAGGAAAAATAAGTTTGAGAACTAAACCATTTACTGGTAAGTTCTCTTCCCACCCCTGTAAATCTTGAAATTTATAGGTTGAGGGGCCAAGTTTTGCTGAAATCTGGAAAAGGCCTACCCATAACTATTGGAATTTCGTGTGTTTTCTTTCTCATCATGGGGGCGGTCCCATTTGAGAACCAAATCTCCCACCTCGAATTCTTTAGTTCCGGCTTTGTGTTTATCAAACCATCTCTTTACTACCTCTTGTTGTTGTTTAAAATGTTCTCTGGCCCTGGATCTAGACTCTTCTGCCTTCAAAATATTATGTATCCTCATTTGCAAGACTTCATTACCTGATCCTCTGGATTCTTGAGCGATTATGGAAGAGGGTAGCATGATATTGGGGGGTAGAATGGCCTCTTTTCCATAAACAAAGGTATACGAGGACACACCTAACGAAGTCTTGGGGGTAACCTTATCAGCCCAAAGAGCATTTGGTAATGCTGAATGCCAACTCCTCTGATTTTCTATCACCGTCTTTTTTAAAATCCTAATCAGATTTTTGTTCGTAGATTCAGCCAAACCATTTCCATGTGGATAGTAATTAGTAGAGTAATGCAACTTAATTCCTTTCTCATGAGAAAATGCAGTTAATCTAATCGAGGAAAAGTAAGTAGCATTATATAAAACTAAAGAAATTGGAACTCCAAACCTGGTCATAATATGATCTTGTAAGAAGTCCATGACCACATCTTCATTTACTTTACGCAACGAAATGGCTTCGACCCAACGAGTGAAGTAATTGGTTGCTGTTGGAATATACTTGTGTTATAGGGAAGAATTCGGCTTTATATCCCCAATGATATCCATCCCCCATTGCTCAAAAGGTTATGTTATCATCATAGGCTTTAATGGTCCTGCTGCTTTAACTTGTCTTCCACCACACCTTTGACAGATGTCACACTTTTTGACATGGGCGTGTGCATCTTTGAACAGTGTGGGCCAATAGTATCCAGCTCTGAGAATTTTATGAGCTGTAGTATCTTCGGAGAAATGTCCTCCAGCAGGCCCATCATGTAAATCTATCATTACCTTCTTCACATCTTCTTTTTCTAAGCATCTAAGAAGAACTCCATCATAATTATTTCTGAATAATATTCCTTCAACAATTTGATATGAGGCTGATTTAAGACGCAGTGCTCTTCTTTGCTTATAATTCCAATGTTCCGGTAACAATCTCGCCTGAAGGTAATGCACAAGGTCTCGATACCAGGAGTCCGGAGCTGTGAAAAGAGGACATACATCCATCAAATGTAACTCAACTTCATTTTCCCAGCTCTTTTCTTCATTGTATTTACTTTCAGTCATTAGTTTGCACAATCCCTACCCTTTAACTATGGAGGTTGTCTTGAATTCGAGGTCATACTCCTGTAGAGCTGTTACCCAGTTTCCTCTTCTTTCTCCTAACTCTTTTTGTACGAAAAGAGGCCTCACAGCTGGGTGTGGAACGATTACCTTTATCTGGTTCTTTAGTATGTATGGCCTAAATTGTTTCACCGCTTTGAACACTGTGTAAGCTTGTTTATCCACAACTGGGTAATTCAATTCGGCCCCTTGCAGACCAGTGCTCATAAATGATATGGGGAACTCATCTCCCCCATCTTCCTTCTGGGTAAGCACGGCTGCTAGTGAATCATTAGATGCGAAAGTGTACAAAATGAAATCTTTCTCAAAATCTAGACTTTTGAGGGAAGGTGTGTGCGCGACAGTTGTCTTTATTTTACTAAATGCGTTCTTCTCTACATCAGTCCATTTGAATTGTACACTTTGCTTTACCATTTGCTGCAAAGGTCTAACAATTTGAGCGAAATATTGCACAAACCTTCGCACGAAATTTATTGTCCCCATAAATGATTGCATGCCCTTTTTATTATGGGGCAGAGGAATCTGTTTGATAGCTTTGATCCTTTCTGGGTCTATGGAGATCCCCTTCTTAGAAACCACGTGACCCAACAACTTACCTTCTGTAATGGCAAACACACACTTCTTGGGGTTGAGTGAGATGCCATATTTTTGGCAGCGTTCAAAAATATGCTTTAGATGAAATGAGTGTTCCTCTCTTTTCTTTGAGAAAATTGTGATGTCATCGAGGTATACTACAACACTGTGGCCAATCAGACCGCGGAAAAGATATGTCCATAGCCCTCTAGAAAGTAGCTCTAGCATTTATGAGTCCAAAGGGCATCCTTTTGTAAGCAAAATTTCCCCACCTGGTCCTGAATGTTGTTTTAAGTCTATCTTCTTCAGCTAGTAATACTTGATTGTAGCCTGAGAATCCATCTAATAAAGAGAATAGTTTAGAACCCGAAACCATTTGCAATATCTGCTCCATGGGTGGAACAGGATAATTGTCTTTATCTGAAGCGTGATTTAAGTTTCTAAAATCCACACATAGCTTGATTTTTCTGGATTTCTTCCTTACCAGTACCAGATCTGAAACCCATTCTGAGTGTCTAACCTTGAAGATAATTCTAGCATCCAATAGTTTCTTAACTTAACTCTGGATTAAAGGTTCTAATTTTGGATGCATTTTCCTTGAAGGCTGCTGATAAGGTTTGATTCCAGATCTAATGGGGATAACATGTTGGATTATATGGGTGTCATATGTCTTCAGATCTTCATACATCCAGGAAAAAACATCTTTGTATTGTTTGAAAAGAATGATAAACTTATTCCTTTCACCTGGGGAGCAATATTTTCCCAAATTCACATATTTAGGCTCCATTTCAGTCCCCAAATTAATCAACTCGAACTGTAGAGACGAGCTATGAGTCTTCACATTCGCTGGTCTTCTATATTTCTCGTTTAAGTCAAACATTCGCTCTAATGTCCTAACTCCTTTAGGAATGAAATTATTGAATTTTAGCTTGGCTTGATGCTCTTCATCATCAATAATTGCCCCTTTGAAGGTCTCGTCATTTGTCAAGCATTCTATAATCTACTGATCATCATCGAACACTCGTATATTGGTAATCATATCTAGAACTGAAGGCCTGAAAAACAATTTAACAGAGCATCGATTATTAGAGGGTACAAGCCTCACAGCCGAGGTGGCCAACAATTCAGCTGCTGCATTCTTAAGTCTTGGAATCGATACAATGTTAAATGCATTAAAACCTTTAAGTAAATCCCATACTTCAGTTTTATAAGCTTTTAAATGAGGAGAAATGCAATGTATTTGATTTCGAATTTGTTTTACAATTATTTCAGAATCTCCAAACACTTTCAGATTTTTTGCCTTTAATTCAATTGCCTTTCTTAGTCCCTGAACTAATGCTTCATATTCAGCTGTGTTATTGGTACATTCAAACTCTAACCTACATGAAAGAAAATGTTTTTTTTTTTAGGGTCAATCAGGACACAGCCGGCTCCTGACCCCTCTAGAGTTTTAGAACCATCAAAGAAAAGCATCCGAAAATCGCTAACCACTACTGTGCAAGAATTAACATCTACATCTAGAGCTAAGTCTACTATTTTACAATCGATTTCATCAGCCTGTGAAAACCGAAGGAGATCAGGCTGAGCATCTGATGTATTGCTGGCTTCTTCCACTTGATAGTTTCATAGTTCTAGCTCAATAAAGTAATTTCCCAAAACAGAATCTACTGGTTCATTTTTTCCTTCGAATTGAGTAACATTGTGTTTCATGTGGGGCTCCCTCAAAACTTTAATTTTATTTGGGCTTCCTTTATATGGTAGCCACAGATGTGACCAATCCGAGACAAAATATCCGTTCAGCTTTGCCGACCAATCTATGCTCAAAACAAGTCCATAAGCTTCCGATATGTCAGCCACCACAATATCAATGAATTGACACACCTTATCATTTGAAGATAAGCGAACGAGAACATCCTCCAATTCCCTAATTACCTTCACATTCGTTCTATCCAACTGAATGACCCTCCAGGTAGATGGTTTAGGTTGCCCATTTATCTTTTTGCAGACCGACAACGGCATGACATTGACTGATGCCCCCGAGTCTACTAGGCAGTTATGCACGTTGTGGTTGAAAATTTCGAAAGTAAGGAGAAAAGTTGGATTCTTGCTTTTAGGCTTACCTCCCATACTTGCTTCACCAATTTCTTCTTCCTGGGGATGATTGTCAGTGGGCAGCCTCTCCTCTGATACTTCAAGTGCTTTCAGTAACTTTTCTTTCTGCTGCGGCACATTGCACATTTCAAATAATGAGATGTTTGACCTTACCTTTTTGATATCCTCCACAATGTCATAATCCATCTTATGTTCTATGAGATTCAATTTAACATTATTTATTTTTTCTTCATTGGGTTTAGTAGGCATGTTGATCTGTCTAGGATTTTGACTGGTGATGGTAAATTCCAGAATTTTATTAGTCGAGGAGTTGTTTTGAAATTTCTTAACATTCTTTTGAAGTCTTTTGATCTTCGGGAGCATAAGACTATTTTCCTTAATCAACCCCTGGCTTCTCGTTGTTACATTTATTTCAAGAATGCCCTCATGTATCAGATCCTTTTCTTCCTCGCCATCAAACAACGATACACGGTCCCATAAAACCATGGCTTCATCCTCCTATTTTTTTGTTGATTTATTGTTGTCTTTGCCTTATTCATCATTATCTTCAGTTAATTTGGAATCCAACAACTCATTCATAACCAATGTCATTGAATTTATCCATTGAGGACAATTCTTTTCAGAATGGGGTTGTTGGTGGAAAGAGCAAAAGTTATCCATTCCTACCTTCGTTAAGTTCATAGATGCAGGGTTGTGCGAAGGGGTTTGGAATTGATTGTTATCTTCCCTTTTCTTGTAATAAGGCTTGTAGAACTTTTGGGCTTCCTTTTCCTTTTCCAAGTGTATGATTTTGTTAGAGAGCTTCTGCATCATCTTTGCCATTCCTTTGAAATCTGGTGATTGTTCCTCTTTAGGCTTAGTAAATAACAAAGCTTTCCTCCCAACATTTTTTTCTCCTGACCGTTCAGGATAATCCTTGATGCTTTCTTTTTCATCCTCTACTCTCTCTGCTTCTTCATAAGTCTCTGCTAGCATAGGTTTGACCTTCATTTTGGCAAACATGGCCAACTCGGGTCCTAGAGCTGAGGTATAATATTCAATCAGGACTTTATCCGAGGGTATGTCAGCTTCAGAAAAATTCTTAAGATAGGCTGAGAATATTTGGGTAAAACTATGCACCTTCTCTTTTCTTTCTTTCTTTAAGGCACACAGTACTTTCATGAGAGCTGCATGAGTTTTTTGGGCTGCATACTTACTTCTAAAAATCCTTTCAAACGTATCCCAGTATGGGATAGAGTTTGTAGGCAAACCGAAATACCATGATGCTATTGCTCCTTTAAGGGTGTGTGGGAAAAGTCTACAAACTACATCCTCATATTCCCTAGCCCTTAATCCCTCTATTGCCAAATACAAACTTTGCAAATGGTCATCTACTAACATATTCTCATTTGGATCAAACTTAGGCAGCATCTTTTTAAAAGCTTGAGGTAAATCATGCAAAGGAGGTGTTAGGTTTAAAGGCGATCTGGCTTTCGAAGCAGGTGGTGGATTTGGTGGGTTGGGTGGTTGATTTGCATCTATGCCTGCCATCATTCTGGGTGGAGAGTGAGGTGGTGAATGAAAATGAGTATGAACAGGTGAACAGTGAGGTGTATTTGGGCCCACTTGATTTAGAGGCTGAACCACCTCCTATAAGGCTGTTTCTACCAGTTCTTCCAAATCTCCAACCAACACCGAGTCTTCCAATATATGACGGTCTTTCTTTTTATATTCTCTTCTGGGCAAGTCAGGGATAATCGGTAATCCTCCAATATTCTTCACATATGCCCTAGTGTGTCTTCTCAGATCATTAACTACTTTGTTATTGACAGAATATAAGTGCTCTTTACCCTTCTCTTCAGGAATAGGATTGGGAAACAAACTGCTTTCTGAACTATCACCAGTGGAATAATCTCAAGAAAACAAGTATCCTCAGCCAGCCATGCACTGGCGGCCCTCCTTCTAGCACCAGAAACTGTTGAGGCCTAGAAATTCATAGGCGACAACAGCAAGGGATTCTCCCTATTCAACGTTCCCAACTAGCCCGTGACTGTTTGGTGTAGGGAATCCGTCTGGTTTGCAGTCCGGCTACCGTAGGTCTAGTAACAAAAACAAAGGGTTTTATCGGTTGCGGCCTGGTCCACTGTATATATTTTTGTACTTTTTGACTTTAAGTATGATATGCAAGTGCCTATCTAAGATGCAGATTGATAAAGAATGCAAGGAGTGGTCACAATGTGATGCGCAGGTTCTTACCTCTCGTCTTAGACTCTCTCACATCTAAATCACACACAACTAGAAAATGCAACACTAACTACGCTGTCCCTAGGGAGCAAGATATTAATTCATGAGTAATGTAATACTGTTCACATGTTAAGATAAATCACAGATAGCTGTTCTTAGAATCAAAACACATAAACATGAATAAAGATATATATGACAAGATAGCTCATCAACCGTTAAACCCTCCATTACTCATAGTGGAAATTATCACAGAATAAACCAGAGAACATTTAGATAAGAACATAGGTTCAAAAAGTTAGAACGCTCTCATAGTTAATGAAACACAGTTGAAAACGAAATAGTTCCCCTTCAACGTTGTTCATTTTATCACATTCGAACATTCCACACAACACCTTCTCCAACAGGCAAAATTTGTAATTTATTATTGTAAAATGAAGTACTTCCTCTTACAACAAATGGTTCACAAGTTTCTCCAGGGAAAAAGCCCCCATTCCCTCTAACTTTCCTATCTTTATGCAAAAACAACAAAACCTTTGGGTTGCCCTGCCCCCTGACCTTCCGTCTCCCCCAATCGTTTTAATCTCATAGTTTTGTCAGTTTGTGAGTGCTCATGATTTAGGCAATACGTTACATTTCGGATTTAGTCTTATGAGTACTTCATAAAATGGGACCAGCTCGGTAATTGATGAACCTTTTCCAATCCTGGGCCTCTGTTGCTACCGATTCCGCTTTGTCTTTTATTTATCCTTTCTAAGATCCCGTTGATCTCAGAACATCTCTGCCTATCACTTTTTAGCCAACTTCCTTTTGCTTTGTCCTTCAGCTATGTCTTCTTTGCTGCAGTAATCTGAAGAATCTTCTAAGTCCGTCTATAGTTAAAACAAAAAATTAATCATTAATTTGGACTGCATCTTTTCAACAAATGTAAACCATAATAACAATAAAACTGATCATCAAAATGAGGCCCTGTACTGCACTCTCATCGCAAAAACCTTAAAAAGAGTTAGAAAACACCGCCGCCCACAAGAGGGGTTAAAAACTCACAAAACGGCGGGAAAAAACCTAATTGGCAGCTTGAATAATTAAAGTATCGGGAGGATAGTTTTACTCATAGCCACAATGGCGGGCTTCATATGGGCAATGAGTTCCGCGAGACCATTAGGTCTATTAGCGTCGAAAAGACTAAAGGCCAAAGCATCGGGTGGAAAAACTCCTTGTCAACAAAAGGAACGACATAAATGTTGGGTGGTTTGTACATTATGTAGCTGTAATGGCGGAAGATGGAAAGACTATGGGCTCCGTGGCAAATAAAACATATTAGCGAAACCCAAACAAAGCAACGGTGAGCTGAGCAGTTATATGGCAGACACTTAGTTTGCTCAGGAGCTGCAATGGCAGAAAGCAATCAGACTACCACCTTCGATCAAAGTCATACAACTTTCCGATATGGCATAGAAACATCGTGAAAAAGTTAAGTGTTCGAAAAATATTAAGGTCGTGCAGTGGTCTAAAAAGTTGGTCTCATCTCTAAAATAGCAGCGTCATAGAGATAAAAAAAACCCCGACTCAAACTTCAACCAACCTTCAACAGCGCAAAGCAAGTCAAAATAATAACAACACGACATTGGAAAAGTCAAAGCTATCTGTCAGAGCGCTCATCGTTTAGCTTTGGCAATGGAGGCTCTGTATGGAAATATGGCTCTAATGCATTGTTCAAATGACCTTCAATCAACCAAACTAAAAAATGTTAAGTTCCAAAATACCTTTGGCTGGGCAGTGATGAAAAGTTTGTTCCACCTCTGAAACATCGGTGGAAATGAGAAAAAGACTTCCGATATCAAAGAAAGAAATCACAGATCAAAGGATAACCTTTTAAATCCAACTTCAAATTCCTCAACCCAAAGCAGTTTCAGACATAAGCAATTTTCTGAAAAGCATGAAAGCAGTTGACCTCAAAAAACAATCCAAACTTGTAGCAGAGGGAATACAAAAACAGAGTTCATGGATTCAAACAATTTTAGGTAAGATAAAAATTAAGAGGAGGGTCCAAAATTTTGAAAATTTGGGAAAACAGTTGCAGTTGCAACACCTTCCCTAAGTCCAACAAGTTGCATTCGGTTATCGATGGTCTTAAATGAGATGCTAGGAAAATTTTATCTCTCAAGTGTTCGACCAGGGTCTCAATTTTTTTGTTTGCATTTGCCTGGTTTGTATGTCGATTATTTGGCGAGGGTCTGCTGCTCTTGATGTCAGAGGTCTTTAATGGTACTTGATGTCTTGATACATTTATAGGCTTGAACATCGTGATATGTGAGGGTTCAACATGGGCTGGTGTTGGGTCTTTCAACTTTGGTGGGCTCTTGCTTCAAAAGTGGGGGGCTATGATGTGCCTGCTAATGGTAGTTTCGTGTTTGAGATTCATTTGTATTCATGGTAAGATTCAAATGATTTTTATTAGTGGAAGCTTTCGTATGGTTTCATAGCACACTCTTCGGGTGTTGGATATGGGTGATTTTCGTCTTTGTCAACGGTGGTGGGGGTCTCTGTCTGATACACCCATCTCTCATACAAATGTTATTGGGCATTCACTTTTTGAGATTTGTGACCCATGGTCTTGTTTATTGTTGTGGAGGGTTTTTCCAATTCCATCTTCTAATTCGCTTTGTCAGTTGTTGTCTTCCTGTTCACTTGTTCTTTGTCTTTGTTGTTGGCTCCAGTGTTCTCTGTCATGTTTTTGACTATCTCTGGTTCAGTTCAAGGAATTCACGATAGTTCTAGTGGTTTCATGCTTTGGTTGTGGCAGTGTTCATTTCCCCTTCCTGTTTATTTGCAGTTGGGACAATTATCTCCTACTTTTTGCTCCATTTTTTTTCCTGTGTATGAAAAAGTGCATATGAAACTACCTCCTTCTTTCACCTCTGTCTCTTTCTATTTGATTTAATGATTTTATGTATGTGATGAAAAGTGTCCTTTTTCACAATGTCGTTTGGGGTCTTGCAATTTTTTTTAATGCTTCGCATTTTCCTTTTGTGGGTTTCATTCTAATGGTTTTGGAATTGAATCCATTCCACGATGTTTAGGTAAGACTCTTACAATATCCTCTAGTATTTTTGTTTGTGAGTGGCAATATCTAGTCCTATATTAAGAATGAATTCTCCATCATAGAATGGTTCTTAAAGCATTGGATTTATAATTATTATTTTTATTTTTCTCCTTACGTAGGTGATAACATTTTGATCCTTGAATGAAATGTTTAGCTAAGCTCTTCTTGAGGTAGGGTTTAACCCATGAATATTAACTAGTGTGCATGAAATTCTGTATTGGGTATTTTTTATTGTTCATTGCTATATTATGAATGCTTTGGTGATTAGTAACTATGACCCAAACGACCTCTCAAAAGTGGATGCAATTTCAATTGTAGAGAAAAAATTCATTATTGATGAAATTGGGTGCAATATCATATCATTTACAGTTTCAAAGGTGATGTCTGGGGCATATATGATCCTCTTTGAACCCAAATACAATTACACTATGGATTAAAACAATTTGTTGTAAATATTTTTCAATGATAGAACAACTTGTCTTGGTTGTCGAATGAAAGCTCAAACTATTTCTAGGCGTGCAATGAAATTTATGGTTAAAACGACTTCTCAAAAGATAAATATGACTTCAATTCTAGAGAGAATTTTTTTTTTTGAGATGAAATCGTGCTTAAAACCAAATTGATATAGCTTCAAATATGACACTTAGGGTAACTACAACTTCAAAGAGCATAATGAATCTATTCAAAACCCTTGTGTAACTTCGACTGAGGGAGCACATTTAGTTTTTGGTGAAAACGAGCCCACAATGAATTCATTGGTGTTTAAAAAGAATGGCGCCTAAGGTTTGTAAAATTTCACAAGCAAAACCTTCTCTTTACTTTTAGCAAGTTTTCACTTTCTTCTATCATGTGATGTGTTGCAAGATTCACGTATAGATTTAGTGGATCAATTTCTAAACAAAATTTAGTAGATCTAGGTTCTTCTTAAAAAAAATAGAAGGTTCAGGGTGAACCAGTCTAGGATGAGTCCGATGAACCAGGCTAGGGTGAGTAAATTCATGTTAATTTTAACTAAACCTGACAACTATATTTGTCCATGCAAAAAAGAACATTCTCCATGAGTTTCAATGGGTGGTCGTCATTCGTAACATTGCTTTAATGGAAAATTGGTTAACAATTTTGTAATTTTTTTGGTTGACTCTTTTGTATGTACAATGTTGGTAAACTGTTTATCACACAATCTTGGAATATTTTATATCCTTGCAAGTAACAAGATGAGAGCCATGAAGATATTTGGTATCATCCCATATTTATCATATCATATGAAAAATTAAGGAGCGTGTTTACATTCTCTCCAGTCACCTTATCTATGATATCTCTAGGTGACCAAACACAAGCCTATTCTTCAGTATGTATATGGAAAGTGTTGCCTGATAATGAACATAACATAATTCCATGCTTTGAATTTCTAGGGCATGGTTGTTGTTTCCTCCAAGCAGTTTTCCGAAAGTTTATGGGCTACACATTTGTGTTTTGCATAGATCTATGTCAATAAGAGTGTGTTAGCTCTCCAGGAAACTCCTCTAGGTTGCAGCTCGAGGATGCCTGGTAACTTAAATGTTTTTAATGGTTTTTATAATTGTATCAAGTCAGATGACCTAAAGGACCTCACACACTCAAGACATGCATAAAACTCAATCAAAAGATAAGGCTTCTAACCACCAATGTTCAGAGGGTTGATAATAAGGTGAATAAATGGAGAACTTATTATGCTGACAGATTCATATATAAAGCAATCACATATGAATGACTAATCATAACAAGGAAAAGTACTTGTAATTCAACTCATCAACACATAGATAGGATGATAGCTATATGGCATTAGATAAAAAGAATAAACTTGAATCAGACATTTAAGCACAAGTACAGAACAAAAAAGATATGGAAGCTGAACATATAATGGCAAAAGAGCTTATATTAGATGATGAATAACATGAGAAGCTTGATAACAATAAGGGTCTAAAAGTCTCTGAAGTCAAACCTTTGCTTCAAAATAAGTCTTAGGCTTTATAGGCTCTACAAAAATATTCAGATCCTAAAAAATTGGATTTGATTTATTAAAATAGATAACATAATTGTTTTGCAAAAATTTAGGTCAAAAACCTTAATTTAAGTGCTAGTCTATCTAACTCTAACACTTTGTTCACTCATTGAACTCTTTGATAAATGTAGTGATTACTGAAGTAGAGCTATAACCTGTTATTTGACAAATAAGCCACGGTATATAAAAAACAGGTAGGGTTTGTGACCCATTTCTCCTTGATCGCACCTTCAAAACTGGAGCAAACCTCCTCCATTTGTGCTTTCCATCAATTTTCAGCTTCATAATTCACCCCTGAGGTGTTTGTGCCCATCAAAACTAGTTCTATGTGTAAACATATCATTTTGCACCCTTTTGTGCTTTTGGTGGTTAAGGAAGGAGAATCCTGGGTCTGTTAGCTGCCGAAAGCTCTACTTTCAGTGGCTAATGAATAGCCGCTACGTTCGCCTAAGCCACAGAAAGCTCTGTTTTCTGCAAAATTTTATTAGCCTTTAAATCAACCTTTTATAGCTTTTACCTCTGTCCTTCTGATATTTCTTCCATTTGCATAGGGTTTGACAGAGCAGCAGCATCATGAGCTGCCTCAGGATCCTGAAAGCTTGTTGCTGCCTCTGCTAGGGTTTCTAGTGCAAAGTGAGTTTGAGGGTGTGGGTTGGAATTCTTCATTTGCAACCTCAATAGTCTGATCATCTTGTAAAGCCTGGTGTTGTCCTTAATAAATCTCAGATTCCCTTTTTGCAGCAGGAAATACACCCCTTTCATTTCTAGTAGAGAATTATGCATTTGAGTATTTTTCTTGGTTAGTATTGCAATAGTTCTTTTTATCTCTCTCTCTCTAAGATCTCCATTTCATGTATTTTCCCTAATAGCTGGTTGATTCTATGAGACCTAGGTTTTCTTGAGGAGGTCTCTACCATTGGTTCCTCTTGACCTTCCCTTGGTGTTGGTGAGGGAAACTCCTCATATTCTGCTACCACCTGCTCTGTTAGGTCAACTTCTTGCTCCTTTTCTTCTTCTGAGTAGGGTAAGTTAAGTATATTTCCACTTTGTGTTGGGGCCTCCTTCTCCTTTCCACTAAAGTCCAGATTTCTTTTGGCTTGGTTGGTTTTAGAAGTTGGAGAAAGCTGATCCACTGTCACTAGTGAGATAGCCCTTTTATTCCTCTTTCCACTCCTGGGAGTGGTGGATTTATTTCAAGGGGACTTTCCTTTGTCTTCTGGCTGTAACCCTGTTTCAAACTCATTCCAGAATAAGAAATATGTCCATGCTACGTTTCTTCTTTGCAGCAATTCTTGGACAATGAGTTTTATCAGGCCATGGTGAGATAACCTCCCTGTGATTTTGGTGGGCTGGTCCTTGACCTAATGGGCCATCTTGGTTAAGCTCTTGTGGAGGTAGAAAGGTAGGTTTAAAGGGCTTATGCCTATAAAATGATTCATCAATTTAAAGTGATATATCATCACCCTATTATACCTGCCTTCACAGGTTATATAAACCAAGATTACTTTCAATAATTGCAGCCACTTCTCCTCAAGCTAGGTGGATGGGATGCTTTTCTTCTGTTAGTGCCAAAAATTGTTCTCAGACTACTACAAGAACAAGCCAACACAATCTCAAATAAAAATAAAATAAAACTGGTTTTAAGGGTTTTGGTTTATGGTTTTAAAAACTTCATCAACAAGGAGTAAATAAGCATCCACAAGCTAATATAGAACTGAATCATGCAAGTTGGATAAAATTGGGATTAAACACATCCCAATAAGCCATAAACATTACACATGAAATACTAATTCCAGCCACATGCTACAAGCATTTACATGAATAAACCTTTAAACAGGAAATGAAATTGTAGACTGAGAAATCAACCAGATCAGAAATGAAAAAGCATGACAGGTAAAAGGGCTTATCAATTTATATATAATCAATAACATTCATCCACTTACATAAGAGTTATAAATGCTAGCTTGAGAAATCAAAGCTCCAAAAGCCTCTCCTTGAGTGAAAAATTCCACCCCAAAGCTGTATGTTTGTCTTCCTTTTATCATTACAAAGGTAAAGTAGTTCCATAACTACCTTCTAGGTTGAAATTTGAAACAGTTACATCAATTAGTTACATGATAACTCAGAATATTTAAAGAAAATTAACCCAAAAATAGCAAATCGGATTTGGGGAAATTTGACAATTTTCTGAAACATTTGGGTCTCAAAGACGCCTTCATATCTCTCGATCCGAGACACCTGTGAAAAAATAGAGGGAGGTTTTTTGAATGAGTATTTTTTAAACAAAAACCTCTCTTGTTTTGTACAAATTCACCTTCAATTGATTGGAATATGTGCTGGAAATTTGTGACTAAAAAAGGAAATTATTAAATAATTCAAACCCTGAAAATAGGCCACAAAGATGAATTTGAATCTCTCAAACGATAACAAATGTTGGAAAACTGAGAGAGGTTTTTGTGAATGAGAATGTTGTGGGAAAAAATCTCTTTTGGTTTTTCAGAATTTGTTTCCATCACCTCATAATATGCTCCCAATGATAATGACAAAAATAGGAAAAACAGAGCTGCTACAGGAATCTCCTCATGAAAATATTTAACAAAGGAATAAAAAATGAGGGTTAGATTAGAAAGCAAACTTGGAATAAAATTTTATTATAAGTTTTTGAAAGCTTAAATATATACATATTAACTAATAATCCCAAAAGACAAACCTTAAAACTAAATTAATGAAATAATTCAACCATTAAATCCAACAAAAATTACTCATTGTCAAAAGTTCTTAAAATCAACATAAAATGTAAAATCATTTTAAACCAATGGTTGAAAATTAGGACAAAAAAAACATATAAACTAAGAACAAGATCTAGTTATAACATCTTCCATACCACGTTTTTGTGTTCAATCTTTAAGTAGGACCCGAACTCCACATCCTTAGTAATGGTGGTCTTGAACCATTTCTCCCCAGTCCTTGGGAGTTCTGCAACTTCTACTATTAGGGTTTCATCAACTTGGAACTCTTCCTTTCCTATCAATGCCTTAGAGCTATCAAAATAAAGAGTAAAGGCTTCTGCCACTTGCTGGTGGGAACCCTGGATTTTCTCACAGAACCTGTAACATCCTGCATCTTTGAAGCATTGGCATACTTCTGGATGTGATTCAAGATAGCTAATGTCACCTAACTCCTGTCTGAGGGAAAATCCTTCTCCTTTATTCATCTATGGACTGTACTTCTAGTACCTGCAAAAAAAATAATTGAATTCTGTAAATGGGATAGCGCGCTGGTTTTAGGGGTGGTTTGGAGCAGTGAGGATACATGCAGATAACTGTGGAGTGTATTGAGGACATGGTGCTGATTTTGAGGGGTTAATCAGTCGATTAGTACTTGAGTACAATGATGGTAGAATCTGGTGATAACCAAGAGATAGTCAGTACAGTGATCATCTTTAACTGGAAACTGATGTTTCGTGGTGGTTCAACTGCAGTCATGGGACAGATGGAGGGTAGGCTAGGGTTTTGGTCTCTATTAGTCACTTCAGATCAGTAACGACCTTTTATTCACCAATTTATGATTTTCTCTAGTCCCCCAGTCTTTTCGGCGGTTAAGTGCTAGATCATGACGTGCCTCATACTGACAACGTTTGATTTTGATGGGTAAGCTAACCGTTTTTCCTCTTTTGAACTTTTCGGTGGTTAAGGGAATCTTGGGTTTAATTTGCAAGCTGCCGAAAGATAGGATTTTTGGTGGCTAATGAATCATTGGCACATTCGCCCAAGCCACCAAAAGCTTCCTTTCCAAAATTTATCCAAAAACATAGTTAATGAGCTTTCAGTGGTTTAATGTCTTCTTGGACCAATTGCTAAGCTGCCGAAACCTGGGATTTTCGGTGGCTAATGAATTGTTGGTGAGTTCGCCTAAGCCACCGAAAGCCCCCTTTTCAATTTTTTTTTATAAAAATGACGTCAACAGGATTTTGGTGGTTATTGTAGTCCTGTACCCAAATCGTTAGCTGCTGAAAGCTGGGATTGTCGGTGGCTAATGAACTATTGAAAAGTTCGCCTAAGCCACCGAAAGCTAAAATTTCAATTTTTCTTGAAAAACAGAACACCAGGCATTCCAATTTTCCTAATCACCCAAACATCTTTCATTATATACCCTAAAATCTTCACTGCTACGGAAAATAATTTTTCTGAGTTTGACCTATTGAAAATTAATTTATTTAGGAGATAACAGAGTGAAAGGAATCTATCGATTATACTTTGGGTGTACATAAATGAGAAAACACAGAAGTGCTTCACTCCAAAATACTCCAAATCCCATAGGGAATACTCCAAAATTTAGCTAAATAAGAATGCATTTTCAACAAGCAAACCTGTTTTTCCTTGGTTTATATGAACCAGTCTAGGGTGAGTCCAACCTCTTGTCAATTCAAGTTAATTTTAAGTAAAACTTCTTCGTATCTTTGCTTATGAAAACAAAAAGAAACTCTCCATGGATTTCCATGGGTGACCATTGTCCATAGCGTTGGTTTAATGGAAAATTGGTGATACTTGGTTGATAGATAGTGGTGCATCTAGACATATGACAAGCTACAAGAAGAATATTTCAGACTTGATTGAGAAAGAGTCTCATCTTTGAGTAGTACTTGGGGATGATGCTAGATATACTGTGAAGGGATTATAGGCTACCTCCCTCTAGTTAGATTATAGTGACACTTTAAATTTGAGTGATGTGCTATATGTACTTGGGATGAAAAGGAACCTTGTCTCTATATCAACTTTAGAGGACAAGAGTTACAAAGTTGCATTTTCCAATAGGAAGGTTCTTGCATGGCACAACAACTTGTTGCAGATGCAACCATTATCCCCATTTTATTTTTATTTTTAGGGCCCCCCTTATTCTTTTAGTTTTTTAGAAGGCTTAGAAAGTCTAGCTTTTCTCACCAAAGTTTGCTTCATGACTTAAAAGTTTGGCAAAAAAGAAAGTTGTTTTCCTTATATCGGATGCACTCTTGATATCCTTTCCGATATATCAGGTGTACAGTGGTCTAGCCAACCGATGTTCCCTATCGGGAGCATTCTGAAGTTGCCTTTTATCGCATCGGAAAGGTTTTGCCGAAGGCTCCGGGAGCTTAGTCCCGAGTTGTTTCGACACACCGGATCACTGATGGTTATTTAAACGTTTTAACTGTTTCAACACTTTTAACTTGAGCTCCCAAACCCATTCTTCGTAAGTCGTCCGATGCTTCGCATCCGCTAGCAAGTTCAGTTCCGATGCACATTTTGGGCATTTGTTTTCCCGTTCGAAATTCCTTTTACCCACAGTCAAGCTTATAAAATCCTGTCGAGATTGTTTTACAGTCATTATTCACTGTGTTGTTTGCAAAATGGAGCTAAGGAGCTATCAGCGTTTGAGCGGCTTCTTTACCAATGAAGTTCGCGCTCATCCAGGTCAACCTCAAAATTTTCCAGGTAGGATGTTTCCTCCAATCTCGTTGCTTAGAGTTTTTTTTACCACAACTTGATAAGGTTAGGTCATTTTTCTTATGCCACGGGGGTTATTTAGAGACGACGATGATCATATTTGTTTTTATATATGGGGTTTACCCTGGGTCATTTTAGCTATGGTCACCGTTTTATTTCGCTTTCCATCCCTGGTTCTTTTATTTGCAACCAGCCATGATTTGTTCTCTAACAGTCGTTGAAAGAAAGAGGGTAGGGTGTAGACGAGCGTTTCACCATCTGCACCACTCCCTCATTTCCTTCACCATAGTATGGTAGATTTGCAGCCATTGGTTGAGAACAGTAAGGTTTTTGTGGGACACCGGGGGGTGGGGGGATTTTTCTTCTTAAGGGAAAACCCTGTTCGTTTCATTCAGAGGGTTAGCCATCTTGGTGTCTTCAAGGTTTTTTTTTTTTTTTTTTTCTTTTTTTTTTCCGTCGTTAGTATTAATTCTTGTGGATGTAAGGCCGTAGTGAAATCCTAGGGCAAGCCTAGTGGAAGTTTTTTCTTGTAATTTGTGTCCGAACCACCTTTGAAAGCTTCGTGGTTTTCATCTTCAGATACAGAAAGCACATTTTTGTTTGGGTAGAAGCAAAGCTGTTTAACATGCATTATGATGATTTGGTAATGTTATGGTTAACACTAGTTGTTGATTTCAATATATAGTTTGCTATTTATATGTGTGAATAGAATGAATCTAATTTGTATGATCAACACAAGCTCGTCATCCACACAACAACATACCTCGGAAATAGAAAAAAAGGCATAAACAACAGATGAAGAACCGGAGATAGAAATAATAACTCGAGTTGAGATTATCTATGAGGACACCGAAGCCATCACAGGTGTTGATCTTGAATACAAATGGGGTGAAATATACAGAATGATCTCTAATCATAGTGTTCCAGATGCTTGATTGGAGGATTTACCTATATATGCTAATATCGAAAGATCAATAATCATGAAGGTGGCCACACGACCTGAGATTTTCCCTTGCTCAGAGGTAATAGGATGGATACTTCTGAGAGCTGATGTTACAAGGATGATCTTGGATAACACTGAAGGGAAGGGATATGTTGCCAATAGCCCAACCTATGTAGCCGTGGCCTACAAGTTTCCAACACCCCAGAACTATTTGACTGGAGGATGGTTGAAAGACCTAAATCTAGATGTTGCGGAAACCGTCAAAATGATCATGATCCCGTGAAAGAATTTTCGTACAAATCCTTCTAGGGAGTATGAAACTGTAAGCCTTCGTACTCCATATAGATTGATAGCGTTGATGTTAATAAGGATATTCAGAAGAGCCAATGGAAAGAACTTCAAAATAGGTTGGGTACCAGTAATCTTTTTTGTGGCTACTCAAGGCACCATCTTCAACTGGGTAAACATAGTATCTAACAATTTGTTTTCCTGCATATGTGCAGCACTGAGAGGGGTCTCACAGAAGAAATCCAAGTTTTATATGAGCTCAATTTTGCTTGATTGTATTTTATGCACGTGGCCATTCCTAGCTTTGAAATGCCAATGGGACAAGGATAAGTCTCTTGTATATGATGCTTATCAATTGTTGTGGGAACACAAGTACTTCAGTCACTACAAGAATATTTGTGAATATTTTATCATGCCGTTGTACACATTGATTTTCCTTGTTGAGTGTAATTGCATGTTCGAGGAGGCTTTGAAGGTTGTTCAAGATAATGGACATTATTACTTGAATGAGGAGGGTTTGTATTTAAGGATGTTTGATGGATCGAGGGATCCTTATCTTATGCCAAAGTATGCTACATATTATGTCATTCATAAGGAGGTAGTAAGACAACTATACATTGATGGAGTTGGTAAGTTCATGTTCGAGCAAAAGAAGGCTGTATACCCTCCAGTCCCATTTTATATAGGGAGTTACAGATTTTCCAAAGTAAAGAGTGGAACAGAATTTGTGAAGGAGCTAGAATATTTTCATTTTGGCCAGATGAGTTTCCATAGAAATCACTCCGAAAATAAGGTTGCTGATTATTGTACTGCAGCAGGGGTGCATGTTGAGTACATAGAATTTTGGGATAAAGATGAAGAAGTTTTCTGAAATGCTTGAAATATGACGCCTTTGAGAAGGAGGTTTAAACAAAAGATAACTATGGTTGGTGGAAAGGGAAGGGTTGCTGAGCAACCAAAGAAGCAAGAAGAGGAGGCTGCTAAAAAAAGACAAGAGGAGGCACACATATTAGCCCAAGAAGCAGAACAATGGTTTGCAATAGAAGAAGAAGAAAAAATAAAAGCAACCGAAGAGGCTGAGAAAAGAGTAGAAGAAGAAGAAATTGCGAAGAGAAAAGAAGAAGAAGCCCAGAGAAAGCAGAAAGAAAATGAGAGGTTAAGGTTAGAAGTAGCTGATAAATAAAAACAACATGTAGAGAAAGCAGCTGAGGATATTTGAAAAAAAGAGCAAGAGGAACAGGAATATGCAAACTAGGATTAAACTTAGTCTTATAATAATCTGATAGAACCCTCTGTTCCATCCAGTAGCATAGTGAGAGGAAACCCAGTTTCAAGATCAGGGATTGAATTAATCCCTTTTATTCCAATGGAAGAAGACGAGGTGCCTGATCTGAATACTATTTTCTACGATAAAGCTAAAAAGATAATTGTTAGGAGAACGGAGAAGAAAGGGAACACTAGAGGAAAGAAAGGAGTTATGGTGACTAAGAAGACAGTGGTTCACGGTACTAATAAAGATACGAGACTAATGGCAAGGGCTGCTGTAGCCACAACCCTATCTACCGAAGACAATGTTGATAAAGTAATGACGGATTTGGAACAATCTCAGAAGAAGATTTATCAATTGAAAGAAACCCTAAAAAGGGAAAGAGATGAAAGTCAAAGTTTGAAGATAAAGTACGAAGACATGATTAGTGAGATTGAGGAGTCCAAGGAAGAATGCCAAACCTTACAGTCAGACAAGGATGCTTTGGTATTATCAACAAACATCATTGAAGGAGAGAAGAAAGGCTTAGAGAAGCAGATCATAGAATCAGTGCAGAAAGGGGATACGACAAACAAAAGAATAGAGGAGCTGGAAGCCTAGAACCTTTCACCAAAAGAAAAAATGCAAGTAGTGGAAGAGAAGCAAATAGACATCACTCCATTAACAAATTTAGCCTCGAGGTTACAAAAGGAGATTAATCAGGTCTTGATGAAACTTGCGGAGGAAATGTATAAGGTGAAACAAATGGAGGACATATTAAAGGAAATAAATCTCTGCTCAACACAATTCTGAAGAAGATTTTCAGATGTGGTAGAGCTGGTAAATAATTAGTTAGCTTGGATAGAAACCCATTCAAAATTTCCAGTTGACATGCCCCATAAATTAGTAGGAGGTCTGAAAATGGAGATATCCATACTAAATTTAAGTTGTAAAACAGCGGTTAGGTTGAACAGCACTAATAAAAAACTGTTGAAAAATGCGCGAAGTTTTACAAAGGTATACAACTAGTTCATCATCAGTGCCTGATTCTAATGGACACCCTAGATCAAGTTTTCCCGATCAGAGGAGAGCATCTGTAGAATTTGTAGGAGAGGCTACGAAAGGAAGAGGAAAACCTAGCAAGACTTGAAGTTGTCAATGAAAAGCATATCAAGACCTATATTATACAAGCATCAGGTCACCAGCTTAAGTTAGAAGAAGCTTTGGTTCAAAGTACTCCTAAAATGAAGGAAATAGAATCCGCGCTGTCCAAACATGAGGTAGTAGTTCGCGTACCACAACCTGCAGAGTAGAAAGCAATCAGTGAACAGGCACAAGTGTGGGATGTTTTTATTAAAACAAAAACTGGGCTCACTTAGTTGGTTTATTCAAAAAATTGATAAATTATGTAATATTTTGTATTTATCCTTTTTTCTAAGTGCATGCACTAGAAGACAATTTTTTTTAAAGGAAGAGTCAAGGGAAGCCCAAAAGGCTAAGGGGGCAACTCAAGGGTTTTTCTATTCGTTTAAATAGAGGTGTGTTGGAGCAGGGTCCCGCAGCTACAGAAGAAGCTGATAGTTTAGCGGAGAGATAAGTTTTGGCGGAAAGAAGATAAGACAGAGCTACGACGCCGTAGCACGTTTCCAGCTGCAGAGCAGAGCCGGAAACCATGAATTTTAAGATAGAGAAGTCAAGAAAGGAAACGGTACCTGAGCGGCTGAGAAGAGAGAGCTCAACCACTGCATTAAAGGCAGCAGCGGAAGATAGGAGGGCTCAGCGACCCTCATAAAGGAGAAGGAGCAACGAGGCTGAAGCATTGAAGACGAAGGACAGAAAAGCGAAGCGGTGCACAGTACCCATGATCAGTGCCGGGAAGCATGGAATACTGCAGAGAGCTGTGGTGTGATGGAAAGCGGCTACCTCAAGTACATATATGGCCGACTGTCACTAGTTAGGGTTGGGTTACTATTGGGACAGGCCCATAGTGTTGTAATGGCAAGACCTTTGGGTTGCCTATAAAGGGATATATTTTGTATTGTAAAAGGTTGGCATTTTGGGCATTTAGGCCATCCAGCTAGTCGGATAACATATAGTAGCCATTGAGTCTGTTAGCTCATAGTATCTTGTATGGTAATAGAGTTGAGCTCTGGTTCTGTTATTAGCAGTAGCAATCTTACTGTAACCAGTAGCTGGCTTATAGAGCGTGCATGTAACGATCCGTAGGGGTCGACAAAGAGGGAAGAGTATATTGTAGGAGAGCAATATAGAGGAGAAAAGAGATCTAAGAGAGAAGATATTGAGCTGCATATGCGGTGTAGCAGAACTGTGTTTTACCTTCCCCTGAGCTATAAGAAAAACACAGTTCTGTGGACGTAACTTCCATCCTGGAGGTGAACCATGTTAAAATCAAGTGTTATGTGATTGGTTTATGTGTTATGTTTACTTATGCATTTCTCAGGCATTTCATGGACTTTGTTAAAGTTTAATGAATGAATGTGTTAATCGGTTCATAGTAACATAGAAGGATAAATATAAGTCGAAGTCTTTGGCATGTTGTATGTGGTTCATTTAAGCTTTGCGTGAACAGTCACCAGTTGCAGTATTGAATAGCCTTGTATGTTAAGTCTTGCACATCGACATGAGCAACGCTAAGTGCACTAAGCCGCAGAGGTAGGGTATCACAGAGAGGTGATACCGAATCGGTAGAGGAGCTACGATGCGCGATACCACAGGTTAAGGACTTAGCATTGGGCAAGAGTTGCGTGTCGCACGCTGCACGGCGACACGGTAAGGTTGGAGATATCACAAGACAGGGAAAGTGCACAACATAGAAAAGGACCACGCGGCGGTATAAAGGAATATCTCATGGCTAGAAGAGCTGCAAGATGAGGAGATCGCGCAACGCGAGCAGAAGATCGCGCGATGCGCAGAGGAAGAGACCTCGCAGCTAGGGGATCTGCAAGCCGCAAGTAGGATTGCCACAGAACCTGGTCCAAGACACTTGAGTCCTTGGCCAACCCATTAGAATCACTTCAGGTGAGAATTCAGGCCACTTTGCGGTTTGTCGCCAAAAGGGCCAGTGAGCTAGGGGTGTTATTGGTTGATTATAGTAAACCCGGGTCTGCCCAAAGCAGCCAACAAATGGTTCCGTTGCCAGTTTTGAACAACTGAGCGCTAATGTTCTGTTGGGATCCTACTAAAGAAGAGTTTCACTAGTGGCTGGATTCAAACCTAAGGGAGTTTGCCAAGAAAGAAAATCAGAGCCTTAAATTGAGCACAGAGGACTGGTTACAAAAGCATATCGCTTCAGATATACACGCAATATTTTTTGCAACCTATGGAAATGAGCTTTACGACTGGTTATCAAAGTTGACAGACAGGAACATATTCAAAAAGAAGAGAAACATTGTCTGGACACAGAAGCTGATTTAGACCATGCAGAACATCGAAAATCCCATTACGAGAGCAGTGGACTTCTGGCTTGCGAGTGTGCTAGGAGGCTTCGTCACAGAGTTTGCAGTTGACCAGAGAAAAAGCTTCAACGAGGCTGAGCGGTACTTCTTCAAAGGATATCGTGGTAAGTACCTAAAATATCTAAACTTGTCCATTAAGATGCTGCTACATGAAAAAGGAGTAATGGACATGATTTCAGACGAGTAAGTAAAGATAGTAATGTCACAAGAGTTTGAAAGTGATTTTGATGACATTGGACGAACACATAGTGGCAAGAAATATAAAGTAGCTTTCAGCTCTCCTGTATTTGGAGACAGTTCAGACAATATTAGGCAACCGAGTCCTAGTACCATAGAAGAACCAGAGGGGGGTATCCCTTACCATCCCTATACCCCACAGAAACAGACTTGGACTCAGAGTAATCCCGTAGGTACTCCATCCAGTAGCTCACAGACAGTACCTTCTACCGCTACATCACCTTCAACCACACCGCTGAGTGGTAGTAATCCATTCAATCAGAACCCATTGCAGAGAAATAGAATGGGAGATGATATGAAGCTACCTACCTTTAAGGGTACAGGAGCAGAGGACCCGAAACATCATTGGTTTCTATGTGAAGCCATGTGGACCATTAAAAAAATCAACGATGATAACCTTAAACTTGTACAGTTGGTCACCACACTCAGAGATCGAGCTTTAACATGGTACATAAAGTATACCACAGTACCCAAGACACTGGCCCAGGTTAAGAACGCCATGATTAAAGAGTTCAAGAAACCTAAGTCTGAGTCTTAGTGCATAACAGAGCTCAAGGATATTAAGCAGTTACCATCAGAGTCAGTATGGGACTTTGACCAGAAATTCAAAGCTCTTATAGACCAAGTAAGCTTTGAGTTTGTGCTGGAGCAGCATAAGGAATGGTTTATTGCAGCGTTGCTCCCTCACATCATATTGCCACTAATGCAGCAGAAACTCCAGACGCAGGATGATGCATTGGAGATGGCGATGAAGTTAGAAGCTTCACCTTTAGTTGAAACCAGCACAGGCATGAAAACTCTACAAAACCAGTTGGCCAACCTCACGTTAAAGATACATGAACTTAAGAAAGGGAAAGAGGTTATGCAAGACATATGGTGCTTATGATGTAAAGCACAGGGTCATACCAAAGACAACTGTCTAGTTTTTGCAGAATATTTAGTGTCAGGGGCTCCTAACCCCTTACCACGAACGCAAGGGCCATGGTTTGAAATATGCAAGACAGAAGGACATCAGCCTCAACAATTCCCTTTGCTTCAGAAGTATGTACAGACACCTAAGAACCTATACTGTGTCTTCTGCAATTCTGTCGGACATGATGAACAGGATTGCCGAGCCTATGATCTCATGTTAGATGGAGAACATGACGTATACAGAGTCCAGTCAGAAACACAAGGTCCAGCAGTAGGACCACAGCCTGATCCGGCTTATGGTGGCCGTGGAGGAGGATTCAGAGGATGAGGCCATGGAGGAGGCCTTGCACGAGGAGAAGGTTTTGGCTGTGGTCACAGACCAATCACTTGTTATAACTGCAGAATTATAGGACACTATGCTAGGGACTGTCAGATCCCCACTACCACTTGTAACTACTGCAAATCTTATGATCATACCATAGAGGAGTGTGCTACTTTGATAACTAAGATCAAAGACCCTAAGCCAGCAGTACACCAGAACATCTAGCTTATTGCTGCTGAGCAGGTAGAGCCAGAACCAAGAGTCAATATTATTACTCGTAGCGGTGTTTCTACTAGTAGGACATCGCAGGAGACCGAAAAGAACATAGGGCAGGAGTGGGTGTGTAGAGCTCCTAGTAAAGCAATACCACTCGACCTGCAGAAGAATAAAGAGATATTTCATGAAGCTGAGGCTTCCTTTGATGAACCAATGCAATCAAGATCACAGGTACCGTCGTCTAGGGGTGTACCACAGCAAGCACCTTGTGGCGATAGCCCTGAACAGATACCACAGGCTACCACATCGGGAAGATGCGATGAGGATGAATCAACAGGAAGTGTACAATCCTTCCTGCGCAGTTGCTTAAAACTCATGAGAAATGAAAAAGCTATCGGTGAGCTACAACGCATCATAGATCAGTGTTAGCAACCTTCTCTCCTGGGCAGTGCACACCGCGCTGTTCATAATATTACAGGCCATACAAGGATCGAAAGAGAGATGAAGCTCACAGCATAGATTGGAGAGTTTGAAATGGATGAGGTTGTCTTAGATCTAGGATCAGAGGTGAATGTTCTGACTAAGCAGACATGGGAACAGATGGGTAGCCCTCAGTTAGTCAGATCACCTATCCACCTGAGATTAGCTAACCAACAGCGAGTATCACCATTGGGTCGACTGCCGTAGGTGCCAGTTGACATAGACGGAGTTCACAGTTTTGCGGACTTCGAGGTTATAGAAATCATTGGCGACAGTTGACCATATCCAGCATTATTAAGTATCAATTGGGCGATCGGTACGAAGGCTGTCATCAACCTAAAGAGAAGACAAATGACCTTTGAGGATGCACAGATCTGGGTCATCGCGCCGCTGGATCCTCACCAGGGTCCTAGATACATTGAACCTATCCGAGCAGAGGAGGAGGCACAAAACATGGATAGTCTCTACCAGATGACTGCAAACCAGAACGACTACATCAATCCAATTGCATAAGGGAACATTAGTTGGCAATGCGACAGCTCATGCGCATCGGATTCCGATGTTGGTCTAGAGAACTGGTAGAATAGACTTTACGAAGTCTTAGCACGCATATGTGCAGTTATGAGTAAGTCACTGCGATGGATTGGCGCAGAGATCACTGAGATTCCATCATATCATGGTCTGACAGATATCCAGGACTTCCTTGAGCAGTTTGAGCAACAGATTCCTTACGAGCAGAGGATCGCAGCTATGGACCTTGCAGTACGAGCCACACCTGCAAGATGGTGGTATGCGCATAAAGAGAATATCGCATCATGGGATGATATTAAAAGATTGATGGTGATCAGATTTTCTGTCGATAGAGAGTACGTCCAGCAGAAGTACATAGGAGAAACTGATCCCAGGGCACACATTCAGACATGTGAACAGAACTGGTCGAACATTCCCGAGGATGAATGGGTTCATAGATTCATTCACACATTGGACACAGTTCCAAGGAACTGGTACACAGAGACCGAATTGCGCAAGGGGACGACCACATGGTCACTTATGACAGACAGTTCCCTGCTCACCTTCGCGTTTGAATCAGAACATCCAAGTGTTGCTCAGGCCCTAGACATAATCGAGATCAAGATATTTGAGGACTGTACCATCTCAGTGCAGGCTCAACCTGAGTGGGCCGTTCAGTTAATAGAGGTGCTAGAGTGCTATAACTTTCAAACAGAACCAGAGGATGAGGATGAGGATCCTTGCAACACCAACATTCTGGAGTCAGAAGGGACTCGCGATGTTGGGGGACCACATTTAGAGATTCCAGCAATCACTGAGCCCATCAAGATTAAAAAGATCAATATTGGCACAGATGTAGAACCTAAGTTTGCCTCTATTGGAGACTATTGGAACGATGAAACAGTCGGACAGATTGTAGATTTGTTACATGACTATCAGGACCTATTTCCCACCAAGTTCATAGAGATGAAGGGAATAGTTGGAGACCTGGGAGTTATGAGGATACCATTGAAGGAGGATGCTAGACCAGTCAAGTAGCGCCCATATAGATTGAATCCGCGCTACAAAGAAAAAGTTAAGGATGAGATTGATAAGATGCTAGCAGCACGCATCATTGAGCCAGTACAAGAAAGTGAATGGGTTAGCCCCATGGTCATGCAAGAGAAGAAAACAAAAGGGGACATCAGGATCTGTGTCGATCTGCGCAAGCTCAACGATGCATCGCTTCACGATCCATTTCCGACACCATTCACTGATGAGGTATTAGACAAGGTGGGAGTACAGGAGGTCTACTCCTTCACTGACGGCTTTTCAGGCTACCATCAGATCAGAATACATCCAGAAGATCGATCTAAGACCACCTTTGCAGCAGAATGGGGCTCATTCCAGTATATGGTAATGCCCTTTGGTCTTAAGAATGCACCAGCTATATTTTCTAAAGTAGTAGTTGCTGTATTTAAAGAATGCATCCATAAATTCCTAGAAGTATATTTCGATGATTGGACTGTATTTGGACTAGTCGACAAGCACATAGGAGACTTAAGACTGATGTTAGAGAAATGTAGGCAGTACTAGATTTCTCTAAACTTGAAGAAATGTATATTTTGTGCACCATTTGGTATTCTGTTGGGTCACATTGTTTGTAGACAAGGCTTGATGGTAGATCCAGTGAAGATCGCCATCATTGTAAATCTTCCAACACCCAACTCAGTCAAGCAACTAAGGACAGTACTTGGTCATACCGGGTACTACAGAAAGTTCATCAAGGGCTACGCAAAGATTACAGCACCAATGGAGAAATTGCTAAAGAAAGATGTAAAATTCCTATGGAATGAGGAATGTCAGCAGAGTCTAGACACACTTAAAGAGAATATGGTTACATCACCCATCTTAGTATTTCCAGACTGGACTAAGCCATTTCATGTACATCTGGATGCATATGGCATCACATTAGGGGTTGTTTTAACACAACCAGGAGAAGGAGATATTGACCATCCTATCGCATACTCCAGCAGAAAGCTATCGACAACAGAAAAGAACTACACCACAACAGAAAGAGAAGGCCTAGCTATGGTGTACGCGATCCAAAATTTCAGGCACTACCTGTTGGGTGCCTCATTTAAGATGTTCACTGACCACTCCGCCTTGAAGTATCTGGTCAATAAGCCAGTGTTAGGGGGGAGAATCTGCAGATGGTTACTCCTCTTTCAGGAGTATGATTTTGAAATCATTGTGAAACCAGGCAGACTGAATGCTGGACCTGATCATCTATCGCGGATAGACTCAGGAGAAGAGCCAAGTAACCTAGACGACAATCTTCCAGATGCGCCGTTGTTTTCTGTCCAGATCGCAGATGAGTACTATGCCGATATAATTCAATTTCTCACTACAGGAGTAGCACCTGATGAGTTTACTAAGCAGCAAAAGAAGCAGTTGGTTGTTAAAGCAGCAGACTTCACCTTGATCGCAGGACACCTATACAAGTTAGGTCCAGATGAAGTTTTGCGCAGATGTGTGATGTTGCATGAAAAAGACGCTATTGTCAGAGAGGCACATTCAGGAATCGCAGGAGGTCATTTCGCAGGAAAGTCGACTGCGCAGAAAATCCTGGAGGCAGGATTATGGTTGCCTACATTGCATAAAGACACCAAGGACTTTTGCAGATGTTGCAATATCTGTCAAAGGGTAGGAAAACCCTCTCGACGCGATGAAATGCCGCTGCGACCACAGGTCACACTGCGCGCATTCGACAAATGGGCTATAGATTTTGTGGGTCCTATCAACCCACCAGGAAAACGCATTGGTGCGAGATATATTATCATTGGAACAGAGTACCTCACTAGATGGGTAGAGGCCAAAGCAATAAGAAATTGTGATGCTGCTATAGCCGCACAGTTCCTTTTTGAAAACATCATCAGTAGATTTGGATGCCCAATAATTTTGATGAGTGATCAAGGGACACATTTCTTGAACCACACCATTGAGGCGTTGACAGAAGAATTCCATATTCAGCACCATAAGAGCACTCCCTACCACCCACAGGCTAATGGTACGGTGGAGGCCTTTAATAAGATTTTAGAAAATGCTCTTACTAAGATCTGCAATAGCCAAAGGAACGATTGGGACCTCAGAGTTAACAATGTATTATGGGCGTACAGGACCACATGCAAGAAACTTACAGGACACACACCTTTTAGCTTGGTGTATGGACAGGAGGCTGTTATGCCTATGGAGTATATTCTTCCCAGTTTAAGAATCGCTCAGATTACCGCGATGACTAATATAGACACAGTGGAGGAAAGGCTAGCACAACTGCTTGTCTTAGAAGAAGACAGATTCATTGCCGGATTCCATCAGAAAGTGCAGAAGGCATGAGAAAAATCTTGGCATGACAGACACATTAAGAATAAGACTTTCTAGATCGGAGACCTAGTGCTCCTCTATGACAACAAATTCATTAAGTTTCCAGGAAAGTTCAAGATGCATTGGATGGGGCCATATCAGATACAGCAAGTCACAGAGGGAGGTGCCGTTCAGCTCAGCCAGCTGAATGGGGAGCTTCTTCCCACATGGATTAATGGCAGTAGACTTAAGCTCTATAGTGATAGCCACCCCGCCTCTCAGCCCTAACTTAGCCAGTTTATGGTGGTGCAGATGTCCAGTGTAGTTGAAAGGAGGCATCGCACCGGGAAATAGTCTACACCGACAGGTATTATTCTAAGTATGAGGAATCGCATAAGGTCGGTTCGTTTAAAAATAAATAAATAAATAAAATTTTGTTTTACGCAAGTGATGCGGATTCGCATCGCGGCAGTGCGATGTTCCCCCATGCCATGTACTCAGTTTTGCAACCGACAAAGGGCCAGTCAAGTCACCATTTGACAGGTAGTTAATGAGGAAATGACCGGTATATCTTACCGTAGATTTGGCAGCAGTATAATAAATTTTTCCAGATTTGGCAAATCTCCGACGAGACTGGTGCCTGCACACACACGCTTCGAGGGAAATTCGATCAGATTTCCTCATTTATTAAGGATCAGATGACGGGTGTGGTCTTGTCCAGGCATTGATGAGGACCGACGGGTTCAGTCTAGATGACTATTGTGTCCGGGATTATCGTATTGGGTATAAAAGCAGAAAGTATTCAATTGGGACGGTTATGTTTGCAGAAAAACCGAGAGCTATAGAGTAAGTTGTTACGAATTCCCTATGAAGAGCTAAGTTCGTTATAGAGTGCTGTGATTTTCAGAAGTTGCAGCCATTGCACATCCACCATTTCACTTAGACTGGTTTCTGTTCGAGGATGAACCCCTAGAAGTGCTACTGAAACGGTTCGAGCGTACTGGCCTTGCAGCACCCATGACAACGTCATCTAAGAGTACCCCGCTAAGCTCGCCACAAACCAGAGAACCGCCAAAGACGAGGAGCCATTCCTAGCTAAGAGAGGGATCCAGTCTGGAGCCGGAAGATGAAGTCGTTAGTGCAGCAGACTACCTTATACCACAAGTTGAAGGTGCTCCAGAGGTCAAAATCCCCAAGAGTGGTAAGTTTACTGTTCCCATCCCGCCAATAGATTCCCGAGTAAAGGAAAATGGAGATCTAGTAGGATATGCTGGTGTTGTTAAATTTATAGATTATAACCTGGGAGATGGTAAGACGTACCCTCACTTCAAGCCTGATCAGTATATTGTGATTGAGAAGAACCCAAGGATAGGTAGAGATGAATTTGTTCCCATGGCACATGTCTAGATTCTTGAGCGCTCGGGTCTGCTCAATTTGTTGCGACTACCCCATTTTGGACGTGGTGCAGAGGTCAATGCCGTGGTGCGTGTCCTACTGTCATGTGTACATGGAGGTTATCTCTATCTAGGCAACAGGATTGACCTAAACATTGACTTGATACACCACATCACTGGGCTATCCAAGACTGGTAAAGACCCCGAGATACAGATAGCAGGAAAGACCAAGGATTCCAAGCTACCCCCAGCCTTAGTTAATAAGTATCAGCTACAGAGAGGAGGCAGGGCTTATGACATCACAATATTACAAAATGATACACTCAGATTTATAGCCAGCCTGCTAACCAAGGTCTGACCAAAGGAAGTCATAGGATCAGTAATCAACCTGGCCATACAAGTCACAGAGGGCGAGCAGTTCAATTGGTCCTTATTTTTATTAAACATGCTTCAGGTAGATTGTTTGGCAGCACAGGATGAAGCAAACCACCCTTTCCACTTCTCATGGCTGCTTATACTATGTGCATTTGTCGGCTGGAAGGAGCCGCCCAATACCCAGTTTCCATAGATCGCAAGTGGAGCACCTAGAGGAGTGCGCTATTCCAGCTTATGGGACAGCAACAGCCAAGCAAAGAAAAAGGTTAATATGATAGTATTCTATGAATACTATAAGATGTTGAAGAAAATTATCCAAGAATCACCACGTATCAGTAGGGAGACCGTGGACATATATGATAACCGGCTAAATTTTTTGGCAGACAGCCATAGAATCTATCTGAGGCCAAAAAGAACTAAAAGGGACGATTGGGCTAATGGCTTGTTCAGAATGATAGCGAAGGACGTCGAAGATGTCGTCAAGGAATTTGATGACCAATGGCGGCAAGAATACGAAGACACTACACCACTGTCATCAGATACCGCGCAGACAGACCCATCAGAAAAGGGCAAAGACAAAATGGAGGCCCAGGAACAAGGAACAATAGACGTACCACCACTAGGCGAAAAGAGAAAAGATCCACCAGAAGGGCCAACAGAGGCACACCCACTGAAGGATGGAGAACAAGAGACCACAGGGACACTGAAGAAGAAAAAATAGAAAACTTCAAAACCAATTTTGAAGACCGCATTAACAGATGATGATTATGAACTCATCGCCACAAGGACGTGTGACACACTGAAGGACTCATTTGAAGCGGTGAAGACATCGCAGGAAAAGATATAGAGCACAGTAGAAAAGTAGCTTCTGGACTTAAAAACAATTACAGAGAAGACTGCCATGATGCACATTCCATTGGTAAAGGCAACCACCGCAGAAACTTCGACACCGTCGATGTCTCGCGAGGAAAGCTTAGCAACAGATCGCCTCAATACAGTGTTGATTCCGCCAGGAAGCATCCAGTTCCCTGCGACAATGAAGGACCCACCAGTACAATTTAGGCAACCCATCGAGGTTAACCTTGCAGAGTTCCATATTGATTAGTTACAGATGATCCAGTAGCAGCTAAGCGTAGAGCTTAGGAGTAGAGAGCTCGCAACTTATAAGTAGAATACGCAGCTGAAGCAACAAAATGCAGCACTCACTACCAGCTATCAGAAGAAGGAAGACAAGTTAAAAACATATCAAGACAAAGATCAGGAACTCTCTCAAGTACTACAACGCATCGCAATAGAGCTACCCAAATGTAACATCGAGTTCACGTTGCCTACCCCACAGAAGCTAAGAAGAGTTGCAGACAGAGCAAAGGATCTGGAAGAAACTGTGGTGAGGATGGACAAAGAAGTGGCCAGGATTAAGGCAGACCACGAAGTGCAGATCACCGAGCTTGAGGCTCGCATACGAGACACCTCCTAGGCAGACTAGAAAGCGCGAGTAGACGCCTTTCGGCTTACTTCCACGCAGATGAAATCCCGCATTGATGAAGCACTGTCGGTACTCGCGGAGGCGATGAACACATGGGCTGATTTAGATGAGCTGTCGGCAAAAGTAGAAGTTCAGCAAAGTATTCAGCAGATAGAGAATACTGTAGTAGAAATGAAAGAAGAAATTAAGGGCTTGGCAGCGCTTCAGAAGATGAGGAAGACAAAGGAGATGAACTACTTACAGTAGGAAGCGCAGCAATTAAGAACAAAGGAAATACACATCAATGACCTGCTTCAACCCTACCAGGACCAAATCACCGAGTTAGTCGATACGGTTGAGCAGAAAGTAAGGGAATTCACTACCACCAGAGAGGAAAATGATGCCACAGAAGACGCCAGTATTAGTCAATCTTTGCTTGACTCGGCACAAGAGCGTGTCGAAGTAATGCAGAACGAAGTCGCAAGACTTCGAGACAGGTTGCAGAGGACTTCGCAGGAAGCCAAGGAAAAGCTACAGCAGGAGAAGCCCGCTGGAAGTGGCTCGAGGATGAGCCATAAGTAAGTGTTAGGGGACTATTGGATCAGGGTCCCACAGCTATAGAAGAAGCTGCTAGTTTAGCGGAGAGATAAGTTTTGGTGGAAAGAAGATAAGACAGAGCTACGACGCCGTAGCACGTTTCCAGCTATAGAGCAGAGCCGAAAACCATGACTTTTAAGATAGAGAAGTCAAGAAAGGCAACGGTACCTGAGTGGCTGGGAAGAGAGAGCTCACCCACTACATTAAAGGCAGCGACGGAAGACAGGAGGGCTCAGTGACCCTCATAAAGGAGAAGGAGCAACGAGGCTGAAGCATTGAAGACGAAGGACATAAAAGTGAAGCGGTGCATAGTACCCATGATCAGTGCCGGGAAGCATGGAAGACTGCAGAGAGCTGTGGTGTGACAGAAAGAGGCTACCTCAAGTACAGATATGGCTGACTGTCGCTAGTTAGGGTTGGGTTACTATTGGGACAGGCCCACAGTGTTGTAATGGCAAGACCTTCAGGCTGCCTATAAAGGGATATATTTTGATTGTAAAAGGTTGGCATTTTGGGCATTTAGGCCATCCAGCTAGTCGGATAACATATAGTAGCCATTCAGTCTATTAGCTCATAGTATCTTGTATTGTAATAGAGTTGAGCTCTGGTTCTGTTATTAGTGGTAGCAATCTTACTGTAACCAGTAGCTGGCTTATAGAGCATGCATGTAATGATCCGCAGGGGTCGACAGAGAGGGAAGAGTATATTGTAGGAGAGCAATATAGAGGAGAAAAGAGATCTAAGAGAGAAGATCTTGAGCTGCATATGCGATGCAGCAAAACTATGTTTTACCTTCCCCTGAGCTATAAGAAAAACACAGTTCTGTGGACGTAACTTCCATCCTGGAGGTGAACCACGTTAAAATCAAGTGTTATGTGATTGGTTTATGTGTTATGTTTACTTATGCATTTCTCAGGCATTTCATGGACTTTGTTACAGTTTAATGAATGAATGTGTTAATCGGTTCACAGTAACATAGAAGGATAAATATAAGTCGAAGTCTTTGGCATGTTGTATGTGGTTCATTTAAGCTTTGCGTGAACAGTCACCAGTTGCAGTATTGAATAGCCTTGTATGTTAAGTCTTGCACATCAACACGAGCAACGCTAAGTGCGCTAAGCCACGGAGGTAGGGTATCACAGAGAGGTGATACCGCATCGGTAGAGGAGCTACGGTGTGCCATACCACAGGTTAAGGACTTAGCATTGGGCAGGAGCTGCATGTCGCATGCTGCACGATGACGCGGTAAGGTTGGAGATATCGCAAGATAGGGAAAGTGCGCGACATAGAAAAGGACCGCGCGGCGGTATAAAGGAATATCTCGTGGCTAGAAGAGCTGCAAGACGAGGAGATCGCGTGACGTGAGCAGAAGATCACGTGACGCGCAGAGGAAGAGACCTCGCAGCTAGGGGATCTGTGAGCCGCAAGTAGGATTTCCACAGAACCTGGTCCAAGACACTTGAGTCCTTGGCCAACCCATTAGAATCACTTCAGGTGAGACTTCAGGCCTCTTTGCGGTCTGTCGCTGAAAGGGCCAGTGAGCTAGGGGTGTTGTTGGTTGATTATAGTAAACCTGGGTCTGCTGAAAGTAGCCAACAAGGTGAAATAGATGTAAGAAAGGACCTTTTTCATGCTATCTTTCTGAAATGTTATTGTAAGAAGAACTACTTCCTCTTATAATAAAGAAGATATATTTTCTATTGGAGAAGGCACTGTGGAGTCTCAAATGCTTGCCATATATTGGTTGAATGTTGAACTACTTTGGTTTCATCTTTTTCTATGAACTGTGAGATCGTTCTAACTTACGAATTATTTCATGTTATGAATGTTTCCCTGTTTTTTTATGTGAAAATTCCGTAGTATATTTGAGTAATGAATGTTTTAATTGACAATGAGCCATCTCTTTGTTTATCTTTCTACTTATATTCATGTATTTTGAAATATGAACAACTATCTATAATATTCTAAATGCATGTTTTACAGTACATTACTCATCATTAATTACAATATTGCTCCCTAGGGATAGTTTAGATAGAATTAGTTACCATTAGTATAAGTTGTTCTTTGTTTATGATTTAGAAGCGAAAGAGGTAAGACGAGAGGTAAGAACCTGCACATCACATTATGAAACTTTTCGTTATCTTTATTGATTGCACTTAATTAGGCACGTACATATCATACATAAACATAAAACTAAAAAAATACACTTAAACGGTGGACCAGGCTGCAATCAGTAAAACAAGCCTTAATCGTTACTTGACCTATGGTAGCCAGACCGCAAACCGGATGGATTCCCCTTACCAAACAATAACAAGATAATTGGGAACGCTTATTGGGGAGAATCCCTACTGTTGTTGCCTGGGATTTTCCAGGCCTCAACAGTATTGGCGCTAGAAGGAGGGCCTCCAGTGCATGGCTGGCCGAGGAAATTTGTTTTCTCGAGAATACTCCACCGGTGACAGTTCCGAACTAGTATCCCTCAAAGACCTAGTGTTGAATAAAAAGTCACAGAGTATCTCTATTCCATTGATAATGAGGTGGTTGATGATTTAAGGAGAATTACAAGGGTATACACAAAGAATATTGGAGGATTACCCATTATTCCTGCTTTTTCGAGAAGAGAGTTTTGTAAGAAAGACCTTCCTTACTTGGAGAACGTATTATTAGTGGAATACCTTAAAGAACTGGTAGAAATAGCCTTGCAAGAAGTTGTCCAACCTCTAGATCAGTCGAGACCAGATTCCCCTCACTGTTCTCCTTTTCAAACCCCTGTCCAATATCCTCCTCAATATCCACTCAAAGTCATGGCCAATGTGAATGCAAATCAGCCTGCTCCACCACCTGCTTGGAGGGATAAATCTCCTTTAAACCTTACCCCTCCATTGCATGCTATTCCTCAGAATTTTGACAAGTCATTGCCCAAATTTGAACCAAATGAAGGAATTATCGTGGATGATCATTTGTAGAGTTTTGATATTGATTTGGAAGGTTTACAAGTAGCAGAACATGAAGATGTAGTTTGCAGATTGTTCCCGCATACTCTTAAGGGAAAAGGAGCCTCATGGTATTTTACCCCACAGGCAAATTCAATTACAAGTTGGAATACCTTTGAGAGATTGTTTAGAAACAAATATGGAATCCAGAAAACTCACACTGCTTTAATGAAAGGGTTGATTTCCCTAAAGAAAGAAAAGAAAGAAAGGGTGCATAACTTCACTTAGAGGTTTGCTGCCTACATGAATAACTTTGATGCAACTGAAAAATTGACTCAGAATGCCCTAATTGAGTATTACACCTCAACTCTTGGGCCTGACCTAGCCATGTTTGTCAAAATATTAGTTAGACCTATTAATTTGTCACAGTGGTCTAGGAACTGAAAACACAATGTCACAAAGAATATAGACAAATATGCATAAAATTGGCAAAATGGTGCTGCAATGGAAGTAGCAGCTTTGTATAATCAAATGAAAGAATGATGATACAATACAATGATCATGCAAGATGCATGAATTCCAAGACAATTCAAATTCCCAAGGAGGTCATTCGAATTGAATGAGTGAGTCTAGCTTAACTGAATGTAAGCCACAGTGAACACACCAGTTAACCAATTATCAAAACCCTAATTGACTCAATTGAGTCCTAACTGAAGTCAGAGTGCAATAAGTGACTGAGTCTAACTGAAAGTAGCTCATACACATGTCACTACAAGCCAACCAACAAGTGGTAGTGCATCAATAACTCCAATGAACGTCAATGAGGTTAACTGAAGTCTAACTGACCATCAGAGGTGGTTGGAGGCGCCCTTATTGACTCCAGTTCATTAAATATTAATTAAATAATCAATTTAATGAAAGGAGGCACCTTCATTGCTCTATTTAACTGATTGTAACCATCAGTTATCAATTAAGTGCATTTATGACACTCAGATCACCCCCAGAGTGCTCCTGTTAGCCTCCTCGAATGAAGGAGAAGGCTTAGTTGGCCCCTTGATTGAAGGTAGTCGTGGGTGTGCTCATGCTGATGTCAGACAGTGCTCCTCTGATGTCAATTAAGTCAATAAAACTTAGGATAGTGGTTTAACTAGGACAAATTGACCAAAGTAAGTGTTTATGGTGGTAATTGTCTCCAACAAGGCCCACCTTAGTAGAGACTTATGAAGAAGCTGAGAAGGTAGAGGCTGAAATGGAGAGTATAGACCATTATCATGTACAATCAAAAGAGAAAACTTATGGGAACATAAAACCTATATTATTAACTAAACCTAAAGATGACTGGTCACAATAGTTAGATGGTGTGGTAAAAATGATGTTGAAATTGTCAAATAGAGTAATCGATCTGAAAAAGGAGGAGGTCCATAAACAATACAAACCTTATTATAAAAAGAGAGATGATAATGGTCAGACCAAACCTCCCTCACATAGTCCCTTGGCTATGAATTTGACAGAGGTGGGAATGGATAATTTTTGTACATTCCACTTGCAGCCTCACTTTGAAAAAAATTGCCCACAATGGATAAATTCTATGACTTTAGTGATGAACCAGTTATTGGATTCCAAGTTAACGAAAACTGTGGATGAGAAAGATAAAGGTCATGAACTGACAGAAACCCAAGAAGAAGACACTTTGGTTTTATGGGATTGTGTTTCCATGTTTAATGTAGAGGACAAATATCTCACTGAGGGAGAAGAAATACCAGAGACAAATGTTACAACAAGGAGTCAGAGCTCATTGAAAGAAGATAACATGATACTACCCAAGATTAAGAAACTTCAAGAGAACATGAAAAAAATAAAGAATAATACACAAACTATCAACATACCTGAGTTTTTCATCTCAATCCAGAGTCCAAAGAAAGTCAATATGCATGTAAAGTATATCAAAAATAAAGTTGGGAATGTCAAGAAGAATTCCACTGAACATGAAATGGGATATGACATTGTAGAAGATATTAAAAAGACTAAAGCAAATATCTCCTTGTTTGAAATATGTAATCTACCCCAACAAAAGGAAAATCCGTTAAAGGCACTTGAGACACCTATGAAGGAACCTCAAAATGATAACCAAGATGAAGAAGAGATTGGTGAAGCAAGTTTAGAACTCCTACATTTCTCGTTACTTTTGAAGTTTTCAATTACAACGTGCATAATGTTTTGTTAGACTCTGGAGCATCCGTAAATGTCATGCCACTTTCATTTTGCAAGCAAATAAATGGTCAACCTAAGCCAACTACAGGACATGTTGTCCGATTGGATAGGACTGTAGTGAAAGTGATAGGAGAAATGGAAGATGTCCTAATCCTTTTATCAGTAGATGAGAGGGTCTTTCAGTGTATAGACATTGTTGTAGCAGATATTCCAGATGCTTATGGTTTGGTTTTGATTCAGGATTGGGCAGCAAAATTGGAAGGATATTTTGCATCAGATTGGTCACATGTATGGTTACCTTATAAAGGTTGTCAAAATCAGATAAAGGTTTTAAGGGATCCTCAAATGAAGCACAACATAACTCAGTTGGAAGGCAAGAATGAACCGGTTAATTCTGTTATGGGGAACTATTTTCTTGATCTTGAACCGGCAAATTACTAAGCTGAAGAAGCCAGTAACATATCAGATATCTAGCCCGATCTCCTTTAGTTCTCATGGGCTGATAAGATTGATTGTAATATAGTAGAATTAGCCTTAGATGTAGTTAGTAGTTCAAATTAAGTAGGAGTAGGAAATTTTTGGATTCTTTATTTTGACGGTTCCAAAACCATGGAAGGATCAGGAGCTGGCTTTGTCCTGATCGATCTGGGGAAAAATAAATATTTTCTTTCATGTAGATTAGAATTTGAGTGTACAAATAACAAAGCTGAATATGAAGCATTAGTCTAGGGACTGAAAAAGCAATGGAATTAAAAGTAAAAACTCTAAAAGTATACAGAGATTCTGAAATCATTATTAAACAAGTTTGAAACAAAATTCATTGCATATCACCACATTTGAAGGCTTACCAAAATGAAGTTTGGGATTTATTAATGAATTTTCATGCATTCAATATTTCTTCAATTCCTAGAGTAAAAAATGCAACAGTTGACTTGTTAGCTACTTCAGCTGCAAGGTTGGTACCTACAAATAACATATGTTCAATTGAATTGCTTTTCAGGCCTTCTGTTCCAGATAACATCACCAATCTGAGGGTGTTTGATGATGATCAACAAATATTGGAATGTCTAATGAATGATGATACATTTAAAGGAGCCATAATAGATGACGAGGAACATCAAGCAAACCTCCATAATGGAAATTTCATTCCTAAAGGAGTTAGAACTTTAGAACAAATGTTCGATCTAGACAACAAGTTTAGAAAACCAACGAATTTCAAGACACATAGCTCGTCTTTGCAATTTGATCTGATAAATCTAGGGACAGAGGCTCAACCCAAATATATGAATTTGGGAAAGTGTTGTTCACTGGGGAAGAGGAGTAAATTCATCAGTTTATTCAGACAATACAAAGATGTATTTGCTTGGACCTATGAAGACCTCAAAACTTATGACACCAAAATTATACAGCATGTTATTCCAATCAAATTTGTAGTCAAACCTTATCAACAGCCTCTAAGAAAGATGCATCCCAAACTAGAACCGCTAATTCAAAGTGAGGTAAAAAAGCTTCTGGATGTTATGATCATATTCAAAGTCAGACATTCAGAATGGGTCTCAAACTTGGTGCCAGTACGGAAAAAGTTTGGAGAGATCAGACTTTGTTTTGATTTCAGGAATTTAAATCGCGTGTCATATAAAGATAATTACCCTGTCCCACCCATGGAACAGATACTACAAATGGTCTCAGGTTCTTAGTTGTTTTCTCTGTTAGATGGATTCTCAGGCTATAACCAAGTACTAGTTGTAACACCCCAGTTTTGACCCCGTTTGCATTAAAATGTATATGATGTATATATTGTAATAAATCGTGGTGAGGAGCTAAAGGAAAAATCCCCACCATCGATTTAATGTTTTGTGTTCTGACGATTAAAACCATTGCCGATGGTATATTAGTGCTATCCGACACATATTAATTATGGCATCATGTAAACATGCATTTTAATTAAAAATACCCAAAACCAGCTATGTCAATGCAACCATAATGAAAAGGGCATGATTTTCCTAAGAATAAGGAGGGGGAATTATTTAACCTTCAGGGCCAATAGGAAAAAGCCACATGTCAATAGGAGAACCCATCAATCAGTCAACTACCAAATTAAATTCTCTGGAGTTAGTTGGGGGCATTTATGGCCTGGGAAAACATTTTGCATGGGAAGTGGGGTGTGGCAGGACTATCAGTCCTTTCCCACATGCACACTCCACCAAGGATTCGTTCCTCTTCATGTGGCATTCTTCCATTTTTCCCATTCTCATGCAGAGATGGCTGTTCTTCTCCTCATGCATAGGTTTTGACAATTTTTCCTCACACAGAAAACTGGGAGAGTGGCCTTACCCTCACAATTTTTGTTGTGTGTATATTTCTCTTCATGTTGTGGGTCTGGGTATGTGAATTCACCTCCACGTGGGTTGTTTTTCTTTCCCCATGCAGCTGAGAAATCACTGCTGGTTTCCCCACAAAATTTGGGTTGCTATGGGTTCCTGTTGAGTAATTTTGGCCACGATAGGGCCAAGAACGACTCAAGACTTGAATTTCCCAGTTAGAGCTGTGTATTACCCAATTTGTCACTTCAGTTTTGTTCTGTGGTGTTTTCTTTTCTTCCCTAGAGTTGTGAATTGCTCGATTTTGCTGTGTGTATGCAGTGGTTGGTCTTTGGACTGTATTGGAGTGGGAATGAAGGCTTGGTATGCTTGATAATCATGGTGTGTTCAGTAGCGTCATAGACAGAGCTAGAGGATTGGATTTCTTCTCCATAACCCCTGAATAGCACTGGAAGGGAAGTTAGGGCCCAAGGGACTGATTCCTTGTGTTGGGTGTTGGTGGGTGTCCTAGAAGTCAGGATAGTTCTGGTGCAGGTGTCCTTAGCTCTTTAGTGAGCCCACCAGCTTAGAAGTCAGCTTTTCCTAGCTCCCTGATGGCCTGATAAACCCAACTATGTTGTCTTGGCTGAGTTGTGTATCTTTGGCTATGTGTGAGCCTGCTTAGTTTCCTTATTCCTTGGGGAATCATGACTAGCTCGGGGGTGGCAGTGTTGCTGAGAGATTAAGGAGCACACTGGCCTATGGTTGGGTGAAACGTTGTAGCAACATAGCTGGTTGCGGATGAGATTCTTCATAAGATAAGTATTCTTGTGTTTAAATCCTTGCAATTACATTTGATAATAAATTACAATGAACATGCTAAATGCTTGAATGTATGGTTTTGCTTCCGCTGTATGGTAATGATGTACGCATGTTTTAGTTCAAAGCATTTCAATTTTTATGTGTATGTTCATGGGGCTAGTTTCCCGGATAGATAAGGGTATGGTAGCATCCTCTTCTCTGGACGGAGGGTTGGGGATGTTACACTAGTAGCAAAAGAAGACAGGCTCAAGACCACCTTGAGAACCAAGTGGGTGACTTTTGCATATAGAAGAATTCCCTTTGGACTCATTAATGCTGGAGAAAATTTCCAAAGGGTTATGGATATAGATTTTTGCAGTCTAATTGGCTGGAGTGTTGTGGTCTATTTAGATGATGTTACAATATTTTCTAAGAAGAGAGAAGAACATGCGTTTCATTTGAAACAGATTTTTGAATGTTGCAGAAAATATGGCATTTCTTTGAATCCTAAGAAATGTGTGTTTGTTGTTACTGAAGGAAAGCTATTGGGTCATGTTATTTCGAAAAAAGGGATCTCAATAGACCCAAAAAAAATTAAAGAGATAGAATAGATCCCTTTACCCCATAATAAAAAAGGTATGCAGTCTTTTATGGGGACAATGAATTTTGTGCGAAGGTTTGTGCCAGACTTTGCTCAAATAGTCAAACCTTTGCAACAAATGATCAAGAAAAGTGTTCAATTCAAGTGGAATGATTCAGAGAAGGATGCATTTAACAAGATCAAGACATCCATAGCTCATGCACCATCACTTAAAAGTCCCAACTTCAAAAAGGATTTTATCTTGTACACTTTTGCTTCAGATGATTCATTAGCAGCGCTGCTTACACAAAAAGAAGAAGGGGGAGATGAGTACCCCATATCATTTATGAGCACTGGTCTGCAAGGGGTTGAATTAAACTATCTTGCAGTCGATAAGAAATCCTATGCAATTTTTAAAGCCGTGAGGCAATTCAGACCGTATATACTTAATAACCGTACCAAGGTAATAGTTCCGTACCCGACGGTCCGATCTCTTTTTGTACAAAAAGAGTTGGGAGAAAGAAGAGGTATCTGGGTAACGACCTTGCAAGAATACGATCTAAAATTCAAACCAGCAACCATAGTTAAAGGATAAGGGCTCTGTAAATTGATGGTTGACAGTTAAGAAAATGAAGATAACAATTGGGATAATGAAGCTGAATTACACATGGTGGATGCATGTCCTTTATTCACAACTCCAGACTCCTGGTACAGAGATTTAATTCATTATATTCAAGAAGGATATTTGTCGGAACATTAGAATCCCAAGAAAAGGAAAGCATTACGCCTAAAATCAGCCTTATATAAGATTATTGATGGAGTACTGCTTAGGAAAAACTACGATGGAGTTTTTCTTAGATGCTTGGAATGTGAAGATGGAAATAAGGTTGTGGTAGAATTACATGATGGACATGCTAGAGGTCATTTCTCAGGAGATACAACAACACACAAGATTTTAAGAGCCAGATATTACTGGTCGTCTTTGTTTAAAGATGCTCACGCTCGTGTTAGGAAATGTGATACTTGTCAAAGGAGAGGTGGAAGACAAGCAAAGGCAGCAGCACCTTTGAAACCAATTATTATTTCAGAACCATTCGAGCAATGGGGGATTGACATTATCAGAGAGCACAATCCAAATTCTTCATTCCATCATAAGTACATCCTGACAGCAACAGACTATTTCACCAGATGGGTAGAAGCTATTCCGTTACTAAAAGTGAATGAAGATGCAGTTATGGATTTCTTGCAAGACCATATTATGACCAGGTTTGGGGTTCTAATTTCCCTGGTTTTTGATAATGCTTCATATTTTTCATCTATTAAATTGACTGCATTTGCAAATGAAAAAGGAATTAAGCTACATTATTCTGCTAACTACTATCCATAAGGTAATGGTTTAGCGTAATCCACTAATAAAAACCTCATTAGGATTTTGAAGAAAAAGGTCATAGAAAATCAAAGGAGTCGGCATATAGCTTTGCCTAATGCACTCTGGGATGATACAGTCACACCCAGGAACTACTTAGGTGTATCACCCTACACTCTCATCTATGGGAAAGAAGCTACCCTACCTCCTAATATTCTATTTCCATCCTCTAAACTATCCCAAGACTCTAGAGGAACTGACAATGAATTTTTACAAATCCAAATCCATAATCTGCTAAAGTCAGAGGAGTCTAGATCCAAAGCAAGGGAGAGGTTTAAACATCAACAAGAGATGGTTTGATAAGCACAAAGTCAGGAAAAGGGAATTTGAAGTAGGCGATTTGGTTCTTAAGTGGGATCACCCGCATGATGAGAAGGGAAAGCACACTGAATTTCAGCAATTATGGATAGGCCCTTTTCAGATTGCAGAGAAGATAGGCTCATCAACTTACAAAATGCAAGATTTACAAGGGTGGGAAGAGAACTTGTCAGTAAATGGTTTAGTTCTCAAGCCATATTTTTCTTAAAGATTTTTGAGTTTTCTTTGTAAATAAAGAAATGGTTTGATTGTTTTTTTTTGCTTGGCTTCATTTAGATTAGTTCTGTTTGATTTGCATTTTACTTGCTTAAGATTTGATTTCTTGTAATTTTTGGTTTGCTTTACCTTATGTTTCAATAAACCAGTGCAACTTTTGGTTTTGGAGTTCATCAGAGTTTTGGATAAACTAAAATCTTTGACCAAAGACTGCTTGCTATTTGCACATACATAATGCTTAAGGGTCCTTTAATATTAACAGATTATCTGAATATATTATGAACACATTGAAGTCCTGTTTAATCCCTGTAAAATAACCAAGGTCAGAAAAGTATAGAATACTATTTTGAGGATCTATTCACTTCACACTAAAGTCTGCCCTAGGAGGCTAATAGCAAAAGACCCATGGAGAGGAAGCATGGCAAGCAGTTGTATTATATTTAAATCATCCCATGCCACAAATGAAATCCAAAAGGCTAAAAGAGTCAAAACATCCCAGGAAGAAAACGTATATCAAAAGACATACTGAACAAAGTCAGTTTGAATAAGATTGCTCGAAAGTTCTTCTCCGTCCGTGAGTTGAAATCAAAATATCTCTCACACAAAAGGACACCATGGATAGAAGAACCTGAACCAAATTTCAGAAAGAAAGCAATCAGGGAGGACTCAAAAGGACAAAAGTCCTGAAGCATCAAAAGAATGCAAAATGGCATGGGAATGAGGAACAAAGGAATATATCTGTTCACCATCTGTTACAATCCTGTGGTGTCTAAGTTGGAAGCTATCCAAAGGTAGAGGTAAAATAAACTTCATATCTTGGCATCAAAAGAGTTATCGAGACTATGAAATCCTGGTTCCCCTTTTCCATTTGGACCATAATCAATGTTTTAAAGTTCATAAATCTTGTATTCGATAAAATCTACGCATCTTAAAGAAATCTAATAAAATGATCTAACATGATACCATTAAAGCAGTTGATGTTTCAAAGGCCAGTTGTTCAGAGATCTGTGTCCGCCAGGTAGTTACCAATTGTTACAGCTGCAACTATTATCCTAAAAAAAAAATTGATTTTTAGGGCCCCCCTTATTCTTTTAGTTTTTTAGAAGGCTTTGAAAGTCTAGCTTTTCTCACCAAAGTTTGCTTCATGACTTAAAAATTTGGCAAAAAAGAAAGTTGTTTTCCATATATCGAGTGCATTCTTGATATCCTTTTCGATGTATCTGGTGTACAGTGGTCTATCCAACCGATGTTCCCTATCGGGAGCATTTAAAGTTACCTTTCGATGTATCGGATGTCCTTTTGTCTATAGCATCGGAAAGGTTTTGCCGAAGGCTTCGAGAGCTTAGTCCTGAGCTGTTCTGATGCACCGGATCGACCATCTTTTATCTGTTTTTGATATCCATAGAAGTTTTGTCAACTTCTCACCCATTGTGTCAGTTGTCTCTTTCATAGTTTTCCAAGAACTTAGTGGTTTTCCTGGTCGACGTTGCGAATGCGGAGTCCGGAGTATATCCAATGCCTTTCCGTAGCAATCTCCAATACCATTGCGATTTTAGTTGATTGGACTACCGATGGTTATTTAAATGTTTTAACTATTTCGATGCTTTTCTCCCGAGCTCTTGAACCCATTCTTCATAAGCCGTCCGACGCTTCACATTCGCTAGCAAGTTTAGTTATGGTGCATGTTTTGCACATTTGTTTTCCTATCTGAAATTCCTTTTACCTGCGATCAAGCTTATGAAAGCCCGTTGAGATTGTTTTATGGTCATTGTTTACCATGTCATTTGCAAACTGGAGCTAAGAAGCTGTCAGCATATGAGCAATTTTTTTACTAACGATGATCACGCTCATCCAGGCCATCCTTAGAAGTTTCCAGGTAGGATTTTTCCTCTAATCCCATTACTCAGCGTTTTTTTTACCACAGATTGATAAGGTTAGGTCATTTTTATTGTGATGTGGGGGTTATTTCAAGTCTGCGATGGTCATATTTTTTTTATATACGGGGTTTACCCTGGGTCATTTTATCTATGGCCACCATTTTCTTTCACTTTCTAGCCCTGGTTCCTTTATTTGCAGTTGACCATAATTTGTTCTCTGACAACCATTGAAAGAAAGAGGGCAGGGTGCAGACGAGGGTTTTTCCATTTGCACCGCTCCCTCATTTCCTTCAACATAGTATGGCAGATTTGTGACCATTGGTCGATAACAGTAAGGTTTTTGTGGGACACCGGGGGATTTTTCTTCTTAAGGGAAAACCCTGTTTGTTTCATTAAGAGGGTTAGACGTCCTGGTGTCTTCAAGGTTTTTTTTTCGTCGTTAGTATTAATGCACGTGGATGTAAGGCTGTAGTGAAACCCTAGGGCTTTCCCAGTGGAAGTTTTTGCCTGTAATTTATGTCTGAACCACCTTTGAAAGCTTCGTGGTTTTTAGCTTCATATACATAAAGAACATTTTTGTTTGGGTAGAAGAAAAGGTGTTTAACATGCATTATGATGATTTGGTAATGTTCTGGTTGACATCGGTTGTTGATTTTAGTATATAGTTTCCTATTTATATGTGTGAATAGACTGAATCTAATTTGTATGATCAACACAGGCTTGTCATCCACACAACAACATGCCTTGGAAATAGAAAAAGAAGGCGCAAACAACAAATGAAGAACCAGAGATGTCGAGATTATCTATGAGGACACCAAATCCATCATGGGTGTTGATCCTAAATACAAATGGGGTGAAATATATATAATGATCTCTAATCATAGTGTTCCAGATGCTGGATTGGAGGATTTACCTATATATGCTAATATCGAAAGATCAACAATCATGAAGGTGGCCACATGACCCGAGATTTTCCCTTGTTCAGAGGTAATAGGATGGATACTTCCCAGAGCTGATGTTACAAGAATGATATTGGCTAACACTAAAGGGCAGGGTTATGATTCCTATATTCCAGCCTATGTAGCCATGGCCTACAAGTTTCCAACACCCCATAACTATTTGATTGAAGGACGGTTGAAAGACCTAAATCTAGATGTTGTGGAAACCGTCAAAAGGATGATGATCCCAGGAAAGAATTTTTGTACAAGGCCTTCCGGGGAGTATGAAAATGAAAGCCTTCGTACTCAACACAAATTGATAGCATTGATGTTAAATAGGGTATTTGGAAGAGCCAATGGAAATAACTTCAAAATAGCTTGGGTACCAGTAATCTTTTTTGTGGCTAATCAAGGCACCATATTCACCTGGGAAAACATAGTATCTAACAGTTTGTCTTCCTGCATAAGTGCAGCAATGGGAGGGGTCTCGCAAAAGAAATCTGAGTTTTATATGAGCTCAATTTTGGTTGATTGTATTTTATGCATGCAGCCATTCCTAGATTTTAAATGCCAATGGGACAAGGATAAGTCTCCTATATATGATGCCTATCAATTGTTGTGGGCACACAAGTACTTCAGTTACGACAAGAATATTTGTGAAGATTTTATCATGCCGCTGTACACATTTATTTTCCTTGTTGAGGGTAATTGCATGTTTGAGGAGGCTTTGAAGGTTGTGCAAGATAATGGACATTATTACTTGACTGAGGAGGGTTTGTATTTAAGGATGTTTGGCGGATTGAGGGCTCCTTTTCTTCTGCCAAAGTATGCTATAGATTATGTCATTCATAAGGAGATAGTAAGACAGCTATACATTGATGGAGTTGGTAACTTCCTGTTCAAGCAAAAGAAGGCTATATACCCTCTATTCCCATTTTATATAGGGAGTTACAAATTTTCCAAAGTAAAGAGTGCAACAGAATTTGTGAAGGAGCTAGAATATTTTCATTTTGGTGAGATGAGTTTCCATAGAAATGACTTCGAAAATAAGGTTGCTGATTATTGTACTGCAGCAGGGGTGCATTTCAAGTATGCAGACTTTTGGGATAAAGATGAAGAATTTTTTTGAAATGCTCGAAATATGAAAGCTTTGAGAAAGAGGTTTAAACAAAAGATAACTACGGTTGGTGGAAAGGGAAAGGTTGCTGAGCAACAGAAGAAGCAAGAAGAGGAGGCTACCAAGAAAAGATAAGAGGAGGCACACAGATTAGCCCAAAAAGCAGAAGAATGATTGGCAATAGAAGAAGAAGAAAAAAGAAAAGCAACAGAAGAGGCCGACAAAAGAGCAGAAGAAAAAGAAATTGCGAAGAGAAAAGAAGAAGAAGAATCCCAGAGAAAGCAAAAAGAAAATGAGAGGTTAAGGTTAGAAGCAACTGATAAAGAAAAAGAGCATATAGAGAAAGAAGCTAAGGAGCTTCAACAAAAAGAGAAAGAGGAACAGGATTACACAAACCAGGATCAAACTCAGTCTTATGATAATCTGGTAGAACCCTCTGTTCCATCCAGTAGCAAAGTAGGATGAAACCTAGTTTCAGCATCAGGGATTGAATTAATCCATTTTATTTCAATGGAAGAAGACGAGGTGCCTGATATGAATACTATTTTCTATGACAAAGCTAAAAAGAGAATTGTTAGGAGAATGGAGAAGAAAGTGAACACTGGAGGAAAGAAGGGAGTTATGGTGAATAAGAAGACAATGGTTCATGGTACTGATAAAGATCCGAGACTAATGGCAAGGGTTGGTGTAGCCACAACCCTAGATAATGAAGACAATGTTGATAAAATAACAACGGATTTGGAACAATCTTAGAAGAAGATTGCTCAATTGAAAGAAACCCTAAAAAGGGAAAGATATGAAAGTCAAAGTTTGAAGAGAAAGTACGAAGACATGCTTAGTGAGATTGAGGAGTCCAAGGTAGAATGCCAAACCTTATAGTCATACAAGGATGCTTTGGTATTATCAAAAAACATCATTGAAGGAGAGAAGAGACCTAGAGAAGCAGATCATAGAAGCAGTGCAGAAAGGGGTTACGACAAACAAAAGAATAGAGGAGCTAGAAGCCCAGAACCTTTCATTGAAAGAAAAATTGCAAGTAGTGAAAGAGAAGCAAATGGACATTAGTCCATTCAGAAATTTAGCCTTGAGGTTACAAAAGGAGATTAATCAGGTCTTGATGAAACTTGCAAAGGAAATGTATAAGGTGAAACAAATGGAGGACAGATTAAAGGAAATAAAGCTCGGCTCAACATGATTCTGAAGAAGATTATCAGATGTGGTAGAGTTGGTAAAGAATCAGTTAGCTTGGATAGAAACCCATTGAAACTTTCCAGCTGACATGCCCCAGAAATCAGTAGGAGGTCTAAAAATGGAGATAGCCATACTAAATTTTGGTTGTAAAACAACGGTCAGGTTGAACACTATTACTGAGAAAAATATTGAAAAATGCGTGGAGTTTTAAAAAGGTATACACCTAGTTCATCATCAGTGCCTGATTCTAATGGATAGCCCAGATCAAGTTTTTCTGATCAGAGGAGAGCATCTGCAAAATTTGCAGGAGAGGCTACAAAAGGAAGAGCACAACCTAGCAAGACTTGATGTTGCCAGTGAAAATGATATTGAGACTTGGATTATACGAGCATCAGGTCACCGGCTTAAGTTAGAAGAAGCTTTGGGTCAAAGTACTCCTAAAATGAAGGAAATAGAATCCCAGCTGTCCAAACATGAGGTAGCAGTTTGCGTACTGGAACCTGTAGAGTACAAAGCCATCAGTGAACAGGCACAAGCGTGGCATGTTTTTATTATAACACAAACTGGTCTCACTTAGTTGGCTTATTCAAAAAATTGATAAATTATGTAATATTTTGTATTTATCCTTTTTTCTAAGTGCATGCACTAGAAGAATTTTTTTTGTAAAGGAAGAGTCAAGGGAAGCCCAAAAGGCTAAGGGGGCAACTCAAGGGTTTTTTTGTTTGTATAAATAGAGGTGAAATAGATGTAAGAAAGGACCTTTTTCATGCTATCTTTCTGAAATGTTATTGTAAGAAGAACTACTTCCTCTTATAATAAAGAAGATATATTTTATGTTGGAGAAGGAACTGTGGAGTCTCAAATGCTTGCCATTGATTGGTTGAATGTTGAACTACTTCTGTTTCAGCTTTTTCGATGAACTGTGAGATCGTTCTAACTTACGAATTATTTCATGTTATGAATGTTTCCCTGTTTATTTTTGTGAAATTTCCGTAGTATATTTGAGTAATGAATGTTTTAACTGACAATGAGCTATCTCTTTGTTTATCTTTCTACTTATATTCATGTATTCTGAAATATGAACAACTATTTGTAATATTCTAAATGCATGTTTTACAGTACATTACTCATCATTGATTACAATATTTCTCCCTAGGGATAGGTTAGATAGAATTAGTTAGCATTAGTATAATTTGTTCTTTGTTTATGATTTAGAAGCGAAAGAGGTAAGACAAGAGGTAAGAACCTGTGCATCACATTGTGAAACTCTTCGTTATCTCTATCGATTGCACTTAATTAGGCACTTGCATATCATATATAAACATAAAACTAAGAAAATACACTTAAACGGTGGACCGGGCTACAACCGGTAAAACAAGCCTTAACCGTTACTTGACCTATGGTAGCCGGACCGCAAACAGGATGGATTCTCCATATGAAACAATAACGAGCTAATTAGGAACGCTTATTGGGGAGAATCCCTACTATTGTTACCTGGGATATTCTTGGCCTTAATAGAACTCAAGCATGGATTCATATTGAGTGATTTTACGTTCAAGAGGAGAGATTATACATGTTGAGCACACAATCTGTTCAAGAACTAGTACATGAATCTACCACTTTGGGTGATATATGGCATAAGAGAGTTTCTCACTTACTTTATATAGGTCTTCCATATTTGAGGACAATGGTGATAAGACTTATTTTTCTCCAGGTAGTTTGAGATGGAATTTGTATAGGATATGCACTTGATAAGAATGGCAAGTGATATTTTCTAAGCAGTGAGATCAGATCCAAAGGGACCTTGGATCTATTACATTCTAACTTGTGGGGACCCATGACACTTGCTTCCTTGGGTGGATATTACTACTATGTGATTTTTATTAATGATTACTCTCAAAAGACTTGGATCTACTTTCTTTGTTCCAAGGAGTATGAGGAAGTGCTATGCAGATTCAAGGAATTCAGGAAACAAGTCGAAAACCTGCCGGGAAAGAGGATCAAAATATTGAGATAAGATAATAGAGGGGAATACACCTCTACATACTTCAGTGATTTCTGTAAGGAAGAAGGAATTAATGGGGAGTACACAGTTTTTTACAACCCTCAGTAGAATGGGGTTGTAGAAAGGTAGAACAGGACAATTATTAAGGCATCCAAAGCCATGATACATGATCAAGATCTCAGTATGTTCTTATGGATAGAATCTTCTAGTGCAACTATGTATGTACAAAATCAAAGTCCGCATAAAATCTCGAAGAACATGACTCTTGAAGAAGCCTTCAAAGGTGTGAAGCTAGAAGTGGGACACTTTCATATCTTTGGTTGTCCAGTCTACATTCACATGCCTAAATAAAAGTGGAAGAAGTTAGAACCTTTAGGAAAGAAGGGAACATTTGTGGGATATAGTGAGTCTTCAAAGGCTTGTAGGATTTACATCCCAGGATTGAGGCAAATTGAATTCAGCATAGATGTATCCTTTGAAGAGGAGATGGCCTTCAGAAAAGGAAAAGGATCATATATGGATATTGATGATGAGGAGCTAGTAGATCCAAAGAAGATGGTGTCATCTCCCCCTCCAGCAGTTCAGAGGAAGTCAGCCGAGAAGGATGAGCCGGTCAATCGCATTGATCCAGTAGAGCCAGTTGATGTTCTCAGAGACATTATAGTGGGGTGGAAGAGGACTATATGGGAACAACATACATATAGGATGTAGAGGGGCATGAAGCTCCCCAAGGTACTTTCCAAGGAAGTAAGAGAACTAAAAAACTCTCGATCTATGTAGCACTAATGATCCACATCATTGATTATGAGCTCACCAATTATGAAGAGGCTTCCAGCCAACAGGTAAGGAAGGATGTCATGATGGAAGAATATCGATCCATCATGAAGAATGATGTGTGGGAAGTTGTGCTAATACCTGAAGGGAAGTAAATAGTGACTTCCACAAAATCAAGCATGCAGAAGATGGTAGTGTTGAGAAACACAAGGCTAGATTTGTGGCTAGAAGATTCTCTCAGAAAGAGGGAATTGATCATGATGAGACATTTGCTCCTATGGCTCGATACGCTTCCATGAGAACGATTATTGCTATTGATTCAACTATGGGATGGAAGTTGCATCAAATGGATGTGAAAACTTCCTTCCTCACCGGTGTGATTGAGGAAGAGGTATATGTCAAGTAGCTTGGGGATTTGTGATCCATGGGATGGAGTCCCATGTATGCAAGATGAAAATGGACTTATATGGACTCAAGCAAGTACCATGTGCTTGGTATGCTCGGATTGATGGATATTTGACGGGTCTAGGATTCGCTAAGAGTGATGCGTATCCCAGCCTTTACTACAAGGTTATGGATGGTGAGACATTGTTTTTGGTACTCTATGTTGATGATATATTTTTCACCAAAGATGAGAAAGTTATTGTATGGTATAAGGAGAAGCTAGCCTCTGAGTTTGAAATGAAGGATCTTGGATTGATGCATTATTTCTTGGGATTAGAAGTATGAAAGAGTCAGGATGAAATTTTCTCGAGCCAAGGAAAATACGCCATTGACATACTTAAGAGATTTGGGATGTTGGACTATAATTCCATGGCCACACCAATGGAGATGAATCTGAAGAAACCCGAGATATGGCCCAAGATATTCTTGAAGTGGTGACTTGATATTGCAAGGTTTTTTCTATTTTGATTGGGTTGGGAGTGTTGTGGATAAGAAGATCACCTCCAGGTGTTGCTTCAACTTGGGATCTACCATGAATTCCTTGTAGAGTAGGAAGAAAACCTTAGTGACACCCAGTACTATAGAGGTCGAGTATATTTCCATATGTGTTACAATTTGAGAAGTTGCGTGGCTTCAGAAACTCCTTTTGGATTGTTTAGCCAAACCTTGAGAGCTAATGTTGATTTACAATGACAACCAGATTTGTGTGAAGATGTCAATGTATTTCTTATTCCAAGACAAGTAAAAGAATATCGAGATTCAATCTCACTACATTCTTGGTATGTTCCAGAGAGGTGTGGTCGAGCTACAGTACATCCTGATAGATGACCAGACTGCATACATTCTTACCAAGTCGCTTCCCAATATAAAGTTTGCATACTTTAGTGAATGACTTGGTGTGGTAGAGGATTTGTCCCTCATTGGGAGGGAAGGTTTACTTTTCTCTAAGACACTATAAGAAGGAGGGGGAGGCTGGATCCATGATTATATCCCTCGTTGAGAGGGGAGGATGATTATACAGAGACCAAGCATTCTCTCGATCACTCTATGAGGATTGACGAGATATCTCAGACATATTGAGATGGGATGGAGAGGCCAATGCATTCTCCCGATCACTTCGAAAGAAGTGAAGAAACATCTCAGACATCCTGAGATGGGATGGAGAGGTCAACACATGATCCGAATCACTTTGATGTAGTGAGAAGATATCTCAGACATCATATGATGGAGATATTTCATGCATTCTCCAGATCACTCCGAGAGGGAGTGAGCATATCTCTTAGATATCCTAAAAAGGGTGGAGAGGCTAGCGCACATTGGTACTTTTGTATGGACTCACCGATGGACTGGTTGAGTTGGTGCATATTCCTTGATGGACTAGGTTAAGCTGAGGAATGTTGATCACATGCATGTTCCCTAATGAACAGGGTTGAGCCAAGGCATGTTGAGATGGTGCATGTTCCCCGATGGACTGGGTTTAGATGAGGCACGCTGAGCTAGTGCATGTTCCCCAATGGACTGGGTTGAGCTGATGCATAGTAACTCTCTGATGAACAAGGTATATTTGTGGATCTAGTGCATGTTCTCTTATGGACTGGATTGATTTTATGCATGATGACACTTATCGATGGACATAGATTGTGTTGGAAGACCTTCCTTATGATATAGAGATGTTCCATACAACTATGATGTACTAATGATATCTATATGTGTTCTAGTATGATGATGCCTCCCTGGGTAAGAGGGAGTGTTGTTGTAGTAGTTTCATGAGGCACATCCTCACAAGTCGGCCCCATAAGAATGATCCAAAATACAAGTTTACACCCAAAAGAAGAGAAGTCGACCCCAGTTAAGAAGACAAATCGGCCTAGATGAAATTTAAAAGATTATCAACATAAAGTATAAATAGAAGTCATTTTATCATCTAGCATTCAAGCAAGTTTTCTCAAGTGAAGGAATAAGTTTGCTACATCTATTAGGATACTGTTTTTGGAGTTCTTCACTTTGGATAAGTTTCTGTTTGTATTCTTGGGGTTTATGATACTACCAGATGGATGTACATTGATCTCTATTGGAAGGTGTGAGCTCGAGGGAGACAATAGTTTTGTATTGTATATGGTTGGGAAGTGATGGATCATCACCGTAGATAAACCATCTCAACATTCACTTTTTTTTGTGCTTGGTCATTCTTTTAGCGATCCTGTTTATTATAATATTGTCTTTGTGCAATTCTAACAATATTAACAACCCTTTCTCTAGCAATCGATTATCCTACATGGACATGTAATGTGAAGATAAATTATAGTTGAAAAAGATCTAAAATTGGTTTGGATTCAAGCAAGCTTGTAGTTATTGCTACAACTGCTCCAAAAGAAGAGAGGTTGCAAAATTAGACCCATGTGATTCAAGTATAGAAGATTCCTCAATTCAACAATCATAAGTGTAACTTGCAACTATTTTGTTTGTAAGTTTTAGTGTTTGTTTTTTATTACTTGCATGCACGTTTTTATAAAGTACCAAACTCAAATTAATTTGAATTTCACATTGTATATGGGTTCACTTTCGAATGAGACCAAAATCGTTCTCTTTTAAGTTTGAATCTATTGAAATATTGCTTGTAAAGGGCAGAATTGCAGAAGCCCTCAATTTGATTGAGTTGTTGTACTTGGTCCTACATACATAGGGAGGCCTCAAACTGTCCTCACCATGTCTAATACAGAAGAAACATTAGAATTGTTGAATACTCTAGTACATATAGTTGTATATGACTCAATCACAATCAACAAAGACACACTCCAAATTGTCATTAATCAACTACATAAATTGAAAGCCAAAGAGGAAGATGCACAACATAGGAATCAACATTCTGAACTAGTTGTTAGCACCATTTTTGGGCTAACTGTTTATTGAATGGCTTAACCATCAAAAATAAGAGGTAGGGTTGTAAATTTTGTATCATCTAACCTTTAAGTTTGATGGTAAAGGTCTGCAGGTGTTAGAAGGGGGATTTCCAGATCCGAATTGACTAGATAGATAAGAAATATTGACTTCTGATTTTAAAATGCTCATGGATGAAGAAGCCTTCCCTTAGACAAAAAAATTGATAGGAGATGGACAACCAAGGGATGTTTTTGAAGTAAATCAACAGCTGGAAAAGAGCGGGAGTGAAAGTGGAAAGCGGAAATGTATAGTTTTGGCTGTCAGAAAAGTTGAAGTTTCGACTTATGATTTCCAATATCTAGGATTAGAAATCGGAAAGCCAAAGTTTTGGCCATGAGAAAGTTGAATTCCTAATTTCCGATTTCTGGTAGATCTACGGTCCAAAAATCTTCCGCTGAGATCAACGGTGTAGAAAGAAGTAGGAGAAGTGGAAAATAAAAAATTAGAAATGTAAAGTTCTGGGTGAAAAAGGTTGAAGTCCCAATTTTCAATTTCCATTTTCGAGGATCAGACGGTTAAGGATGAAGACAGAAAAAATCAACGGCTCGAAGGAAACAAAATATTAAAAATCGAAAAGGCAAAGATTTTAGGCATAAGGGTTCGAGTTCTGGTTTTGGATTTTTGCTAAATCTACGGTCTATATCGCATCCATTGAAGATCGACGACATGGAAAGAATGAAGGCGAAAAGGAGGATAAAAAATTAGAAAAGTAATATTTTGGTTATAGAAAATCCGTTAGCCCGATTTCCACATCTCACAAACTCTAGATCAACGGTGTGGAGTGAATTTTAGTATGAGATCTACGACCCAAAATGATTTTTGCTGGTAAATTTCAGAGATGGAGGAAAAACATTGCAGGCCATGGCGAAAACCTACCAAGAGGTCATTTTTAGCCTCCACAGTGTCAAAAATCCTCAAATTGACTCATCATACGTGCTCTTGCGTGTGCTTCCTATTTGATTTGTGATCACGATGAATCTGCCAAATCATTGTTTGTAACGATTTCATCATTATACTGAACGTTTTTTTGCCCTGTTATGAGGTTGGTGTCGGGGGCCTGAGATTCTATAAATATGCCCTCCATAGAGGGAAAAAGGGTTGGAACTCATGAGTTTTAGGGCTATGTAAATTGTGATATGCTTTTAATAAAAGGATAGAGCCGAATGCTTGTTGTTGTTGCATAGATTCTTGTGTGCTTCATACCTTATAGTCTGTTATTTTCTTTTTCCATGTGCATGTATTCTAGTTAATCTCGCCATTATGTTTTCTTCATGCCTGGAATAAGTGTATGATATATCAAGGTTCATCTTGTATGCTTTGACTATCATTTTCAGGAATTCACCAAAGCTTTCCCTCCAAAATTGATGCAGAATTCATCCTGTAGATGCTTTGTGTTGATGGACCATTCATGTTCTCTCTTTATCACTAGACAAACAATTACTTGACTATAACTAAGTGATACCTTGCCTCTATGTATCTTCACCTGCAAATTGTTCTATAATCCATCTATAATTTGTGACTTCATAGCCCAATGGTGCTTGCCCTATTTCAACCATTTCTAAATCTGAATTTGTTTTTATCTTTAATTTATGGCCCTAATATAAATCTATGAGAGATCCCTCTATGGAAAGGTAGAAGCCATATCTCCTTTCCTAAAGTGGTTCTGATGTTACCTTGTGGTTCGCCCTCTGCAACCTAGGGTGAAATTATGAGTGATAACACTAGTATTTGTTCAGAACAATCCCTTCTTTAAAGTTGAATATGATTCTTATCAGTTGCTAGAAAACAATGAAACAATGTTAGAATATGTTCATAGTTCTATATTCCAGCATTGTGACCGAGTTGGCCATATGGAATATCAGGTTTTTGATCTTCATCCTTGTCAGAATTATGGTAAGCATAATTGTTCTTCAGATCGATGTGTGAAGCTGAAGAAACCTGTAAAAGTAAAGCTTGCAGTAGGATTTTGTACTGCTTCTTACTTTGTACTTGATAGAGGGGAACATGATGTAAGTCTTCAAGTTTCGAATCCTTGCCCCTTTGACAACAAACACTCACAAACTTCCTTAAGTAAGTCATATCAAAAGAGGTTGAGCCACAATGAGTTTGGGAGGCCACCATATTTAAAGATGCTAGAGATGCATGTATCATGAAGATAGATCCATTCATAGAGTACTCATGTGTTTTGTGTCTAGTTGTGACACCTTGAGACGCTTCTCCTCACATTGTTCCTGACAGGGGGGAAATGAAGACCATCAGTAACAAAAAAGGGAGATCAAGCGATCGAAAGAAGCAATCCCGTGAAAAGCTATGTTTGACTAAGCTCCAAAGTTGGTGGTCATCCTAAAACCATTGTTATTGAGAGCACCTTCATTTAGAAGAATCCAATGCAAGCTTCTAGCTAAATTACTTGGAAATTTTTTGTTAAGCTATAAATGTTCAACAAGTGGTAGTTGCTCACTTCTTGTTTTTGTTGAGTTATTGTAACTTTGAAGAATATTCTAAATATATTTTTGTGGTCCCCGATGCTCCTATCGGGAGAATCACTTGTATTTATTTATACCCTGATGTTCCTAATCAAGAGAATTAATAAGAGTCATGAGGAAGTCCCCTCCATTGTAAGTCAGGTCATTAGTATCCCAGTTGTGGTTACTCAAGCCTACATAATTGAATTAAATATTAAGTGAACGAAAGAATATAAATAGTGGTGAGGTGCTTCTCATTTGAACATACTCACACTTACTTGTGTAGTGCATGAGAGAGAGAGAGAAAGAGCTGTAGCTGGAGAAGAAGGAGGATCAATATTTTGGGTTTTACCTTTTATATTTTTGGGGCATCTATATTAAGGAATCTTTTGCTGGGTTTTTCCCTTTGGGGTTTTCCCAGGATAAATCTATGTTGTTCTTGTGATAATGTTTCTTTCAGTGATCTTGTTTATATGCTTTTGCTATGAAATTGAAATTAAATGCTGATAATCTAGCTTAGAATATGGAATTTTAACATGGTATCAGAGCTAGCCTAAATAGGACAGCTTTCACAAGGTGAAAAATTCCTCTCTCTCCTTGGAAGAAATTAGGGTTTCATGAAAATTTTTGATTTTCGGAAAAATCTTTGCATAGAAAGTTGTGCCCTCCCAGAGTGCATCTATTGAGAATGGAATCGAGGTTTTTGGGTGAGTGAGTCTCTGAGAAAGTCAAACCCTGGTTTGACAACTGTACTAAAAAACTGTAGAACCAGAAAATAGCTGGAAGCTGCAGAGTTGAATCTCGCAAGTCTGATTTGGAAGGTGAAGACTTGAGATCTCCAGAAACCAGGCACACTGTCAAATCACCTCAATCAAGTGCATCTCCTGGTAAGTTCAGTTTCTCATTCCATAGAATTTCAATTTTTTGTGATTTTTTGACAAGATGGCCCCAAGCACTAAGCTTGAGGACAAGCTAGAAGGAAAGGAGAATTTCAAGCATGCAAATATAGGATTGGTCTCATTCTCCAAGAGAATGATCTTAATAAGTATATCAAAGAAGAAGTTGCAGAACTTGAAGAAGTTGAAGCTAAGGAGAAGCATAAGAAGGATATGATTAGGGCATAAAAGATTATTGCTGACTCTATCAAGGATCACTTGATCCCTCAAGTGTCATCCAAGAAGACTCCAAAATAAATATATGATGCCCTATCTAGAATGTATGAGGGTAGAAACATCAACAGAAAGATGAATATAAGAGCTCAACTGAAGAGCACCAAGATGAGTCATGCAGAATCCATCTAGGACTACTTCCCAAGGGTTTCTTAGATCAAAGAACAACTAGAAGCCATTGGAGATAAACTTGATGAAGATGGGATGGTTATGACTGCTCTCAATGGTCTCTCTAGACTCTGGGAGTCATTCATCTAGATGATGTGTTCCAGGAAGGAAAGCATGAAGTTTGATGTGGTATGGGAAGACTACATTCAAGAGGATACTAGAGTGGAAAATAGAGAAACCTTACTAAAGGAGGATGATCAATCCCTAGATACTCATACCAAGAGAATAAGATGTTGACCCAAATTCAAGAAGGGAAAAATGAGGGAGTATCAACCTCCCAGGAAGTTCCAGAAGACAAGAGAAAGTATCCTCGATAGGGACTACTCCAGCTTTCAATGTTTTCATTGTGATAAGATAGGACACATTGCTGTAAATTGTCCTACGAAGAGACAAGAATATAAGAAGAAGATCAACAACAACAAAAGACATCATGCTCATCTAGCTAAAGATGAGGATGAAGAAGAAGAAGAGGAAGGACCTCCAAGCAACCAAGAAAGAGAAGAAGATGCAGAAGAGTATGTATTATTCTCAGCACTCTCCAGATCTATAACACCTAGAGAAGATACTTGGCTTATTGATAGTGGTGCTTCAAAGCACATGACAGGACAAAATAAGACTCTATTAAGACTTGAAGAAAATAACTCTTCTCAGAAAGTATCTGCAAGAGATGAATATTAATATCCGATCAAAGGAATTGGGGAAGCAAACTACAATCTTGATTCAGGAAACCCCCTGAAGATGAAAGACGTACTAGATGTACCAGGTCTGAAAAAGAATTTACTTTCTATCCTAGATTTAGATAAGAAAGGATTCATANGACATTCAGAAACAACCCTTGTTCATGAGTCCACTGATCCTAGTGAACTATGGCATAGAAGGCTTTCTCACATAAATTACAAAGCACTACCGCATGTGAACAAGGTAGTGACAGGATTACCAGACATGAAGATCAAACATGAAGGCATTTGCAAAGGGTGTGCAAAAGGGAAGAATGCCAAGAATCCTTTTCTGAAGAGTGAAAAAAAAAGCAAAGGTATGTTGGAGTTGATTCATTCATATGTATATGGCCCAATGTCCTCTACATATTTGAGTGGTTTTGAATATTACATTACATTTATTGATTATTATTCAAGAAAGACATGGATATATTTCTTGAAAGCAAAGAGCGAAGTGTTTGAGAAGTTCAAGGAATTCAAAGCCTTGATAGAGAATCTCTGAGACGAAAGGATCAAGACACTCCAATCAGACAATGGTAGAAAATACACTTCAAAAGAGTTTGAAGCCTTTTACAAAGATGCTGGAATTAAGAGGGAACTAACTACTCCCTACAATCCTCAACAAAATGGTGTTGTGGAAAGAAATAATAGGACTATCATGGAAGCAGTGAAGACAATGATATATGATCAAGATATTCCAATGCATCTATGGGCAGAAGCAGCCTGAACTACTATATATGTACATAATAGAATATCTCACAGTGCTCTTGGATTCAAGACTCCAGAAGAGATATTCACGGGAAAGAAGCCTGAGGTAAGTCACCTCAAAATATTTGGTTGTCTAGTATACGTTCATATACCGAAAGAGAAAAGAACCAAGTTGGACCCTTCTGGAAAGAAGGGGATATTTGTTGGATATTGTGAAGTATCCAAGGCATTCAGAATTTACATTCTTGGATTCCATCACATGGAAATCAATCAAGATGTAAAATTCGATGAAGAAGCAACCCTCAAGAGATCCAGGAAGTGCCAACATGAAGAAGTGTATGAGGAAGAGGCACCTCCTAGAAATGAAGAAACTACATGTCTCCCTGAAGATGAAGCTCCTGAAGAGCATGACATGACAAAACCACAAGAACCTCCTATGATGGAGATGTCATGAAAGAGAAATCCTGCTTGAGAAAGAGAGATTATACAAGAAGCAGAAAGATATGGAGCTCCTGAAGGCTCTAGAAGAGTAAGTAAGAGGCCCAAGAAATTTTCCAACTATGCAGCTTTGATGTGTGATCATGTAGATCAAGAACCTACAAACTATGAAGAAGTGGTACAGAAGAAAGAATGGGTAGAAGCAATGAATGAAGAATATTAGTCAATAATGAAGAATGATGTGTGGGATATAGTTCCCAAACCAAAAGGAAAGAGTGTAGTATCCTCCAAATGGAACTACAAGATAAAACATGCAGCTAACGGAAGTATAGAAAAGTACAAGGAAAGATTCATGGCTAGAGGTTTCTCTCAGAAATAGGGAATTGATTATGAAGAGACTTTTGCACATGTAGCATGGTATACTTCAATTAGAGCTATAATGACACTTGCATCCATGATGAAGTGGGACTTACACCAGATGGATGTTAAGGTAGCCTTCCTGAATGGTGTGATTGAAGAAGAAGTATACATAGAAAAACCACAAGGATTTGAAGTTGAAGATAGACGCACTCATGTATGGAAGTTGAAGAAGGCCCTGCATGGCCTAAAGGAAGCTCCCAGAGCTTGGTATGGAAGTATAGATAGTTTCCTGATGAGAATGGGGTTTGCCAAGAGTAAAACCGATCCTAACATTTAGCTCAAAGTTATAGAAGATGAACCTGTCATACTATTACTATATGTGGATGATTTATTTCTGACATGGAATGAGAAACATATTGTGGAAAGCAAGAAGAAAATCGCTGAAGAATTTGAGATGAAAGACCTTGGGTTAATGCATTATTTCCTAGGTCTGGAAGTATGGTAAAGTTCAGAAGGAATATTTCTCAACCAGGGAAAGTATGTTGTAGAGATATTCAAAAGATTCGATATGTTGGAATGCAAAGCCATGGATACACCCATGGATTCCAACCTGAAGTTGTTAGCTGATGACTTGTCAGAGTTAGTGGATGTGACTCAATACAGACAGATTATTGGGTCGTTGATGTGTCTAACAAATACCAGACATTTTTTTTGTTGTGAACAGCTTGAGTCAATATCTAGTTCAACCTATATGTGTTCACCTAATAGCTGCAAAACATGTGATGAGACATCTGAAAGGGACTATAGAATTTGGTCTATACTATGATGGAAGCCATGAGTACAGACTGTATGGCTATACGGATGCAGATTGGGATGGAAGTGTATCAGATAGGAAAAGCACATCAGGTGGATGTTATAGTCTAGGATTTGCTATGATTTCATGGTTTAGTAGGAAACAGTCCAGTGTTTCTCTTAGCACTGCTGAAGCAGAATATATAGTAGCTTGCTCTGCTAGTTGTGAAGCCATATGGATTCGAAAGCTGATGTCAGGTTTATTCAACCTGGAATCGGATACTATCATGATTCTATGTGATAACCAAAGTTGTATAAAGATGACAGAGAACCCAGTGTTCCATGATAGATTGAAGCACATAGAAATCCGGTATTTCTACATTCGAGATATGATGCAGAAGGGAGCCATAAAGCTCCAGTATGTAAGTACTGATGTGTTGACGAAGCCTCTATCCTGGATAAAGTTTGAATACTTTCGAGACAAGCTTAGTGTTGTTTGGAAAGACCTTCCTCGAAAGGAAGAGCAGTGATGTTGCAGTGGGATTGTATTATCCCTGGACACTTGTCCTAAAGTGATCGGGTGACTTCAGTCCTTGAGAATGAAGAGGGATTTTATCATCCCGAGACATCTATCCAGAATGGATCCGATGACTTCGGTCCTTGAGAATGTGGTGGGATTTTATCATCCCTGGACTTCGGTTCAGAATGGATCCAGTGACTTCGGTCCTTGAGAATGTGGTGGGATTGTATCATCCCTGAACTTCGGTTCAGAATGAATCTGGTGACTTTGGTACTCGAGAATGTGGTAGGATTGTATCATCCTTGAAATTTTGTTTAGAATGGATCCGGTGACTTTGGTACTCAAGAATGTGGTAGGATTGTATCATCCTTGAACTTTTGTTCAAAACAGATCCGGTGACTTCAGTACTCGAGAACGTGGTAGGATTGCATCATCCTTGGACTTAGTCCTAAAGTGATAGGGAGTGATTATCCTGTAATTGAATCTGGCAATTTCAGTTGTTAAGAATGTGGTGGGATTACATCATCCCTGGACTTTAAGTCCAAAAGTGATCCAAAGACTTTTGTCTTTGTATTGTGGATTGCAGGTTGTTGCTGATGATGATGATGTTCCTGATCAAAAGATCAAAATGTGATGACGATGATGTTCCTGATCGAAAGATCAGAGTGTGATGATGATGATGTTACTGATCGAAAGATCAGAGTGTGATGATGATGATGTTACTGATTGAAATATCAGAGTATGATGATGATGATGATGATGATCGAAAGTTTAGAGTGTGATGATGCTGATGATGCTGATCTAAATTTCAGAGTATGATGATGATGATGATGCTAATCAAAAGTTCAGAATATGATGATGATGATGATGCTGATCAAAATATTAGAGTATGATGATGATGATGATGCTGTTGGTCAAAGTGTTGCTGCTGCTGAAATTGAAGATGAAGACTATATGATGTTGAAAATATTCCAATGATTTATAGATGTATCACCCTGGTGATGTTGATGATACCTTCTCTCTCCTACTGTTGTTGTAGAATACCCTTCTCGTTAAGGGGGAGTGTTGAATTATTGTAACTTCGAAGAATATTCTAAATATATATTTTGTGGTCCCCAATGCTCCTATCGGGAGAATCACTTGTATTTATTTATACCCTGATGTTCCTAATCAGGAGAATTAATAAGAGTCATGAGGAAGTCCCCTCTGTTGTAAGTCAGGTCATTAGTACCCTAGTTGTGGTTACTCGAGCCTACATAATTAAATTAGGATTACTCGAGCCTACATAACTGAATTAATATTAAATGAATGAAAGAGTATAAATAGAGGTGAGGTGCTTCTCATTTGAACACACTCACACTCACTTGTGTAGTGCATGAGAGAGAGAGAGAGAGAGAGAGAGAGAGAGAGAGAAAGTGCTGTAGCTGGAGAAGAAGGAGGATCAGTCTTTTGGGTTTTACCTTTTATCTTTTTGGGGTATCTATATTGAGGAAGCTTTTGCTGGGTTTTTCCCTTTAGGGTTTTCCCTAGATAAATCAGTGTTGTTCTTGTGATACTATTTCTTTCAGTGATCCTATTTATATGCTTTTGTTATGAAATTGAAATTAAATGGTGATAATCTAGCTTAGCATATGGAATTTTAACAGTTTTTATCTCTCCAATTGGTTTGTGGTCATCCTAAAACCACCAATTATGTAGAAGAATTTAAACTCTTATTGCTTCTGCTAGAGGACCTCTAAGCCTCCATGCCAAGTTCCAAAAATAATCTTTGAGCCTCCGTGGCAAGTTCGAGAGTTGGTGGTCAGCCAAACCACCCCTTTATAGAGCACTTGTATTTAGTAGAATCCAATGCAATATTGTAGCTAACTTTCTTGGAAAAAGAGCACCAAGATGGAAATGTTCAACATGTGGTAGTTGTCCACTTCCAGTTATTCAACTCTCTTCTTTTTCTTGGACTCATATACACATTTTGGATTAAGGGGGGATTTGTTGGATATTGATCCTTAGTGTGAGGAATATTCACATGCAAAGAAGACCATAATTCTAAGGGGTGACCAAGAATCACTCGTGAGTCCAAGAGACCTCTTGGAATATGAACTCTAATGGTCACTTCTCATTGTATATATGTACATTGATTAATGAGAAGAATGTGTGTTTTGACGCCAATATTTTGTATGTTTGTGGTTAACTTTGTATTTTCCCAATTGTGGCATCTAACACAACTCAAGTTCTTTGGAATAAAATGCCACAATTTCAATTACACCATTGATGCAACATGTTAACCTTGCAAAATTTTGTATTTTGCATTACATGTGACTCGACATTAAATTCCAGAAAGGATTCTAGGTTCTACGTTTTGTTTGTTTCCTAAGTTCATGACTCAATGTACTTTAGATGCATAATGCGAACAAATGGTACTTTTCACCTGTGTGTGTCAATATTAGTAGGTTGTTTTGTTCCACCACGATTTTCATAGTTCATGATCAACCCAAAACATGTATAAATGAGTCTATTGTGATCTGTAAATTGGAAATTAAATTCCTTAGTAAAAACATATATTTTAATTAAAAAATATAAAAAACATTATTATTGAAGAGTACTTTTTTTAATAAAACTTAATTATTGAAGAGTTATATTTTCAACTAAATATTATATATTATATGACGGAAAAAATAAAAATTCAAAATATAAAAATAATAATAATATAAACAACAACGATAAAATGAAATTCCAACATTGCTCTTAATACAATAAGTAATAAAAAAAGAGTAGTGACTATTGAAACCATTCTATACATATACAAGATTGAATATATTCTATACATATGCAATAAGCAATAAAATAGTATCGGCTTATTGAAACTATTCTATGCATATATGTTGTAATCTCACAGATCACAGAGGGTTACCAATAATACACATGGAATCATATAGACATAAAAGACACAAGAGACAAGAACATAGATAAGGGAATAACAAATTATACTATAACATGAGGGTCCATACATACACAGAACTGAACCGAGTTCTCATCTAGCTCAATAGCCTATTATATATGATTTACAAATAGTTACATATAACTACCTATTGGTTCGGTCAACTGACACGACCTTATGCGACCGACCTACTCTCTAATTAGTTGGCAATTTGACTAGTCGGCTCATCGACTAGCTCCTCCAACATCTCCCCCAAGAACAAAATATTTCTTCGTCCCGAAGAAATAGGGGAGGCACTTCAACAGTGTGCTGTCTTAGGTAGTTGTTTCTGGTATTGTTTGTATTTATGGACTGTGTAGTCAGATGGTTGGTCGTTTCATATTTCCACAAATGCTTCTGTGTAGTTGGTGTTGAAATTCTGTCTAGCTCTATAGTACTTTCTGGATGTCGATAGTCAATGTTGTGATGCTTGACAGAGACAACATCTTTTCTTGGATGGAGAGGTCTGCAATGCTTTCCATGTTTGGTCCCATGAATTGAGATTTTTCTTCTGCTACATCTAGTAGTCTTTTCATCTATGGGCAGATTGTATCTAGTTTGTCAAGGCTTGGTAGTGCTTGTTGTACCCACTAGTGTGCTTGTCTCTCCAATTTCTGGAGTTTGGATATTTCCAATACAATCTGCTCTTGTATTTTATTCCTCATTATTTCTTCTATTCCACGTCTCTTTTCTAATACTTGAATCTGCTCACGAGTCTTATGGGTCTACTGAAATACTTGTCTGTAATAGGTAGGCCAATCACGTAGTACTTCATTTGTGATGATAGATTCTTCCAAGTGGTCATGTAGTACTTTGTGAGCTTCTGAGAATTTTATATATTGCTTCCTGAGTAGTCTAGATGTTTCCTCTATTTGATCTTCCTTTGTATTTTGTAGATGTGATTGTAGAGTCGACACCAAACTCTCTAATAGCTGGTATTCCTTTTCAAGCGGCTTGTCGGTGTCGACCTCTAAAGGTCCTGGTATTATTGTTTGTATCAAATTCCTGCATTTTGTCAGGAACACTATTTCCTCTTTCTTGGTGTTGTCGATCTGCTCTCGTTTATTCTGGTTTCTTACTGCTGCTTCTGTAGCGAGAGTTTCTAGGAGTCAACCCAATTCTCCATATCTGAGTTTCGTTGTGTCAACTGTAGTAGTCAATCCGAGTTGGATGATGTGGATCACTATCAGCCTTAATTATTTTTGGTGTTCTTTCTTCTTTTTGTCTCTTTTTATTTTGTGTTTATGTTGTTCTGTCTGTTGTGGTGCTTGTGCATCTGCAAGTGGTAGATTCCTCTATGGTTGATTTTTTGGCTGCTGATCTTCAGTGGTCCGTGGAATTTCTGGTTGAATTTATTGGGTGGAACTTGTAGCTTTGTGTGTATATGGGGGATTTGAAACAAGTGGTCCAGGATTTAGTAAAGGTTATGGATTGGGAAGTGGTGGTGGAGATGGGGATGGTGAATGGTCTAGTGTAATTGGTGTAGTAGGGATATTGTCAGTTGATGTTGGGTCTTTGACTTCTGGTGGTGAATCGTCTGGGTCATCAGAGAATAGGTTGTCAATCACCTGGTTGATATCTTCCAGGTTATCTTCTTCCACGTCTTTTGCTAGTTCATTGGTTGGTGGAGGGTGTGAGATGTTGAAAGGGATAATGGATGAGGTGTGACTTGCGACAATTTGAGATATCTTGTTGGGGTTCCTAAAAAATGTGGACTTGATAATTTCCATAGATCTTGGTTTCTGGGGTATTTGGCCAATTTACTGAGAGAGGATCTGGCGTGATGCACTAGCTTCAATTAGTGGGAATTTGGTGGTAATTCCCTGAACAAAGGTGAGTATTTCAGGTAATTTTTCAATGTATGCCTGGAAATCACCGTCTTGGTTGAACCGTTCTTTTAGTGTCTTTGGCATAGCATTCTTACAAATGTCGACTGGGCTTATGGTGGGTATCTATGGGGTGTCTTCCTGTGTAATCTAGGTTGGAGATGGGAGTGGAGGCATAGAAACTAAATCAACAATGTTCTCATCAATTGAAGTGGTTGCAGTTTTTACCTTTTTCGGTCTTCCTTGCTTTGCTCCTGCGTCGACAAACCATTTGAATTGTGTTTCGACCGAGACTTTATTTGCTGTTGTGTCTTCTATGATGTCAACAGTAGTAGCCAAGAATTCTTCTTCATCTTCTGATTTAAATAGGAGAATCCTACACTTCCCCTTCCCTTTTTCCTAAATTGCCTTCCTTTTCCTTGAGGCTGCTATTTCCTTTGACATTTTCCTTAAGTTTTCTTTTGTCATAGCATATTCTGGATTATCTGAGTCGATGCCTTCTTCTATCTGCTCTTCTCCTTCTTCCTGTTGGTGAGCCGAAATGATAATTTTTTCTGTCGGTTTGACCACCTGATGTTCAGTCGGTGAGCTTCCCGTTTGGATAGGTTGTGGGATAATTGTTAGTTGAAGTCTGATGGTGTCCTTTGTCGGTATATCGTCCAACATGAAGGCACTGATATGTAATCAGAGTTCACAGTCCTCCTCTTTTTCTTGGTCAGTCAATGGTTCTTCGATTGGTTGATTTATTTCTTTGGCTTTTACTAGTATTGATAGCTTTGTATTGGACTGTCGAGCTAATTCGTGAAAAATATCTTCGACTGTTGGGTAGTAGTCGAGAGGTTTTGCTGCTACCTTTGCTACCTGCATGTACGAGACTATTATGTGGTCAAGATCAAGTTGAATATGTGCTGTTTTCGATAGAATTCTTCGGATGTTCTGAGGCATCCTCCATCTAGTTGTCTGGAGTTTCAGGTTTTGGAACCATTTTTCCAGCATTACTTTACCATTTGCCAATTCTTTCAATGTTCCATTATGTGAAAATGGCTTGAAACTCCACATGTGGTACTTGTGTGGTTCTTGGAATTGCTTGTCCCCAACTGGGCACAAGTGGTACATTTCTATCCAGAGTATCAAATATGGGAACCTTATAATCCTGGTCGACCCCTGACATTTCTCACATATAGTATTGAGCATGTCAGAAACATGCTGAGCCCAACGATAAATTTTCCTTGTGCATGCTATTGTGTCGACTGCTTCTAGCATGTCTAGCTTCAGATCACTCACTCGACCTATAGGAGTGAGTCCTGTTGCTGTGATTTTAGCCACGATTTGCGGCATTTGGGCTTTTATCTGACTGATCATTAGCCCTTTCGAGTTCTTCCCTATTGGTGTTCCAGTCATTCATTCTACTAGTCCTTCTTTTATACCAATAGGGATAGGGTTGCCCTAGTTTGAGAGGCCGGTAAGTTTGTATATAACTTCACCAGAAATTTCTACTGGTCGATTGAAGTAAAATTTTCCATTGTGATACCTACTAATGATAAATTTCACTACTATTTATTTAGTTCCTCTAAAGCTTTCCATGAACGATGTATTCATGTAACTCATGATGGTGCTGTGGCTTATCTTCTCCACTTCTGGTGTTATTTTCTTGTCCATATAAGCCCATTATTTGATTTCTTCCTAGGTTTTCTCCCACAAGGTTTCTTGTACCTTGACATTTTTTATATTTCTTAATATTCTCATAAGTGGAGTTTCAGCGGATTGTAGTTCTTTTGTTTTTGCAGCTGTGGCTCTGGTTTGCTTTGGGGCCATCTTATTGGTCTCTTGGTTGAATTTTCTTATAGGGTCTCAGCTCTCAAATTTCTGAATACTCAGTTGTTTTATCTCTTCAAAATACGATAAGTGATATTTTTATGGCCCGATATTTATAGGTGGAGCGGGTGATGTTTCTGTTGATGGGTATATTAATGGCAGAAGTGATGGTCCTGCACAGTCTATTGAGTTTACGTTAAATGCGATTTGATTTTGGTGTTCCTTCTGACCGTAGTCATGAAAGCGTGATTTGATCGTCGGGGTCGTCGATCGATGTCGATCATGTGTGCGATCAATGGCGATATGTCGATGGGGTTGGTGTCGGTTGTCGAAGTGCTGGTTATTATATCTTTCGAAGTTTCCTGTCATTCTGGTTTATGGGTGTTGGTTCTATTTTTTTGGGNTTTAGATTTTTATAGGTTTTTCTTTTTCCCTGACAGTTATGGTCGTTATATGTATGTCTCTTTTATTTTATTTATTCATTATATATATATATATATATATATATATATATATATAGATTTTAACTTGTTCAAATTTTGTACCGTATTAGTCGGGCACCATTAGCAAGTTTTCGAAATATTATGCCTTGTAATGTCCTTAGTCGGACTGATCCGTTGGCATGAATTTCTTTGACAATGTAAGGCCCCATCCATTATGTGTGTAAATTTTTGGGTTTTCCTTTTACTCGACTGTTGTACAGTAAGGCGAGGTCCCCTACCGACAAATTTTTGTTTTTGATATTGCAATCATGCCAAGCCTTCTGCTGCTGTTTATGAATTTCTTGATGTTGTAAAGCAAGCAGTCTGCGTTCTTCTAGCTTTCTTAGTTGCATTAGTCAGTCCTTCCTACCTTCTTTGACATCGACATGTAAAATATTCGCTATGATAGGTGTTTCCTGTCGAAAATGTAGTGGAATGACTGCTTCTTGGCCATAGACTAGTCAAGACGGTGTTTGGTCGGTTGAACGTTTGTATGCTATTCTGTAAGCCCATAATACTACAGGGATTTTTTCATTCCAATCATCCTTGTTGGTGTTGCATATTTTTGTTAATCCCCTTGTTAATGTTTTGTTGAAGTCCTCTATTGCTCCATTCGACTGAGGGTGATAAGATGTACTACATTGGTGGTCAATTTTGAAATGGTCTGTCAGTGCTTTGATGGTTTTGTTAATAAAATGTGATCCTTGGTCACTGATCAAGGTTATTGGGAATCCAAATCTAGTAATTATATTTTCATAGATAAATTTAATAGCTATCTCACTTGAACATGTGTCGACAGGTTCCGCTTCTGCCCACTTGGTTACATATTCTACTGCAGTTATTATGTATCTTGCACCTATTCTTTTTGCTGGTATGTTCGATGAAGTCGATGGCCCAAATTTCAAATGTCAAACTTGGGTTTAATGAAATGAAGGGAATTTATGTATGTTATAGTTGATTTTACCACTCCAGGTGAATCACACTTTGTATGGCCTTCCCTTGTCCCACTGCAGATTCCTTAGACCCCTTGGACCATTTTTTGTCCTTTGATGTTTCCTTGATCATCCCTAAAAACATGTGAAAAATGATACATGCGACTTTTAAACCTATAAGCACGTACATACGTGGGTTTGACCACTAAAACCACGTACATCGGGATGTGTATAAAATCCAAATTCTTTTGGAGTTTTCCTTGACATGGATCCGACTCACTTGACTCCTGGCCTTCCCTATGCCTTGAGATCACTTGGATTCGACCTTTCATTACCCCTTTGAAAAGCTATATAAGGAACTCTATGGTACATTGAAGGCATATGAGAGAATTGAGAGCAAAGAAACTATAGTCCATTGTTGTTGGAACTTATGCTTGAGTCTGCATCCCTTTGTCCCTTGGAGCACTTTGGTGTTCTTACCAAGCTTGCCTTTTTCTTGTGAACTTGCTATCGAGAGATGGAGGATTGAGGTGGTGGAGGCCCAAGTGGGGGATTCAGTTTATCCGGTTCACAGACGTGCCGTCAGAGGTTGTATCTATTGTAATCTCTGATTTATATTAATAGAAATATCTTTTCCTGTCCAATAATGTGTGTTTGAATGAATATTTTATCCATGGGATTATTTCAAATGCTTATACATTGTTGATTATATATGCTAGAATAGATCTAACACCATGATATATAGTATGCTTGTCTTTTTTACTTATTGTTGAAGAAGTAATTTATCAATTCAAGCTAAAGTTGGAAAGCTCAACGGGGATCTACTTCAACCATCTAGAATAAGGTACGAGGTTTGATCCTTTAGTGTTAGACATTTAATTTCTATTGCATATTGGAAAGGATTGATTTCTGGAGTCAAGCTATCTGTTGTGGTACCCCAAGCCATAGGAATTTCTCTCCGTAACATAATTGGCGACTCTGCTGGGGAGTTCCTAGTAGTTGTTCTTTGGGGGTTGTTCTATCGGCATTCAATGAATTTGAATTGCTCTTTCTCTCTTGTTTTTGTGTTGGGTCTGGGGGCATGTATGCCTGGTAGTGTCTGATTGGTGTGAAGTTGTTCTCAGCTTGTCTGTTTTCCTTGATTTTATGCACCTTTCTTCCTGTACGCAAGTTTTTAACTCACAGTTGTGTATACACGCGGGTTTCTCTACGATTTTTGTGTATACATGTGGGTTTACTGCGAATAGTCACGTATTCCCTTAGTTTTTCCTTTTAGGGGAAGTCAAATGGTTGTTGGGTGAAGTTTGATGATTTCTGAGTCTCGTTTGGCACTGCCTGAGTCTGTTTATACCTCTGTTTCTGACCAGAGACATTTTTTTTAGGCTAATTTTTTTTTTTAAGAAGGTTCTTGTCATGGCATTTACGATTTTTTGTTTGGGATTAGTGCATTAGAGTTATTTTACCTCAGTGCTTTGCTTGAGTGCTATTTGAGTGTGCTTACAGAGTCTAGGGGTCATAGAATCATTCTTTTGCTTTTTGTATCTCATTTTATTTCAAAAAATCCAAAAACATTTGCTTATCATCATGCATTGTACTTGCACTAGATTTGATTTGGAGTATTAGTTAGGATTTCATATAGGAAAGGTTGCATTCACCATTTGAAGAAAATTTGTGCAGTTCACGTAGTAGCATACCCTGTTTTCATGGACACAAAGCATTTGCATTGATTGTTAGGTGTGCATTTTACTTCATGTTGTGTCATAACACCATTAGTTGCATGACCATATCCCTATTTTGAGTAATAAAGCCAATTAAAATCAACGCTTAAATTAAAATGAATTACACTCTTTTCTTTTCTAGGGTGTACCAACAAGCTTAGGTTTTAGGGTCTTGGAATAGTTCATTGTGAGTAAATTCTCCAAGACCACTAAACAACAACATCTATGTGTCTGTTCAGGTGAGTGTGTGAAATCCTTGGTATAACCAATGTTTCTCAGGATCCTCCTCTCAAAAGGGAGTTAAGAACGACACAGCGTGAGCGGTTATTGATTGGGATGACCCCTAGTCATAACTGAGTAGCACCGGAGATATTTCTAGGATTGTATTCGTATCTGGGGGCTCTTTCGAGAGTTTTGAGCTTTGCTACCCTGCCCATATGGTCAATCCCACTTGCGACTGTCTACCTAAGCATTGATTATATTGAGGTGACCTTAGTGGCCTTACCTAGGATATCGAGGGGGTACTTTGCAGGGGTTATTTTGTGGGTGTCCCGGCCAGGTTGGGGTCGGAAAACACAGTCGCTTTACACGTTGAAGTTGAGGGCCACAATAATTGGTTATGTACCTCTGCTTGTTGTGTATGGGAGTCTCAAGCCTCTCCTAGGCGAGACATACCTACTTCATTCAGGAGCTCACTTATCCTGCCCTTGATTGCTTGCATTTGGCTTTAGATTTTATTAGTGATTGCTCTATGCATGATAGCTTGCCTAGGGTTTTCGTAAATAGAGATTCTTTTCTACTTTTTGAGTCATTGTGGATTCGAGTGCGGCTCCTTGCCATTCTCGTTGTTTAGAAGGACTTCCGCCTTCTACTTCTCCTTCTCCTTTGGGAGAGAGACCTAGAATATCCAAGCGGACTACTTTGCACATTGATTCACACACCATGGGAGACCATATAGAGGATAGTCTTGAACCACCTTCTCCCATTCATGTAGACAATGGGGATTTTACTCCTACCTACGATCCTTCACCCGACTTTGCTGAGTTAGGTCCTGTGATTTCTAAGATAGCAACCTTTCATGATAGACCTACTCACTCTAGGGTTGATTCCCCATTGATGCATTACCAGTATGGAATGCCAGAGGATGTCGAGACTCATTTTGGACCCGCAAGCACTAGCTATGGTAGTTATGGTATGTCTGTTTTTCCCACACATGATTTGGCATTTCATGTCGAATTTGACTTCAAGCCTAACACTATTCCTGGGGGCACTCTCATTCCTTACCATGCAGAGAGGTTTGGGAGCACTAGTCACATTGCACCTTCCATCCCGGTGGTGGAAGTCACATCACATATTCCTCCTAGGTCTAGGGTTAGCGATCCTATTAGGATACCAGACCTGAGACAAGTGACTATAGGGAATAGTATGTACATTATTACTCAGTTCCCTTCGTTCTCTATCCCTACTTCTTCAAATGTTCACCCTCCACCTTATTCATGTGGTCCTTCGGGCCGAAACGTTGCTACGAGTCATGTCTGTACTATGGTTACTAGACTGGTTGTGTCTTAGCTTCATGTACCGCCTGTTGTTTCGAGAGGTCATGCTCATACTTCTAGAGGTCACATTCCTACTTCCGGAATGTATATTCCTACTTTTGGAATGTATGTTCCTACTTATGGAGTGTCTCATGGGACATCTCATGCGATGACTTATGGGCCCTATTATGGGACACAGTATAGACAAGGTTCTTCACCATATGGGGGTGGGTAATCAGACCTATACAAATCAGACCTATCAGGGAGCGGTCCATCGATCTCATCATCCTAGGCTACCTTTCCTCATGACACTGAATCTTCCTGACTTGTTGAGATTAACGAACGATCCTGTAGCTCATGAATCGGCTTGGCCGGCTGTCCCTACTAAGCTTCCCTCGGACATACCTAAGTTCGAGGGAAAACCAGGAGAGGATCCAAGCGAACACGTTACTACATTTCACCTATGGTGCTCTTCGAATTCCTTACACCAGGACTCCATTTGTTTAAGGCTATTTCAATGCACCCTTACAGGGCTTGCCATGAAATGGTATATAGAGCTACCTAGGGGAGCTTTTGCTTTGTTTGATGACCTTGCGATGACTTTTCTTAACCACTTCTAGCTACCAGCGCATTACAATGTTGGTACTAAACTCTTGTTGACATTTCGGCATGATAAAGCCACACATATCTCTAATCATATTTAAGAGTGGCATAGACGGAAGAGGTTAATTAAAGCCTTTATACCGCCGGAGTTCCTCCTCGAATGGTTCCTCAAGTCATTATTGCCATATATAGCGAAGGATGTTTCTACATCCAGAGTGCAGAATGAGGAACAAGAAATTTTTACGGAGTAGGAACTGGACTTGATTTATGCTCAGTCCGGTTTGTTATATGATATTATTCCCAATGCTCCGCGTTCTAGTTTCAATCCCAAAGTCAAACCTGGACCACAGGCCGATGGCATTGTGGGTTGTGCAAGTGCGAAACCTGCGGATTCGGTTGCAAAAAAAGTCAGTCAATTGTCAATCAACCAATTTGCTTCGGGACAAGCTACGACTTCATCTCAACCCGCCCAAACGGTGAGTGTACTTTCAGTGCAATCGTCGGACCAAAAGGGTAACTAGCAGCCTGGATGGAATAGAAAAAAGGGTAAAAATAATCGTAAGGGTGGGAATAAGAATGAGAATGCTAATAGTAATGACAAGAACGGATAGAATGCTGGGGGGGACAAGCAACCTAAACGTAAGGTTAAGTTCCCTTGAAAGTTATGTAAGGATGATCACCTCACTTAATTGTGCCCTTGTATTGATGAAGCCTCGAGATTCTTGGCATAGGGCCCAACTGTGCTAACTAACCCTTTACCACACAATCAAAATACGAACTCGAGTTCCCATGACCAGTCTGGTGGTGATCAATATTTGTCGGAGGGTAGTGGTCATGGTTGCATTAACATGGTACGTGTTGCGAAATTTGTGAACCGTGCGAAAGATTATGGTTCATCACAACCCAGCCCAGGCAAAGAGCCTGATCCACCAGGGTCCCCTTTGCATATTGAGAAACCTATGGATAAACCTGAAACTGCACCTCGCATTCCTAAGTGAGTCCTTAAGCGTTCGGGGCACAATCCAAATGCCTAAGCCACCTAGAACTATTCAGTTGTCGACGATTTGGGCCATGCTCCTTGTGCGATGTCTACATTGGAAGTGCTTCAGAGTTGTCCTTCACAAAGGAAGGCATTTCTTTCTGCCCTTGGTGTGAATGATGATGATTCTTCCTCCATGATTAAATTTGAAACTGCATGACTTCAACCTCACTTTCCTTACTATGTGTCTCTTTTGATTCACATAGAGTGTCTTAATATGACCGTCAAGCGCACTATGATTGACGAAGGCGCTGCCTCTTCTGTGATGTCTTTATCATGTTGGAAGTGTCTGGGTTCCCCTGAGTGGTCTAAATTAGTGACCATGTTAACTGTGTTTGATGGGAGATCATTTAGGCCACATGGCATCCTTCCTTCCCTTAAATTCCATTTGGGAGGGAAGACCGTTGCGATAGAGGTCAAGGTGGTTGATGTGCCCCTTGACTACAATCTCTTGCTGGGTAGGAATTGGATGTATAGTATGTAAGACATTGCTTCTTCCCTATTCCACATTGTATGCTTTCCACATAATGTGAATATAGTAATGATTGATCAAACGACATTCAAGAATCCGTCTGTTACTACATCTTTGGGAGCTTCGATCCCGATCGTTGAACACTCTCAGCCGGAAACTAGGAGTGTGGGTGTAGGCATGTATCCATCCCTCATGGGAATCATTAGTTGTCCTGCAACGATCGTTATGATAGGATCTAGTTTCGGTGACGCTTTGACATCTATGAGATAGGTGTCTTTTCGCATGAGTCATATGGAAGATCCTTGGATCCTTCCTACACCGAGTACTCTGAGTGAGCCCATCGTGACGGACGTGCCATTGCCTGCAACTATGATAGCTTATCAAGCTAATATCAAGTATGTTGCAGAGCCTAGCCCTTCCTCTTCGCGGACGGAGGAGAAAGACCCTTATGTGCTGCCGGCATGGGCAGTACAGTCTTCTCACATGCACAACTACCTTGATATGGTTTTCCCTTTAGATGAAGCGATTATTGAGGCTATGTCGGGAGTTGAGCCAACATGGGAAGAACTCCATCATAGATTGTACTTTCTTCCTGAGATTGGCCACTTGGAGCATGAGGATTTTAGGGTGGTTCTCAATTAGAGAGTTGGTAGTCCTATGGTTTTGCTAAGCTCTCCTGGTCAGATGGCTCTTCAATGATTCCTATCAACATCTCTCATGATCCTAATAGGATAAAGAATGTCTATATTGGGGCAGAATGTTCCCATGCTGAGATTCTTGAGTACACCGAGGTATTTGAAGAATTTCGTGATATTTTTGCTTGGTCTTATGACGGAATGCAGGGTATCGACCCTCGTATTGTCGAGCATGAGATTAAGAATGATCCCAACGCTAAGCCTGTTCGACAACACTTGCGGGTGGTGAATCCTAGGAAAGCACCCGTGATTAAGGTAGAGATAGAGAAGCTGTTGAAAGCCAGTTTCATCTATCCCATTCCCTTGACGGAGTGGGTTTCAAACCCCGTTCCGGTGGATAAGAAGTAGGGAGCGATCCACATATGTATTGATTTCCGTGATTTGAATCATGCTTGTCCTAAGGACAATTTCCCCACACCATTTATTGATTAGATTTTGGATGAGTGTGCGGGTAGTGAGGTTTTTTCCTTTATGGACATCTTTTATGGATATAATTAGATACAGATTAAACCTAAGGACCAACATAAGACTACATTTATTTGTTTTTGGGGAACTTTCACATATCGAAAAATGCCTTTCGGCCTTAAAAACATTGGAGCTACATTTCAGCGGGCGATGACCTTGATCTTCCACAATCTCAAGTCAATTATCGAAGTATTTTTGGATGACCTTGCTGCTCATTCTCGTATGAGAATGCGTCATCCCTATCACTTGAGATTCGAATTTGAAAGATGCTGGCATTATTTGGTTAGATTAAATCCGCATAAGTGCATCTTTTGTGTGAAGTCAGGTCGTTTGTTAGGATTCATCATGTCTAAAGAGGGTATAAGAGTCAACCCTTTGAAGGTTGAGGAAATACTTCAGTTGTCTCCCCCGAGGAATATTCATCATCTTCAATGTTTGCAAGGCATGGAAAACTTCTTATGGAGATTTGTTGTCAACTTTGCCAATTTGACTAGAGGCTTCACGCGTCTACTGAAGAAGGACACCCCCTTTTGTTGGGATGAGTGAGACCAGGAGTCCTTTGATGCACTTAAGTGAGCCCTAGCATCGGCCCCAATGATTAGTCCCCCAGACTATAGCCGTGATTTTCTATTATACATGGCCGCGTCCATGGAGACGATTTGTATGGTTTTGGTTCAAGAGGATGAGGAGCTCCAAGAGCATGTCATATACTATCTGAGCTGGAACCTTATTGACGCATAGATTTGTTATTCTCATGTCAAGAAGCTTGCTTTAGCTACCGTACATGCAGTTCAACGGTTGAGACATTATATTCTCCTTCACTAGACCTTGGTTGTAGCCCATGTCAATATGTTTCAATTCATCCTCACTTGAAGGATGATTGGGGGAAAATATAATAAATGGATTGTCATTCTGCAAGAATTCGATCTCAAATTTTTTTCGGCAAAATTGAAGAAGTCTTTAATTTTTGCAGAGCTTATATCTAGGATTTCCTGAGTGAGGCTGAGGAGTTGGTTTGTGAAGATACATTTTTCGATGAAAACATCTTCTTAATCTCAACTTTAGACCCATGGTATGGGGATATCATAATATATTTACAAACATTGAAGACCCCTATTCACCTCTCACGAGATGAACGACAATGATTATGTCACGTCTGTAAGAGCTACCTCAGAGTGGATAATACTTTGTACCGTTGTGGGGTAGATTCCATTTTACTATGTTGTTTAACTCATGAATAGGTTGAGGCAGTGCTGAATGATTTCCATGGAGGGGCGTGTGGTGGTCATTTATCTGGGATTTCTACAGCTCAAAAGATCTTGAGAGCGGGTTATTTCTGGCCGTCGATCTTTAAGGATTATGTGGATGCAGTCAAGAGGTGCCACCCTTGCCAGGTGTTTGCACATAATATGTGCTCGAAATATTCCCCGTTACATCCCATTATCACCACTGGTCCCTTCACTAAGTGGGGGCTTGATTTTATGGATTGCAACCCAGCTTTGGCTGGGGGGCACCATCACATTATAGTGGCTGTTGATTACTTCACGAAATGGGATGAGGCAATGCCTACAGTAAAATCTGACGGTGAGACAGCCACCCACTTCGTATTCAACCAAATTATTACTCAGTTCAGGACTCTGAAAGATCTTGTCATTGACCATGGCTCGCACTTTTAGAACCGTATTATGGAAGAGTTGGCATCAAAGTTAGGGTACAAGAAAGAGAATTCCTCCTCTTACTACCCTCAAGTGAATGGATAGGTAGAAGCAGTGAATAAATCACTCAAATCCATTCTCCAACGAACCATCGCACAAAGCAAGAATAATTGGCACATCATGTTATATCCTGCTTTGTGGGCATATAGAACCACTGTTAAGACTGCCACGGGTTTTTCTACATATCAACTTGTACATGGAGTGGACTCGATATTGCCGGTTGAATGTGAGATTCCTTCTTTGAAGCTAGCTGTAGAACTCTTACCAGACACTTCACCATTGGAGGAGCGTTTGTTCCACCTTGAGCAACTTGATGAGTAGTGTCGAGATGCCTTGGTAGCTCTAGAAGTCAATAAACATCACGTAAAGGTCCAGTATGATAAGTCTGTCTATCCAAGGAGGTTTAGTGAGGGATACTTGGTCCTTTTGTGGGATCAACCAAAAGAACCCTTGTGGGTAGGGAAATTTAATCCTATGTGGCATGGTCCTTATGTGGTCAAACGTGTATTAGAGAAGGGTGCTTATGAGTTAGTGGATTACGAAGGAATTGCCTTGGCGGAGCCTAGAAATGGGCTCTATCTCAAGAAGTACTATGTATGATTTTCAGCCAAGGCTGGTTATTGTATATTAGTGTATAGTTTTGCATAGTTAGGTCTTTTTCTTATCGTGATCGGGTTTGTGATTAGTTTCCATTTCTTTTGGCAGATGTCAATGGAATCTTCCACCTACATAGGATTCACGGATGGTGCAAGTCGTCACACTCAACACTCAGCCTCTGCTGCTTGGGTGATTTATACTCCTATGGGTTAGGTACTGTCTTCAGGAGGCGTATGTCTACGGCCATCTTCCAACAATGTTGCTGAATATAGTGCCGTTATTGAGCTTCTATAGGATGCTATTTCACATGGCATTCTCTCTCTTGAGGTACGTCTTGATTCGGAGTTAGTAGTGTCACAACTTAATGGTTTGTACCATGTTAGAGATCCAACGTTATTAAGAAGATTCTTATGTGTGAGATTATTAGAATGGCAATTTGACAATATAACATATATACACATTCCAAGAATTAATAATCAAGTTGTTGACTCATATGCTAACTACGTGTTAGATTGGCATTTGTTTCATTCACAGTAAATTCATCACAAACACAATTTTTACACATGTAAATAAATAAACTGATCACCATAAAACTTTTTATATAAACATCCAAAATGTGATAGTATATAGTGTCATGATACAAAATTGGGGCTCTCGAGCCACCAACATATAATACACGATAATACAAAATGTATAGAATCCCATGTATCTAATCCTGTGGAGGAGGAGGAGGGTTGTGGTCATGGAAGGTCACTACAACTCTAGATAGTCATCGGAATAATTGCACCCATGCATGTGGTACACCCACCACCTAGCGCTACATAGCCTCAGGAAAGTCCTCGACTTGTGCCATGGGAACCCTGTGTGTCAGTATCACAAAATTGGTATGAATGCTCTAGAGCATCCGCTCCGCATCCACACCCGTGATATCAGCTCCTCTTCCCCTCCGTCTATGATGAGGGAAGACTTCTAGCTTCCATGGTCCCACATCTGCACACAAATGGTAGATGTCACTATGTATTGTCACGCAAAAAAATGTCTTTTGATTCCATATAAACAGAAAACACAAAAAAAAATTAAATAAATCAATTTTTTTTTAAAAAGAGAGGGTCGAGATTCATTACCTATATTGCCATATGCCAATCCTGGTGGTAGCGACATGTCCAGGTCCCCCTAGAAATCTATCCCAGCATAGGGGTAGTCATCGATGGCAACTATCTGTCGTCGCCACCATGGAAAGAAGTCAGCTGGATAGGGTTTGGCCACCCTACCACCCCCCAGTTTGCGCATCGCATTTTCCCAACGCTATTGGGCCGGATCTCGAACCCCCTGAAGAGGAACGTCCACTCGGGGCTCAATACTGGAACACGCTCAAAGAAAAACGTGCTCAGTATACTGCTAAACCCGAAGTTCCGCACTCTGCCTGCCTTACACTCACTGAGATAATGTTTCATGTTGCTCAGTAGTGTAGTGCTCTAGTCATAAATTGTGGGTCTCATGCATTCCACTGTATACAACATCAGAGGCCGCGAGGCTTGGTGGAGTGATGCCAAGCCTGCTTTCCTGCCCAATGCCAATAGTATGGCCTTTAGGCCCAACACTTGTATAGCGTTGGTAGGGACTTGACTCCCCACCTTCTCTGTGTCTGGATAGCAGTACACCACAATGTACTCATTGATAGTCAGGCCACCTCTTGGCCCACCATGAGAATGAAGGTTCACTACTTCCCCTCGTCTAGAAAGCCCAGTAATGAAGTATATGTCCTCCACCTCTATAGTGAGGGAATTCCCATCTATCTGGAAGGACTCTGAGTCTAGATCCCAGTAATCCACTAGCATCTGTAATAGTCTTGGTTTGGCCCTCAAACCACCAAGACACCAAAAGTTGTAGAGTCCACATGCATGTAGAGCTTGTTGAGCCATTAGATCAGCCCTTACTGCTTCCTCTACTTCACCATGTTCATGCTCTCTCCACTCTAGGACCATCCTGCACAAGAAATTGCCAATTTTCCCATTATATTATTGAAAAAACCTTATGCACGGCCTCATACATGACTCTTTTCAAAACAGCTGCGTATGTATGCGGGTTTGGGGGCATTTTCTGCATATATCCAGCCCTATACGCAGAAAAACCCTCAATTTCCATGTGGGCCGCAGCGCCCATTTTAGTTTGGCCTAGAAAGCTTAATTGACCATGGAATTTGATAAAAATTGCATCAAAATGAAAGAGAAGAGCATGAGTAAATACCTGGAAGAAACGGTAGTGGATTCCGCCGCTTGGATCTCCTGGAATTCGCTGTTGAAAATATGAGCTCAAATGGGTAAAAGTTTCAAATGTTTTATAATATTTTGAATTGTTTACTATTTATAGAAAATTTTCAAATATTTGAAAATTTTTACCCCCTTTCCTATAGTTTTGACATTTTTTAACCATTTTGGACCGTTTTTGACATAATTCATGATGTAGAGGCCCTTTTTCAGTGCCGTTTTAGCTGTTGGATTGACCTGTTCATGCCGATCTCAGGTATCATGTCTAAACTAACATATATGTTAGGTTTCATGACCATTTGCATTTTGCATGACCTTATGACTATCTCATCATGACTTTAGGTACGAACCCACTCTATTATGTCACATAACCTTCTTACTGTTTTAGAAGTGGCATGATATGAGTGGTAGAGATTCACCTTACATGGGTACCCTAGTTAGCACCTTATTTGCATTTGGTGCCCATGCTGACGTTTTCTCCTTTAGGGTGTGGGAGTCCGTTGTATAGTACTGGCATGAAATTTCGCAAGAGCCTCATACTCCTCTTGATCTTTTGCTGGCCTATTTTCCTCAGGACTCCCTCATGTCAAGTTGTGAATGCATTATCATGAGCTTTTCCTTCCTTATTGAGCTTTATGCTGACTCCCTTGACATTGCGTTTCAGCCATATAGCCCGAGCTTGTCTCATGTCTAGCCATGCAGAGCCATTTTTTATATCCTTCGTAGCTTGTTTTCCCTTTTTTACCGGGAGGGGATTTTCCCCCGAGTGTCGATATCCTACACATGTATCCTTGCATTGAGGATAGGTATGTTCCACTGCTTGGAACTAGTTTGTTTTCCCTTATGACACTTGTCTCCTCCTAGTTTGTAACTATAAAGCAATTTTATTCTTTTTCAAGATTTTTAAATAACTGAAAAAGTCCTAAAAAAATAAAAAAACCAAAAATCTGGACAAGGAAAGATGTTATCTGTGGCAGCTGTCGAGTCGTGTCGTCTTTGAATAGAGGATTGCATATCACATCCATTGGTTGGGTTTATAGTTTGACTTTAGGAGCTGTACTCGTTTATCTGAGTTTATCTCCACCGACTGGTTAAGTTTCTAGTCCCTATGGAGCCTCTGTCGATGCCTCTTGTGTCGCAGAGATGTCCCAGTTTGTATATCAAGTCTATGTTGCCTTCATTTGGTCACCATACGCCATTATGCTCTTGTTCAAAGGAAGTTGAAGCCTGAGTCGGACATTCCTCGGTTATCTTGACTTTGCATGTCGGCCATTCCCGGTACAGTTACTGGTTTGTGCACCTTATGATTGAGTCCTTCCACATTATATAGCTTTGCTGAGTACCTCGTGTTGGATGATGGGGGATGCCTTAATGCCCTCCATCCAACGAATTTCATCCCATCGAATTCAGATCATTTATTCTGGGATTGGAATCTAGAGTCAGTTTGAGTGCCTTGAGACTTGCAGTCATCAGTGTCAGGTTCTCTCATCATCAACAGTCTTTGGGAATACATCAATGTTCCCTAATCGATGGATCCTCTCAAGTGTTCGACCTCAACACATTTATTCACACTTGTTAGTTTGCACTCTCGTACCTTGATTCCCATTTTCATTATCGGTGGGTGATCTCGCGTCTGTTAACGGTATACATCAATGACCGGTAATCAGATGATGGACTACTATGTTTGACCTTGACACCTCTATTCACATAGTAGGACATGTACGCGTAGCAGTTTGTGTAGAAGACTTTCCAGATTAGTGGCATCTCTTATATGCTACCTCCTTGATCGTGCCATTGTTCATGAGATTTCAGCTCTTGTGACTTGATTCCAGTATATGTTAGACATTTCCAGCCATTATGGAGATCTTGATCTGTTATATATCTTCAGCCATTATGGAGATCATGATCCTTTGTATATCTTCATCATGGAGATTCTGATCTATGTATATTATATGTGGCGATGACCACTTATGTGATATATTGTATCATGCCTATTCATGGCCATTGTACTCTTATGTATCCGGGACTGCTATATGTATTTGTAGTTATGTGCAGAGTTGTATTATTGTACTATGCTGATTGGGTGGTTGGTCTTCCATTTGGGATCCTTCATCACTCCACTTCCAGGATGGACTTATAATGTATTTCGGCCATCTTATGACCCCTTTGACCTCACACATTAGGGGGCATCTGTTATAGCTGATTTTACCACTCCAGGTGAATCACACTTTGTATGGCATTCCCCTGTCCTGCTACAGACTCCTTAGACGCCTTGGACCATTTTTTGTCCTTTGATGTTTCCTTGATCATCCCTAAAAACATGTGAAAAATGATACACGCGACTTTTAAACCTATAAGCACATATATACGCGGGTTTGACCACTAAAACCGTGTACATCGAGATGTGTACAAAATCCAATTTTTTTTGGAGTTTTCCTTGACATGGATCTGACTCACTTGACTCCTGGCCTTCCCTATGCCTTGAGATCACTCGGATTCGACCTTTCATTACCCCTTTGAAAAGATATATAAGGAACTCTATGGTACATTGAAGGCATATGAGAGAATTGAGAGCAAAGAAACTATAGTCCATTGTTGTTGGAACTTATGCTTGAGTCTGCATTCCTTTGTCCCTTGGAGCACTTTGGTGTTCTTCCCAAGCTTTCCTTTTGCTTGTGAGCTTGCTATCGAGAGATGGAGGATTGAGGTGGTGGAGGCCCAAGTGGGGGATTCAGTTTCTCCGGTTCGCAGACGTGCCGTCAGAGGTTGTATCTATTGTAATATCTGATTTATATTAATAGAAATATCTTTTACTATCCAATAATATGTGTTTGAATGAATATTTTATCCATGGGATTATTTCAAATGCTTATACATTGTTGATTATATATGCCAGAATAGATCTAACACCATGATATATAGTATGCTTATTTTGTTTACTTGTTGTTGAGGAAGTAATTTATCAATTCAAGCTAAAGTTGGAAAGCTCAACGGGGATCTACTTCAACCGTCCGAAATAAGGTACGAGGTTTGATCCTTTAGTGTTAGACATTTAATTTCTATTGCATATTGGAAAGGATTGATTTCTGGAGTCAAGCTTTCTATTGTGGTACATAGGAATTTCTCTTCATAACAATGTACTAGGCAGAGGTTGACCCAGTCATTGACATGGGTCACACTGGCTAACAAACTTTTTGCAATCCTTGTATGGTGTCGGCCACCATAGCCCTGACTGTTGGATTTTCTTGGGATTTGTATTTTCTTGAAAATGTCTTCTGGACAGCCCGTAGTGTGCTTCGTACATGATATTATCTCTTTCATTTTCTAATACGCATCGTCTGAGGATGTTGTCCAAGCCCATTTTATATAAAAATCCATTTATGAGGCTGTATGGTGTAGCCTTCATAGCTAAAATTTGTTTCTTTTTCGTGCTCATGCCTTATGGTGCTTGACCATTTGCTAGGAATTGAGCTATTTCCTCTAATTTTGTTGGGACTTCTTCTGTTCGAAAATAAGTGTGCATCCGGTAGGTCATCTTCAACTCCTGTCAGCTCTTCTCCCATGTCAATTCTCGACAAGTGGTCGGGTTCGACATTTAATTTTCTTCATCTAACAACGACTTCGAATTCAAATTCTTGGAATAGTAGTAGCCATCGACAAATTATCCCATGGTGTAAAGGTTTGTTTATAAGGTATTTCAATGCTTGGTGATCCGTATAGAAGATGAAAGGGTTGGCTAGTAGGTAATGTTGGTACTTTTGTAGTGCAAAGACCATTCCTAATGCTTCTCTCTCTGTTGTTGAATAGTTTTTTTCTGCCTTATTTAGTTTTATGCTGCTATAAACTATAGGGTAATCCATTCCATCGTCCCCTGGTTGTGTTAATATTGCGCCTATTGCTAGGCCTGATGCATTGATATGTACGTGAAATTTGATCGACCAATTTGGGAACCTGAGGATAGGTGCCTCTACTAGTTTCCTTTTTAGTGTTTCAAATAATATGTTACATTTATCTGTCCAATTGAATTCTCAATCTTCTCTTAATAGTTCTTCTAGTGGATAGTCATATTTGAGTAGTATCTCATGAATTTCCTGTAATATCCTGTATGACCAAGTAGTACCCTGACTTGTTTTTGGTTCAATGGTGGTTTCAAGTCAAGGATAATATTTATCTTTGCAAAGTTGACCTTGATGCCTTCTTTTTATACAATTTTCCCTAATAGTATCCCTATAGGAGTTAGGAATATGCATTTCCTTATGTTCAAAGATAGCTGGATTGGTGGCATCGTTCCAACATGAGCCTTAGCCATTTGTAGTGATCTTTTAGCATAGAGTATATCATCCAATCATCGAAATATACTGCCATTGTTTTGTAGATATATTCTTGAAATGTTTTCACAACAATTCTCGAAAATACTATAGGTGCGTTTTTGAGACCAAAAGGCATAAATCTGTAGGAAAATGAGCCGAATTCACATACGAATGTCATCTTTTTCTGGTCTTCTTTGGCTATTGGTACTTGGTTTTACCCTGAGAATCCATCTGTAAATGAGTAACATTCATGTCTTGCAACTTCATTTAATATTTCATCTGCATATGGTGTTGGAAATGGGTTTGTTAGGGTGACTTTGTTTAATTCTATGAAGTCGATACAGATCCTTAATTTTGTCGGGTCATGTTTCTTTGGTTGTACGACCATTGGGCTTGTCCATTCTTATTGGTCAATAGGGTAGATAATTCCTGCTGCAAGCATATTTATTATCAACCCAAATGGCACTTCTCCGTCTGAGTGTCGACATTCCTTATGTTGGTACAAAAAAGGACATACCCTTCAACTAGCTTGCCATATTATTTTTCTAAGTGTTGAATGGAATATGTGACTATATTCATTAAAAATCGCATACATATGCAACTATTCCCATTGACAACTCACGTATTGTAGGTGACTATCTCCATTGCAACCCGTGTTCATCATCATACGCGGGTTTCCTTTAAGAAACTCACGTGTCATACGTGGGTTGCCTATATTAATAGTCGCGTACATCTCCATTCGACATTAAAAAATATAAATCATGATTAATAGAGATTAGTTGGGCCTTAATCATTAACTACCCTAACTATGTCAACCTCCTCAACCTTCGAAACCACTCTATTTCCTAAAGTATAAATAGATACCTTGAGGAGGGAATTAATCAATCAAGTTTGGAGAGCAAAGTTATGCTTGTGGTATATCTTCAGAAGTCTTGGAGCAGCACAACTTAGAGTCCTTTGGTTGCAGAGGAGTCCTTGTCTTAGGCATTGGGTTGTACTCTTATCTCATTCATTGATTGTTAATAAAGATAATTCTTCTTCCAACATTCTGTTGAGTCTCTTTCATGTATTATGGTTGATGAATATATTCGATTATGTACTAGATATAATGTTTATCTAACATGTTATATATACATGTATAAGATTGTACTTGGAGAATTTTCTCTTTGCAGGTGAAGGAGGTGCATCCCTGAAATCTTTGGAGAGAAGCAGAGCAGAAGGAGATCAAGCTTGGATAAACCGTCGGTAATCGGGTAAGTCAAGTATTTCTTCCTATTTCCCTTCTGTACTTTATTAAAGCTAATTGTATGCAAGGTTAGAAGTAAGTTGGTAACCCTAGACCCTAGGTTACAAGGGTGTTTAATCATGAACAAAAAAACTGGCGACTTCGCTGGGGAGCCCAGCCTGCTGTGGGTTAACTCTGTAGATCCTTGCCCAGTCTTTGCTCTGATTTAGTGTGTGGTGTTGTGTCTTAGTTTAGAGTTATAGTGGTGTTTGAAGACTTTTATAATTTTTTCTTTTGTTGAAAAGTTTTACTCCTATACACGGGTTGCTGTGCTACACAGTTGCGTACAGAGGTCTGTGTACGCTGGTTGTTGTATTAGACAGTCGCGTACAGTACATGGGTTGCTCTTGTGAACAGTCGCGTACACGTCTGAGCAACAAATTTTTTGGGGTTGGGTTGCTTGTCCCTGTCCTTTTGTGAATTTTTTTTTACTTAGGGGTCTTTAGTACTGGCATTGCACTATAGGTTTGATATCCTTGTTAACCATACTTTGTGCTTTTCAGTAAGCCCTTGGGTTTTTATTGGTTGGATTGTCTTTCTTTTAGCAATTTGAAGTGGATTTTCCTGTTGGGTGATAGGTCCAAGTGCTGGTCATCTGAATCAGTGATCAGGGTTCCAGATACCGTATATCCCATTCTATTTCTGGATAGTGTTGGTTTGTCACTTGCCTTTGATATATTTAAGTGATTTCCATTCATTGTGTCTTCCCCAACTGGTTGTTTTTCCAAGTCTTCCTTAGGTGGTTGATCTTTGGTTTTTACAAATCTGCTTTACTTCATTTTGCTTACCTTATATAGTTAGATTATTCAAGCATACTCAAGAATTGTGCATTTAGGTGCATTCTATCTTTGAGGAATTTGAAAAGTGAAAAGAAAAGCATTAAAAACATTTGCATTCAAATTTCATATGGTAGTTTTATTTTCAGTTTTTAAATAAAATATCAAAAATTACAAAAAATAAGTCTTGGTTTTCTCTTTCTTAGTTGCATTTTCATTAGTTTATATTTACAAAAAAAAAGAAAAAGAGAACCTTGTTTTAAGTAGTGATAATTTGCTTTGAAATTGATTTATACACCTGCTTTTTACGTTTCTTATCAAGTCAATAATATCATAGTCTTTCACTCCACTTGCCTTTTGAGTAAAAATAGCCCTTAAAATGAACGCTATAATTTAAAATTTATTACTAATTTTTGTTTTATAGGGCCATACACCTACTAGCTTAGGCTAGACTTGTGGGATAGGAAGTGTAAACTCCCCATAAGTACTTAAATTCAGACATAGTGGGCCAATTGATAGGTAAATCCTTCTCTTTATCGATAATATATGGGAAGCTCCTCTCTAACGAGAGTTAAGCACGAGGCCGCGTGGAGGCATTGGATTGAGGAGATAACCCTCTGATTCCTTGTCAAAACATAGACCAAGGTTTTTACGCATCTGGGGATTTTGTCCTAGACAAAGTTTCAAGCTCAGCTACCCTGCCCATGTGTATGAATCAGGCTTATGACTGCCCCCCCAGATTATTGATATAGTTAAGGTAGCCTCTAGTCTCTTGAAATCTAAGGTTTATACACAGGTAAACTGGAAGGCTATTTCTGGTTCACCTTGGATGGGCTTGGAAGGTAACCCTTTTTGAAAGTGTAGTAGGGCATTCGGTGATTCCTCCACTTGTGCCTAAGAACCTATTCAAGGACACCAAGAAATATTCTCTCAGCTTTCTTCTGGAAAGCATATCTTGTACCCCTTGTGACTGTTGAGAATTTAGGAATTTTTGTAGTGATTGCTCTATGGTTTGTCTGTGTTTAGCCGACCTTAGGGTTTGAAAAGTTAAATTTACAATCATGGAGGAAAAATCTATCAGAAGGTCATGAAGGTTGCAAAACCTTCCCCCGCTTATCACATTGGAACCTCCACCTCTCCCTCAAAGGCAGAGATTGGACATAGACGGTTATTTTGAACCGATAGGAGTTAGTGAAGTTCTGGGTGAACCAGAACTTAGGGAAAACCATTTTAATTTAAACATAGTTGAGATAGAAGACTTGCAAGATGATGAGTTTGCAATTAAATTTTAATACACCTCTAACTAACTTAAATGATCTTGTGATCGTTCAGGTTCATCCTTTCGATCCACTCGTGATTGGTGTCCATGTGGGCAGAATAATGTCTACTACAGGAGAAAATTCTTTTACTTCCACCTCAGCCGCTCCAGCTGAAGGGGTGCTACCTCCCCTAGTAGGTGCCCCTAGATCAAGTATACCTACTATGCCCTTAACTCCAATGAGCCAAGTGGTTCAAACACCAGCTCCCACAAGTCTAGCAGGTGCTTCTGGTGGTATGGTCACTGGGATTCCTAGTGTACCTATAGTTCCTACTTCCTTCGCACACACTGCCCAGAGTGGTCCTATAGGATCCTCGGCTTTTGTCCAAGGATTTCCTTGGAATGGGGGGCACATTCCCCCATCCACTCTATACCTATGCCCAACACCCTCATATGTAGGGGTGCATTTTGGAAACACTAACCCTTATGGTCAAGGTTTTCAAACTCTGGTTTCAGCTCTATTCATGAGCTCTCCCTTTTTGCTTTTTAGTGGAGGGATACCTGCTACTGTATTTCAAACCCCAGTTTCGACTGGGGCAGCCAGAACCTCTTATATTTCACCTCACACAAACAATCCTGTGGCTTATGGATGGAATCCTTTCCAAAGCAACCCATCCACTTCACAACCGGCACCAGGGGGAAACCCCACCTTCACATATGGGAATATGGGGGAAAGTCCCTCTAATCCCCAAACTGGTACTTTTAGTGCTCTGGTTAGACCTAATATTCCTTTCCTAGCAACGTTAAACTTGCCAGATTTGTCTAAACTGATGAATGACCCAGTGAGACATGATCCCTCCTGGATACCCGTCCTTACCAAGCTGCTCTCGAATACCCCAAAATTCGAAGGCAAAGTTGGTGACAATCTTGGAGCTCATGCCACCACTTTCCATTTATGGTGCTCTTCCAACTTGTTGAACAAAGATTCAGTTCATTTGAGGCTGTTCCAAAGAAATTTAACGAGTACTGCAGCAAAATGGTACATTGAGTTGCCTTCTACCACGTTTATCAGTTTTTGGGACTTGGCTAATGCATTCCTTAGTCACTTCCAACTTCCTGTTGGATATGATTTCAGAACGGACTTGTTGTCTACCTTCAAGCAGAACAAGGCCACCCATATCTTGGATCACATCCAAGAGTGGAGGAGGTGGAAGAGCCTTATTAAAGTCACTATTCCTCATGAGTTCTTATTTGAATGGTTCCTTAAATCCCTATTACCTTATATATCTAAGGACGTATCTACTTTAGGAGTGATGGATGAGGAATAAGCTATCCTCAGGGCCCAACAATTAGATTTGATATATTCTCAATATGGGATCTTATATGAGATTATCCCTGAGGCACCAAGGCCAATGCACGATGCAGAGAAACCTAAGCCTGGACCCCATGCCGATGGTGTGGTTGGTTCCGTAAATTATCCCACTGTAAAATATTTGGCCAAATAGCTCCATCAGCTGTCCATCAAACATTCTATGGTGGAGGTAGCAAAGGCTGCCCCCTCACCCCAAAATGAAAATGTTTTTGTACAAACCTCTCAGAAGGGAAATCAGCAGCCCGGTGGGAAAAAGAAGAGAGGAAAGAAAGGGGAGGGAAATCAAAATAAGCAAAAACCCGCAAACAGTGCTGATGGGGGCAAGAAAGAAAAGAAGAAGGTGAAATTCCCATGTAATTTGTGCCATGAAGATCACCTTACTCATCTATGTCCCCTTATGGAACAAGCTCAGAAGCTGTTAAAATCCCAACAACCGACTGTCCTGAAGGATCCATTTCCCCAGGGGTAGAATTCAGCTTCAGCTTCAAATGCAGCAGGGGGCACCCCAAATGCTCTGGACCCCAATTATATCAACATGGTTTGATCCCAAACTTTCTACATACCAGGAACAAAAAATATGAAAAAGAGACCTCGGAGAAGGATAAGTCAATAGGTGAAACTTCTAACCCTCTCACGATTGAGAAACCTACCGAAATTATGCCCAAGATACCGAAAGGTGTCTTTAAGAAGACCTTGCATAATCCTAATGCTAGGGCTACAGCAAACTACTCCATAGTTGAAGACCTAGCCCAAACACCTTGTGCAATGTTGGCTTTAGAGGTGTTACAGAGTTGTCTCGCCCAGTGGGATGGACTCTTAGCAGCCTTAGGCACTATGGACTCATTGAGTCTCATGGTGAAATTTAATTTGTCTGATGTCAAAATTCGCCTACCATATCATGTAGCATTATTGATAGATGTCATCCATGGTGGAAAGACCATTGGAAGAGCAGTTGTCGATGAGAGTGCTTCTACATGTGTTATGTACTTGTCTTGTTGGAAAGCTCTTGGATCCCCAAAGATGGTCCCGTCAAACACCCTACTTACTGCTTTTGACGGAAGGTCATTCCGTCCACATGGTATCCTACTGGATTTTGAAATTAAGTTAGTAGGGAAAGAAGTGTCTTTTGAGGTAGAGGTGATTGATGCACCTTTGGATTACAACTTTCTTTTGGGGAGAAGTTGGACTTATGCCATGTCTGCTATTGCATCGACCGTCTTTCGGGTGGTAGTGTTTCTACACGAAGGGAAGTTGTTTACTGTTGACCAACTCAGTTTTACTCGAAAAGGCCGCATGGAATCTAATGAGTCCTCTGTACCATTGGTTGATCAGGTCAAACCTGCTTCAAAGAGCTTAGGGGCTAGAATGTACACATCATTGATGGGAACATTTGATTTTCCAGCTCTGATTAATTACATAGGTTCTACTAGTGTGGGGAAGTCGATAGCTACGGTTTTTGATAGGACTGATCCTTGGGTCCTCCCTTCCCACCATGAACTTGAAGTGCCCTTATCAGCAGTAGAAGTGGCTTATCAAGCTATCACCCATGCTGCTATTGATCCCATTCCGGTCCCCCTCATAGTCTCAGAGGAACCGGAAGAAGCCTATCTACCTGCTTGGGCAGAAAAATCTTTGCATTCTAGAGATTGCTTAGATATGGTTTTACTTTCGGATGAAGCCATTCTTGAAGCCATGTGCAGATGAGGTAAGATCTGCAAAGATCTTCACCATCGACCCTATTTTCTTCCAGAGTTAAGCAGGATAGAGAATCAATATTTTCATATGAGACTGGTAGACGATGTTGCTATGCCCATTAATCCCTTACCAAGGGAAGGAATTTTTGCTGAGGGGAACATGGCAAATATTTCTGCTATTATCCCTATCAACATCTGTGTAAATCCTAATGTTATGGAAAATGTGCATATTGGCGCAAACTACTCTCCTGAGGAGATTGCGATCTATATAGGCTTGTTTAAGGAATTCCATGACATTTTTTCTTGGTCATATGCAGAGATGCCAGGCATTGATCCATCTATAGTCGAGCATGAAATCCGAACATACCCTGATGCTAAACTTGTTTGGCAAAAGTTGAGACCTGTTAACCCACGCAAAGCGGTGACAGTGAAGGCTGAAGTGGAGAAACTACTGAAAACAGGTTTTATTTATCCCATAGCTTTGACAAAATGGGTATCCAACCCTGTTCCTGTTGATAAAAAGCAAGGGACCATATGCGTGTGTACTGACTTTCGAGATTTAAACAAAGCCTATCCTAAGGAAAACTATCCCACGCCATTTATAGATCAAATTATTGCTTCTTGCGTGGGAAGTGAAGTCTTTTCGTTTATGGATGGCTTCTCTGGATATAATCAACTGCAAATTAAACTGGAAGACCAACATAAAACTGCTTTCATTTGTCCTTGGGTTACCTTCGTGTACAAGAAAATGCCCTTTGGATTGAAAAATGCTGGGGCAACCTTTCAGCGGGCAATGAATTTTTCCTTCCATGATATTAAAGCCATTATCGAACCCTACCTTGATGATCTACCAACACATTCTCGTAAGAGGATTGATCACCCATATCACTTGCATTTGATTTTTGAATGATGCAGATACTATAAGATTCGCTTGAATCCCCACAAAGTGCATTTTTTGTGTCGAGTCAGGGAGACTGCTCGGATTCATTGTTTCTAACAAAGGCATTCAGGTGGATCCTTTGAAAGTTGAGGCCATTTTAAATCTACCTCATCCTCGTTCTATCGGGCAGCTTCAGAGCCTGCAAGGGAAGTCCAATTTTCTTCGACGTTTCATTGTAAATTATGCCAAGATTACTAAGGGTTTCATGTGCCTGTTAAAAAAAGACACCCCATTTGTATGGGATGAAATTGTACAACTCGCATTTGAGGCATTAAAAAAATCTTTGTTGTCAGCACCATTATTGTGTCTGCTAGATTACTCTAGGGATTTTATATTGTATCTGGCCGCATCTGAGTCGACCATAGGGGTAGTCCTAGTCCAGGAGGATGATAAGCTCCAAGAGCATGTCGTTTACTATCTCAGCCGTGCTTTAGCCGGACCTAAACTTAGGTATTGCCACGTCGAGAAGTTGGCCTTAGCAGCTATTTATGCTGTTCAAAGGTTACATCACTACATCATACTGAGGACTATGGTGGTAGTGATGGATGTTAATCCTTTTCAATATGTTTTGTCTCTATGGATAGTTGGAGGCAAATTCAACAAATGGATAGTCATTCTCCAAGAGTTTGACTTAGATTTTCAATTCTCCAAATCCAAAAAATCTTTATTTTTTGTTGAGCTCATTACAAAATTTCCAGTAGAAGAAGATGTAGCCATTGAACAAGACTCATTCCCAGATGAGCATATCTTTTTGATTTCCACCTCTGACCCCTGGTACGGATATATACTTATCTATCTCCATACTTTTAAGTATCCTACATATTTCTCGCAGGAAGAAAGATGTAAACTACGCCTGCATGCCAAGAAATTCCTCATTATAGGAGATACTTTATACCGTAGGGGGGTAGATTTCATTTTGCGTCGATGTCTTACCCACGAGGAAGCATAGATTGTCCTAAATGATGCCCATAGTGGAGCATGTGGGGGTCATTTATCTAGGTTAGCAATGGACTAGAAGATATTACACGCCAGTTATTTATGGCCCACAGTATTTAAAGATTGTGTGGAAGTAGTGAAGTGCTATCATCCTTGTCAGCTTTACACCAGAAAGATGCAGTCACATCCCACTTCATTATTTCCTGTCATCTCAGTGGGCCCCTTCATGAAGTGGGGGATTGATTACATGACATGTAACCCAACCTCGGCTGTGGGGCACAAATATATCATTATCGCTGTAGACTATTTTACAAAATGGGCAGAGGCAATACCCACCTTCAAAGCTGACGGGGAAACTGTAGCTTTTTTTGTGTTCAATCAAATTATCGCACAATTCAGTATACCTAAAGTGATTGTCACTGACCATGGCAGTCATTTCCAAAATAGCATGATGACTGAATTGACCACTATGCTAGGATTTAGACAAGAACATTTATCTTCGTTCTATCCTCAAGCAAACGGTCAGGTCAAGGCTGTTAATAAAACTTTGAAAACTATCCTCAAACGTACTATTGATGCAGCGCGTTCCAACTGGCATATCATTCTATATCCTGCACTTTGGGCTTATCGGACCAATGTAAAATATGCTACGGGGTTTTCTCCCTTCCAACTTGTTCATGGAGTGGAAGCCGTTACCCTGGTTGAATGTGAAATCCCATCCTTAAGAATTGTTATTCATGTGTTACCTGATACGTCTGAGCTAGAAGAACGTCTATTACATTTAGAACATATAGATGAACAGTGTAGAGATGCGCTGACAACAAACCAAGCTCATAAAAATAGGGTCAAAAGCCAATACGATAAATCGGTCAAGCTTCATATTTTCTCTGAAGGGGAGCTTGTTTTGCTCTGGGACCAAGACAAAGAACCCCTAGGGGCAGGAAAATTCAGGTCTATGTGGTTAGGGCCTTATGTCGTATCAAAGGTGTTAAAGAAGGGTACATATGAATTAATTGATTTCGATGGGAATAAGTTTCCTAAGCCTAGAAATGGGCTCTACCTGAAAAAGTACTATGCTTAGGCTTAGCACTTTTTCCTGTATTTTATTGTATGTATTTTTATGTACAATAGTTCATCAGTTTGTGTTTTTTATACCATCTTCCAGTTGTTACAGATTTCTTTCGAGTGGTTTGTAGGTTTCGCTAATGGCGCCAGTCGCCACACTTGTAATTTGGCTTCAGCTAAATGGGTCATTTATTTGCCCTCAGGACAGTTAGTCGCCTCAGGAGGCGCTTGGTTAGGTCCTGCCACCAATAATGTGGCTGAATATAGGGTTGTCATTGAGCTTCTATGGGATGCTTTGTCACGTGGTATCACTCAGCTAGAAGTCCGACTAGACTCTCAACTGGTGGTTTCCCAGCTCAATCGGGCTTATCAGGTGTGGAAACCTATTCTATTATGTCAGTTTATGCAAGTTAGGTTATTGAAAAGAAATTTTGAGTTCATTACATTCAATCATATTCCAAGAAATCAAAATTCATTAACTGATGCATATGCTAATTATATCTTGGATTGACATTTAACACATCTTACATAAAAATATACAGTAGATACATTAAAAAAAATTGTAAATAAACTAGAAAAATATATATATATATATATATATGTGAATATCTATCCATATAGATAGGTCGAGTCTTTGATCCTTAGATCTAGTCATAACGGTATAATATACAAAAAATATACAAAACATGGATCGAATTCCACAAAATGCTCCTAGGTCTAAGCTTGATCTCCTTGGTCACTTGGACCACCCTGGTCCCCCCGATCACCTTGCACTCGGGCTTCTTCAACCTCTTCGGCTTCAGCAGCCTCAACAAAATCTATGTACACAAGTACTGCTCTGGCTACTCGTCTTGGAAGACGTATCCAGATAGGTGGTACACCAACCACTAGCTCCTGCATGATGGCTGGGATGTGCTCAATCCATAAGGTAGGTACTTTCTGGGTAAGCCTGGACAACTTCCCCTCAAGAACCCTAATCAAGCCCTGGTACTCTCCTAAAACAGGACGCACATACATGCGTGTATGTCCAGCAGGGTGAACTGGTCCAATATATGCATTTTGACATTTTTAAAAGGATTAGAACTCTTATACATATGTATATATCTATATAATTAAAATTCATAAAAATTTTGAAAATTTTGAAAATAAAAATTACCTAACTCTCCCCATGCTCCTCCTGGAGGGAGGACGAGGTCGGTATCACCTCGAAAATCTAATCCATCATATGGAAACTGCTCCAAGACTGGCAACTACCGCTCCCACCAAAAGTAGAAGTCATCATCATAGACACTTTGGACCGATCCACTACCTCCGTGGCAAAGGAAGATATATCCCCACCTACTCAGCCTAGGCTGATGGGGAGAACGAACTAGCAATGGTACTGTAGGACTCAAACCCGACACTCTCTCAAATAAAAAGGCTACTAAAATGCTGGAATAACCAAAATTATTCCTCCTACCTATTTTGTAGTCAGAGAGCCATTTTCTCATTATCGGGATCACTCCCAAGCACCAGTCATATAGGGCTTCCTACATACATTCTACTGCTAGTCTCATCTAGTTTTGAGTTGCAAGGTGAAGTGATGATGACCCTGCAACCCTCACTATAGTGCTCGTCAATACCTGTAAAGGAAAGTTGTGAATGTCAACAATAAAGATGCAGCTACCCTCTTTTGAGTGCCTGGCTCACAGTATATATCGATATAGTTCTGTACACTTAGAGGGTCACCGCCTCTGTCGGTTCCTTCCAAGTTCACTGGAGCTCCTCGTCATGATAAACCAGCAATGAAATAGACATCCTCCGATGTAGTCTCTAGAGAAGGTCAAGCATGCCCAAATCATGATTCCAATAGTTTATTAAGAACTCTAAGAGGCGAACATTTGCCCACATAGGTGAGGCACATAAAAACTTTAACAACCCACTTTGATGTAAAACATTCACTGTGGGGGCATCTTGAAGATATTCTTGGTCCATGTCTTCATGTTCGCACTCCCTCTACTCAAGCACTATTTTTCAATCTAATAAACAAGCAATTGCAAACCTTTAGATTCATATAAAATTTGAATTTTTTCACCCTATACATTGTTTTTCTACCTCACGCAACGTACGCGACTATCTTTTAGGCAAGCCGCGTACTATACATGACTGTATTTTAGGCAACCCACGTACAGAATGCATGCGTACACAACATCCATGCTTTGAGGGCGCTTAAAAACATGAATTAGGGATCAAAATTGACAATTGCTTGGATCAAATGAAAGACCATGGAGTGTAGTTTTACCTGACACTTGCGTTTTTGAGAATGGTCCACTGAATCGTCCACATCGAGCAATCAAAGGTAGAGGTAAAAATTGTCTTTTTATGGTTAAAAATAAAATTGTGAGTTTTTTATTCATATTTTGAACTATTTATAGAAAATTTATTTTCAAAGTGGGTTTTTTCCCTATAGTTCATAATTTTTAAGCTAATTCCATATCTTTTCTTCCATGTGACAGGTTTATGGTCATCTTTAAGTTGTTTTTCACTCATATAGGATGATTTTTGTCAGTTCACATGCATTCTACATTCATACCTAATCCATCTTGATCTTAGCATTAACACTTCGACCACGGACTATGGTATCTTTAACCATTAGCTCCTTGTATTTACCATTGTTCTTCCATGAATAGGACTTTCCTCTCATGAGTATCCTCATTTAGAACCTACTTATTGTCTTCTGATACTCATGCTGCAACTATCATAGGTTCAGGGGAATTTTTTTAGCTATTTTTCATGCCAAATTGAGCCTCATTTTGGTCTCTTTTTACAAGCTATCCCTTTATAGGACTCCCTGCCCTTATGGAGTTTCTTTAGGCCTAGGTCTAACTCCTCAAAAAATACTTGACTTCCGAGTAAACTTGTTCATTCAAGCTCGGTAAGAATATGTGAATGGGAATCCACATTGGTGGTAGGTTATCTCTTTCTCGGACCATGTGGAATAATACGAGAAAGGATCACTCTCTTTTCTACGGAATTGAGAAGAGTATTCTCATGTACAAGTTTATCACTTTTCTGGACCTGAGGGACTAAAATTACGGAAAAGGAACTCCCGGTATGATCTTAGTTTTCTCTTTTTCATGCTCTGGACCTAAACATGAAAAAGATTCCGAGTGTATTTTATGTCTTTTTCATGATTGTTAAACACCAAGAACAAAGCGTCGAGTTTATTGTTGTAAGCCCCATTTCTCGTACTCAAATGGATCTTTTCGAGTGATATTGATTTCCTTCACACTCGTAAAACTCAAGCTATATGCTGCTCTCGAAGGAGCGTTGGGTAGGTGACAATTTAACCTTTTTCGGACCTCCCTGACTAAGTACGAAAAAGGTTCACCTTTTCTTCTACGGAAGTTAAGAGAGTTCTTCTGTGGTATGTTTTATACTTTTTTGGCCTCAGGAGACTAAATTGGATGAAAAAGGACCCCCCTGGAGTCCTCTTTGGAGTTTTTAGACTCTCTAAACACGAAAATACTAAGTGATCATGTACTAGTTCAGGCTCATAAAATCCATGAATCAGTGACACTATCAAGCATTATTCCCTCTTCTCTTCAAGATTATCAAAAAATGAAGAGAGATTCGAGTTGAATTTCCTGGACTCGTTAAAATTTAACAGGGAAGGTAAGGAAGAAGTTTTCTTTTGGCTCTTAGTTAGTGGCAGCATGTCCTCCTTGAACATAGCACTCTCTGTCTTTTCCGATACTCATGTCTTAGTGTTCACTTCTAGTTCAGCTATTACTTCAAGTTTCTTACTCCTCCTCTTGTTAGTTCTACCTAGGGAATCTGATCATGTCTCCTACATGATAGATAAGTCTAGTTGTACTATCTATAAAGTTAAAAGATTCCTTGGGTCATCTTTGTGTCATGCTCACTGTTCAAGGACTTAACCCTGTATCTGATCTATATCCTAATTCCATCATTGTTGTATATGTTACTACTTGTGTCTCCCTTCCTTTCCTTAGTTCCTAGTTACTCTTGAGATCCGTTGGAGGATCTATTGCCTTCCTTATCACATTATGGTTCCGCATTAGCACTTCCTGACGACGAAGACCTAGAGTTTTGACGATCGTACCTTAGGATTCATTTTCATTTTTGTGAACTCCTTTGCTTCAATTGTCAATTATCACCTATTGGTTGACAATATGTTGAATCCTATCCATGTTTGTAATATACATGGTCTTGTACCCGTACTATATGATGTACTCAAATATTGTAAAGGAGCTAGTGTTTCAGTATATTGAACATAGCATCCTCAGATATGACTTTGTATATGACATCATTATGTATTTATTTCAGGTACTACCTCTGCTCCATTGGACTTATGAGTTCTCCAAGATTAATATTTTAATGTATTTCGGCCATGGCTTTGCTCTGACCTCACACATTAGGGGGCATCTGTTATCAACCCAAATGGCACTTCTCCGTCTGAGTGCCGACATTCCTTATGTTGGTACACAAAAGGAAATCTTAGGATTGAATTTTGACAAAACACTATAGATGGGCATGACATGAGATGCATTTACCCTTCAACCAGCTTGCCATATTATTTTTCTAAGTGTTGAATGGCATACGCGACTATCTTCATTAAAACTCACGTACATATGTGACTATTCCCATTGACAACTCATGTACTATACACGACTATTTGCATTGCAACCCGCGTAGATCAGCATACGTGGGTTTCCTTTAAGCAACTCGTGTGTCATACGTGGGTTGCCTATATTAATAGTTGCATACATCTCCATTCGACATTAAAAAATATAAATCACGATTAATGGAGATTAGTTGGGCCTTAATCATTAACTACCCTAACTATCTCAACCTCCTCAACCTTCGAAACCACTCTATTTCCTAAAGTATAAATATAGGCCTTGGGGAGGGCATTAATCAATCAATTTTGGAGAGCAAAGTTATGCTGGTGGTATATATTCAAAAGTCTTGGAGCAGTAGAACTTAGATTCCTTTGGTTTCATAGGAGTCCTTGTCTTAGGTGNTTATCTCATTCACTGATTGTTAATAAAGAGAATTCTTCTTCCAACATTGTGTTGAGTCTCTTTCATGTATTATGGTTGATGAATATATTTGATTATGCACTTGATATATTGTTTATCTAACCTATTATATATACATGTATAAGATTGTACTCAGAGAATTTTCTCTTTGCAGGTGAAGGAGGTGCATCCCTGAAAGCTTTGGAGAGAAGAAGAGCAGAAGGAGATCAAGCTTGGATCAACTGTTGGTAATCAGGTGAGTCAAGTATTTCTTCCTATTTCCCTTATGTACTTTATTAAAGCTAATTATTTGCAAGGTTAGAAGTAAGTTGGTAACCCCATACCCTAGGTTACAAGGGTGTTTAATCCTGAACAACAATATTGTCGATCTCTTTGTATTTATGAGATAATATGTATGGCCTCTTCTCTATAGTTTGAGCATCAAGTTTGATGTCGATATTTATTTCACCCATTTCATGGACTAGTCCTTTGATATCTTTGTAATCTCTAGCAAATACATCCTAGAATTCTTTTAGTAGGTTTACTATTTCGGTTGTTTGTTCTTCGCTCCAGTAGTCGCCAATTTTTTCCATTTTTGGTCAATCATCATTTGATATGTCAAATTCTTTAGTTTTAAATTTGGCATCTAACCATTCTAGTGCTTTAGATTCATTGATTGGTCGACTCCCTTATTTGAATTGTGAGAATGTAGTAGGAAAGTCTGCTGCAGTCATTCGGTCGGTATCTTCTTTATCAGCTGTATCAACTTTAAGTACTGTGCAAATTAGTTTTGTTGTTTCTGAATGGTATGATTTCCATCGAAATCTTTTCCCTTCCAGATTTTTCATTTTCCATTTGTAGTCTTGTCGACTGTGGTATTATATTGGTTTGTATGTTATTACATGGTATTGTCGGTCGATCATAGTTTTGTATCAGAGTTTTGTTCCCGGTTGGTTCTATAAATGCTTTTATTTGTTTTGCAGTTTTGACTAAATTTTCATTCTACAGTATAAAACTAAAGTATTTAATGAAGTTCTCTCTAAGTTTGTGCCATTGAAATGTTTCACCCTGTGATTCCTCCATTTTATACCATTTGTTTGATAAGTCGGCTAGCATTGAGAGAAACAGGTGTGGCCATGTATGCTCGTCTTTATACCCAAGTGTTCTCCTTTCTCTTTCGCATGTTTTTATGTGCTCCTCTGGGTCTTGTCCTTGGACGAACACAGGTATTTGCGTCTATTTGGTTAGCCTCTTTCCTCCAAATATTTCTATGAAGTAAGTCGAAGCTGTTGTCCATGTCTCCAATGTTGATTGATGGGTATCCCACCATCATGTAGCTTGTCCTGTAAAGGTTTCTACTAAGCTTTGTAGTCGGCCATGTTCACCTATGTTTTTAGATACTTGTTCTATATGCATAACTGGGGATGCTCTTTCTTTATACCTTGGGATCTGTCTGATACTTAAATTTGTTGGGTTTAATGTAGGATATTCCCTGTTGTTTTTTTCAAATATTTTTTGGATGATGGAAACTGAAAAACATTGTTGGACGGGTTTCTTCTGTACTGTCTGAATGGTCCAGAAACCTCTTGCTTGGGTCTCGTAGTTTTCAACTTCCCAATCATATAGTTCGGCGTCTGAATTATATCCTACTGAATCTTGATTGCCTAAGTGAAGCTCGCCATAGATATTGGGTTCTATGTAGATTTCGTTATTTTGTATTTGATATAGTTGTCAGATGTCGACTTCTTCATCAATAGGTTCTGTCCAAGGTTCTCCTTGGGATGGGTGGATGGGTACTATTACTTTCTGTCCATTCCCTTTTAGTTTTATCCTTTCTTTGTCTAGGGTTATTGATGCTTTTAGTTTTCTTCCCCAAGGTCAACCTACTAGATCTGGGAAGGAGCTGGTCCTTCCTTAGGGTCGATAATTTCAAAGTCGACTTTGGTTGATATTCATTTATTGTCATATCGACATTTCTCCAAGCTCTGATAGGTTTGATCAGACCCTAGTTGGCTAGCTTGAGGTATATGCCTAACTCATATAGTCAAGGTATACCCAATTGTTCCCAAGTATCGTGAGTCATAATATTTACTTGTGACCCGAAGTTGAGTACAACTTGTCAAACATGATATCCTTTGATTTCTAGGTCGACAAGTGGGTTGGCATCACTCTTGTCTTTTCGGTTTAGACTGCATATGTTTTTTGTTTGTTTCTCTATATTATTATTATGCTTCATATTATACAATAAGTCAATGAATTGAGATACCGCTTTATCATCTTGTACTAAATGTACTAATTCTTTAACTATGTTTTGTCGACTATCATCAACTTCTTCTTGTCTAGAAAATTCTTTAAATATATTTGTTGTGTCATTACACAATTGTTTTTGTTTAGCTGGGTTAGGATAATCCTTCGTTTCTTTTATTCTTCTTATACGTGGATTATCATTCCCAATTTTTGTCCCTTATCGCGTTACTATATGCAGGTTCTTTGTATTGATTACATCATGTTTTTGAACACATGACAAGACATTAACATTTTTCTTTTTATTGATTTTTTCAAGCATGGTAGGACAATCCTCTAATGAGTGATCGCCTACACCACAACTAGTACAAAAATTTAAATCGGTTCTGTCCTTGTATGGGCAGTCTGCATATCGATGACCTTCTTTGTAGCATGTAAAGCACTGGATGGGCCAACGTGGTCTATTGTTGTGATTTCTAGAAAATCGTCCTCAACTTCCATATCCTCCACGACTATTGTCGAATCGATGCTCGTATTGACGACCTTCATATCTTTTATTATTTGGCTCATTGCTTCACTATTTGTTATCGCTTTTTTGTGTGACTGCATTCATTTGGTAGACTGCTTGGTAGTTTTGTCGGTTCTTTAAATTCAAGTGGCAGTTAGCCATTGCGTGACTTTTTACTTCACAGGTTGCACACCAAGATGCTTTTCCATTTTTCATGTTACAAGGGCAATATTTTGTTGTGTGTTCTCCATGTTCTTGGCAGATGTCGTAGAATCATTTTGTCTGAGCAAATCAAACATCTTGTTGACTTATGTCTTGTTGAGAGTTATCTTTAGTATGTCTAGCCATTGAGCATTTTTTGCACCAGACATCCTGATTCTTGAGATTCATCTCTTTCAATGATTTCTGCATGATTTCTAGTTCTTCTTCCAGTCTAGTATTCATGGGATATGCTAGGAAATCTTCGTCCATCTCTACTTGCAAAGATTTGGTAAGCGCATCTTCATACATTTTAAATGTCTCCAAGCTTATGCGCCGCCAGATTTTCTGTGACAGACCTACAAGAAAACACTGAATTAATAGTTATTCATCAATTACATAACCCAGTTTTCTAAGGAGGTATTTCCATCGTTTGCCATATTCTCGGACAAACTCTATTGGCTTCTGAGATGTTGTTTTCAGCTTTTTGGATGCCAGATGTTTTGCGTTTGGATTTTTAAAGAAAGACAAGAATTGTGCTTTAATTTATGTTTTAGATGCTTGGGGAGTTCTCTCAATATAGGTCATGTATCACGTTAGTGCCCTTTTCCTCAAGGCACCAACGGACTGTGCCATCTGTCATTCTTCGACAGTAACTTGATTTTCCTCCCATATTGACTCACAGATGAACCAATGTCATCTACGATCTTCATCACCCTCGTATAGAGGGATATGTGCTGATCCGTGACGCATGTTGGTATCACTGTCACTGTCTCCTCCAGGAGGTGGCGGTGTTGGGGGTAGTGGGATGTTTTGTTTGTCTCGCTATGCATAGATGTTATTGACGAAAATTTCGTTCTTGTTGGTCTTTTTATTTGTCGTTTCTTCTCCGACAAGTAGCCGGTTTGGGTCGACTTCTCCTGTTGATGTCCAACTGTGCTGATTTGTCTGTAGGTCTGACTGTTCTGTATTTTTCAAAGTTGTGTCTGGCAGGGGGGTGCTCCTTCATGTGTCGGGTAAAGTAAGTGGATACTTCGGTTGGAAGGGTACACCTGAAGTGTTACCCAGTTTCCTTCCTCTGGTTGACAGATCACTAGATGGTTATCATCATTTACCTCATCGTCTAGTCAGCTCCATATACTAAACTCACAAACTCTTATTATTAGGTCTTCTTCGACAATGGATTGTATCCTTGTACTCAGATTCATTGGAGATAAAGGTCTTATCTCCTGGGGAATTTCTATTTGGAGAGATTCACGCTGCTATATCCACAAGTCTTCTTCCATGGGTGATGCTTCTTCATCCACGCCTTCTTCCTGTTGGTCATGACCCAACTTTGGCAGATTTCTTTCCTGGTCTATCACCCTAGTAGTCATCCCTATTTACAGTGCTATAGCCCATTCTCTTCTCTCTTTCTACTTTTTGTAAATCCTCCATACCTTAATGTGTCATTGTTTGTTTAATTTCCTTTTTAGGTTGACTTTTCATTGCTGGTGATGGTATCTTCTTCAGTCGACTAGAATCCTCTTCACTTTACCCCGACATATTCCCAACTACAGCCCCACAGCCTGCCCAACGCTTTAGAAAGCTTGGATAGTTCTGTTTATTTGCTTAGGAAGTATTCCCACTCCCTTTCGACAATGAATTTTTCCCACTTTTTTTGTTTCTCTTCCCAGTTAGAATTTGGTGGCGGTTCGTGTAGTGATGGACGAGGTTCTACTATGTGGCCCACTCCCTTTTTGATCAAGAATTTGAACAACAGAGTCAGTAACGAGCAAAGGAACTGTTCGATAAGGTTTGTATAGAATCTTTTCTAAACGCTTTCGACCAAAGAGCTCTCTTCTACGACTTGTTCCTCACAAAATTTGTCTGTGACCTTTTCTAACCACTTCGACAAGTTTGTTCGTCCCCCTCGAATCAATTTCTCTAGCAGCTCTTGGTCCTTATTTGCTTCCAACTTTTTCATCCAAAAGTTTTTTCAAAAGCCGGGGTATCGATTCTACAAACTTCTCATGTGTTTCAGTGAAGAATTTATCATTTTCTTGAGCAATGGTTAATCTGTTTCTCCTTGCGTAGTTCTGCAAATAATTTGCTATCTTATGCTCCCACCAGTTCTTAATCTCTTGTTCTGATATCATCTGGTTATAGTCATTACGTTCAGATATGTACTATAGGCAACATAACTAATGTTGTAATCTCACAGATCACAGAGGGTTACCAATAATACACATGGAATCATATCGACATAACAGACACAAGAGACAAGAACATAGAGAGGGGAATATCATATTATATTATGACATGAGGGTCCATACATACACAGAACTAAACTAAGTTCTCATCTGGCTCAATAGCCTAATATATATGATTTACAAACAGTTACATATAACTACCTGTCGGTTCGGTCAACCGACACAACCTTATGCGGACGACCTACTCTCTAATTAGTTGGCTATTCGACTAGTCAGCTCACCGGCTAGCTCCTCCAACAATATATAAGAATTGAATTTATTCTATACATAAACCAGGATTAATTAATAAGTATAATATCTATCATTTCAACAATCTCAATCAGTAATTTGATCATTTATATTTTAATGTTCTCTACTTCTATAATTATCCTCATACAATGAGAGTCCACATCATTATTCCACACACTATATCTTTTATTTTAATTTTGCAAAACATGTTGACTTATCATAAAAATTGTATAATTATACTGATATTTATGTGTATCTTTTATTTTAATTTTGCAAAAATTGTGGACTTATCATAAAAATTGTATAATTATACTGATATTTATGTGTCATGTGTGTTCGGTTTCTGTTATAGTACTTGGATTGTGTTTTTAGTTTCTTTCTAAATAATTACAGTACTTTACCATATGTTTTTATGGTTAGTTATTATTCTACAAACTACAAATACATTTCAATATTAAAAATATCCATTTTCCAATTTATGTAGTTAAACTTCTAGTTGTGCATCACTTCTCGCCTAAAATGATTTAATTGTTTTTGCACATTATTGTTAAAATCTTAAGCTTTTACTTTACAATACTAAACTTCATACAACAAATACAACAATGGTATGATATTCCATAGTTATTATGTGCGATAAGAGATTAATCCTAGTATATTTGGACACCTAAGGAGCATAGAACATATAGTATGTTATATGTAATCAAATCTTAGCTTCAAGGGTTAGCTTGATTTGTTTTTATGTTAACTTTAAAAGGTTTTAAGATTAATTTTATCAGGTTTTGTTTGGGTCACTATCCACCTAAGTTGTTGGTGGTTGATCTACCTTCCATCCAAAAAATTAGAAGAAGAAGAGAGAGCTCTACAAAGACTAGCATGGTATCAATACCCCTATTCTTCACTTAAGTGTGTGAGGATAAGGCAAGATTATTTCCTTAAAAACAACCAAACTTTTATTGATTATGATGAAAACATACAATTCAACTAAATTAACAAAACAACAACAATGACCATATTTGTACAGTAAAGGATAATGTCATATGTTTTAATTTATTCCAAACTGATTAATGAAATAAACATAAAAGATGTCAATTCCCTCTAGCTCACTCGGTTAAGGTGTGGGTTTTGTTTGCAAGGAGACTTGAGCTCAATACCCTTAGGGGTGACTTAGTTGGGAGGAGACATAAAAAAATACTACCATGTTAAGGGTTGGTGTGGCCTAGGTCAGGTGTGATTCTTGGTTGATTTTAATGGATTAGATGCCTCTGCATTGCATTTTCTCAGCCGATAGTTGAAATGTACTGGCCCCGAGTGATGGGCATTTCTAATAAAAAAAAACATCAAAGACTATATATATATATATATATATATGCAATAGCATCAAAGCTCAACCATCATGATGGAATCAGAGTATGTGGGAGAGACATGAGGTGTGTTTGATCCTGAGATAGTTATGAGCCATTTGATCATCTCTCCCATTAATTGATGCTTGCAATGAATCATAGGAGGTTTGGGATGGATGTGATAGGGAGTGCTTTTAATGAGTCGGTTGATCCCGTCTTGCTTTAACAATAGTTGAGGTGAAATTTAGAGGTTTAGGGTAGGTTTGGAATTGTGAAAAGCTCTATGCACATGAGATATACCTCCTTATGTAATGAATTAATCAATGATTTAATATTGTGGGGTAACCCCTCCACATGACACTTTGGACAATGAGTCATATCCCCTTTATTTGTTTGTTCCTTGGATCATTAAAGCCTATTAAAAAAGGGCACATTGATATTGAAGAAAGAAGGGACTTGTTTTGGCATTCTTATTGTCACAACATAGAGAAGATGAAAATAAATAAAAGGGATAGACATATAAGTAAAGGAAGGGAATAAACAGTGGAAGAAGAAGATGGTTTTAGTAGGGTAGCTATTTAAAACCATAATTGAGGAGATTGAGCTTGTAGCTCATAGGACAAGGTGAAGAAGTCAGAGAGAGGAAATGGTTGTTTTGATAGAAGTTGGGTAGAACTCTTGGAGGAGAAGGGAATAAAATGGACTTAAAGAAGAAAGGAACAAGAAGAAGAGGAGAAATTGGCAACAACTCAAGCATTGAGAACACATGTTAAGTAAATTTTTTTATTTTCTCCTATTTCAACCATTGTAAGCTTGGTTGAGATTGAGACTATGTTGAGCTAGCAACAACCCCCCCTTTTCAAAATTTCGAAAAGTCTAGTGACTAAAAAAATTTGGCTTGAAAAGGGGCCCCTACTTCTTTTTTTATTGAGGTATTTTGATTGTCTCAATTCCTTTCTTATTGATTGATCCTCCATGGATTTAAGTTTAGAATCTAGGACATAAATTGTTTACTTTTTTCACTTTATTGATAACTATGTTCTGATGAAGTTTGAATTGTTTTTATTGTTGAGAAGTTATAACCCCTTGAAGTATTTCTATTTTGATCAAGCTTGAAAATTGCCTTAGAATCTTTCTTACTTTTCACATAAGTAAAATTACATTATTTGTGTGACATATCATGACCAAAATAAATATTATCGCAACAATACATCACACCTTTGATATTCTAAAAGTCTCATCCTATGTGATTGTGGCATTCAAGGCGGGGAGCAAATCTTGGTTTCAGACAAAGAATTTGTGAAATTTTTCCCATTAGAGGAAATTTCAACTCAAAATGGGCCTTTTAACTTTTATTCAAATTCCATGTCATCATGTGTTAGTTAATGAAATTGCTTTAAATTTGAAATACCGTATAGGTCTTAAACACTTTTTTAATATAAATTTAGGGATAGGTATCATAAAAAAAACTACTTTTTTTGTTTGTATTTTTGACATATCTCCCTGTGTTTTTACTCAAATTTCGATCAGAAGAGCTCGTTGGATGCAGAATTAAATTCCGCATCAAACGAGTACCCACTCGGCATACTTTTGACGGACCCCGCTACCCCAAAAACAAGAAATACGTGAAAAAACGAAATGATGATGTCATCATTTCATTTTTTCAGGTATTTCTTGTTTTTGGGGTAGCGGGGTCCGTCAAAAGTATGCCAAGTGGGTACTCGTTGGATGTGGAATTTAATTTCACATCCAACGAGCTCTCCCGATCGAAATTTGAGTGAAAACACAGGGAGATATGTCAAAAATACAAACAAAAAAATAGTTTTTTTCTTTTCTTCCTCCAAAATTAATAAATATTATTTTATTATTTTAACTATTATTTTATGAATTCATTTTAGGAGGCCCATTTTGAGTTGAAATTTCCTCTAATTACAAACCTTTTGGGAGAAGCAATACATCACACAAAAAAATAACTTTACTCATGATACTATTGGAATATGTAATGATGACTAGTGTGATGTTTTTGGTATGTGTAATGATGTCTAGTGAGAAGTCATAAGATGTTATGATGATCTATCTAGCAAATGTTTACATAATACTCTTCATAACTTTGGATTTTATAAAAAGGAATTATCCCACATGGATCATGGAATGATATTCTCATATTACCATTATTTTTATAAGGGAGGTGGAAAAACATTTATCCCACATGTATTATGGGATGTAAATTTTCTATACCTCAAGCTATATAATAGAGGTTAAGGAGACCCTTTCAAGGATATATTGTTCAAACATCAAATTCACACATTGTGTGTCATTATGACATGAAGTAAATATGAAATGTGATGTGCAAGTGCTCAAGTGTAAGATTGGAGGTTTTTGAAGAATAAAAATATCAAAATTTCTTGTGGATGTTTCTTCATTTGGGGTTTGATCACATATATATGATACACTATCTCTCTTCTCTCTTCTTCTCTTATTATTTGATTATTTGGTGTGTGTGTTGATAAGTGATTAAACTAGTTAGATTATGGTTATTGATTTTCATGTTAGTAAAGTTATTGTTGTATGTATGCATATTTCTCAATAATCTAATATGGTATAAGATCTGGTTACTATGCTCTAACTCCTTTAGTAATTTTTTGTTAATGTTTTTACAAGCATCAAGTTTTTCAATATTGGGCCCTTCTTCTCTAGTAGATTTGTCATCAAATATGGGCATTTTTCTACATATATGGGCATTTTTCTTTATATATGGGCATTTTTCTACATGTTTGAGATCTTTTTTCTAAAAATCCTAACCATCACCATTTATTTTTTAGAATATTTTCAGAAATTTTCAAGTTTTACTTGGTTTTTTAGTACATCTAAAGTTGGAAGCCATTGTATACTAATTTGTTATCAAGGATCTATCTCTCTTGCAACATATTTGGTTGTCTGTATGTTTATGGTTGTTCCTTTTGTGGGTTTTCGTCCAGTCATCTTCGACATTTGGGGATCTACACTTTTAGGGAAATGACAGATAGGTACACATTTTACATATGGGAAAGGCATGTGCATGCTTTACTAGACTTCATAGAAGGAACGCACCCATGTGACCTTTCTTCTAAAAAAGCATGTACACGTAATTTCGAAGTGAAAACATTATTGTAAGTCGAATATTTTCATTTTTTTTATAGAGGAATTGCAGATATACTAGTTTAGTACTATAAGGTTTCATTATTGGTGAGAGTTCCAGTTTTATTCACTATATATTCCATTCATTGGACTCTTGTTTTTTGCATTAGGGTTCAATTTCTTAGTTTATTCATCATGTTTCTATAAGTTGTTCTCATTGTTGTCTTACTTGTCTCTTACCTTCTTGTGTGGAATATGTTTGACATTTTCAAGGGCACGTATCTCTAACATTTTTTCATGTAACAACAAGAAACCAACCGATACCTAATACTTAGTTGCTTAATGGCTATATTTTCCAATATATAAGTGATATCACTTTCTTTCTTTGTTTAATTTTTATATGGATGTTCCTAACCCTTGTTTGTGTAAAATATCTATCATATTTCATATTCTTCTATCCTTCATGTATCATGTAATGTATTTTCCTTGATATTGTGGGCTTATCATGATAATTTTTTTTTTTCAATGTGGTTCACGCACCGACTTGACCGACGGGCTACATCCACGGAATAATTTCTGGCGGACCCACCTGAAGGGGCCTCACACCTGCGGCCGCTGCGTGCCTAACCCCAAGAAATTCGATGAGAATGGATCCCGCGACCTCACATGCTGGGAGGCCTAACTACGAGTACTCGACCGATTGAGCTAACTCTTGGGGCTGTATCATGATAATTATATGTTGTACTCTTGGAATTTATTTTGTGTAGATTATCTCTCTCTTTACTTCACTTTCTTCTAAGGGGTATTTGTGAAGAGTTGCGGGACAACGTAGTTCTATCACTCCTTCCTATCTTAAGCATATTAATGGTGTGATCTATTTTTTTCTCTATAGCTTATTCTTGACAACAATAAAGTTGTAACCTTTTTCCACTTTATCCAAGATGTTTAAAATTGTAATTAAGAAGGAATGTAATGTAACAAAACACCATATAATGTCACATTATTCTAGTTATGTAATAAAATGAACGACCATATTATTCATGTAAAGTCATGATGATTATTTGTTAGCCATATGTTTCCATGGATAGACCATTTGGGGTTCTTGTATTTGCTACGAGGTCTACAATAGAGTTACTACATATTTTTAGCTTGGTTGTGACGAATGCATGTGTGACACATTTCCAATGTATAGGACCATCTGGGGTTCTTTTATTCACTATGGAATATATTGTATGATTCTTCCAACTATTAACTGGTTTATGGTTGTGATAATTTTCCGCTAGCCACTTTTTATGATGTATTGGACATTTGAGGTTTATGTACACTATTGTGGTGTTCTCTAGAGTTCATCATGCAATTTCATGATTAGTGGTAAGTGGTTCTTATATTAATCAAATACATGAGGAAAAGTGTGCTCATATTCACATTTATTGAGAATTTTGGAAGTTGTCATTAAGGGGGATGTTAATGTAATGCCACCTTCCTCCATTTGTATTCTTTCTCCCAAGTCATCATTAAGGGGGGACATTGGAATATGTAACAATGACTAGTGTGATGTTGTTGGTATGTCTAATGATGTCTTGTGAGATGCCATAAGATGTTACGATGATATACCTAGAAAATAAAGGCACACTACTCTTTATTAGTCGGATAAGACTGTTGAAACATATCCATCGTCAGGGGTTCACTCTCTGTCAACACCCTTACCACATCGATCTCCTTGAGCATCAGCCTAGACAGGTTTTACCCTATCCAACAACACCTACAGAGAAGATGAGGTCTCACCTGAGATGTTCAAGGGAGAGCTGTCGGAACCAAGTTTTCACAGTAAGAAGGAGAATTGTGCATATACCGTCAAACTATCACAACATTACTTAGAAGATCGAAGCATTGGTTCATACATTCATAGCATCATTTCATCATTCATTAGATCATGTCATTCTTAGATTGCAATAGAGTCCCAATGCATAAGCATATCTATCGACATCACATCATTCATAATAGAAAAGCATTGCATCATTCATAACTAAACATCATATTGTGATATCACATCGCAGAAAGCAGGAAAACAAGAAAACATAAAATAGTAAAAAGACACAATGTTTCTCTCAATTCTCTGTCATGCCATATGAACTTCGCATCCAAACACAACTCCCATCTTGCAATGGTTCGATCTCAACATCCTTAATCATTTACAATCCTATATCCATTATAGGCTTGTGCCTTTACATTGGCGGTCCACTTAAGTCAACTTCCTAACTACTTGGACCAAAATATACAAAAACAATGACCAAAATATACAAAATATGGCCAATCAGCCTTGTGCACTATATTCCTCCTTGCATAAAAACTTTGAATTTGTGCAACATCCTTGATGTTGTGCACCTAATTATCTCCAAAATTTCCTTCCAATAGGCCCCCAACACAATATTGTGGCTCGCCCTTGAGCCACATCAGTTGGAAATAGTGTAACCACTGATCTTTACCTTGAAATATTCATACTATTGGGTGACCTCTTTGACCTATTCTTTCACTTTGTTGCTGATTTCTCGGCATTCTATCACTTCGCGCTCCAATGGATGCTCAATAATATTTATGGTGACATCTCTTTGAACCTCTTGAACCACTTGTATCATAGAAATTGCTTTCAATGAGAGCTGCGCCCCATTGTCATGGAATTCGTCCAACTGTGTCGTGCTCCACTGCTGACGCTCCCTTGATTTTGTGACGCGTTGTTGCAATTCCTTTAATTATGCTGCCTTTGTTATCTATACAACATGAGACATCGCTTTGAGTGATTTCCTCAATGTGGCCAGCTACCCCTCTGCTTCCTGCAACTGCATGGTGAGTTGCTCCAACTATTCATCTTGGACTACATGTTAGCACCATTTCTAAGATAGGAAATTGGTAAGGGATCTGGCCAGTAAATGGAGGAATAAGGTTTATAAATTTTCATATAATAAGACATTAAAGAATGTTGATGAGGGTCTGCAGATGTTTGAAGGGACATTCCTGGATTAGAAATGCCAAATAATTAAGAAATTTTGTTTTTCAACCTTAGAAATGCATGTAAATCAAGAAATATTCCCTTAGTTGAATGATAACAGGAAATGGATGACCTAGATGTGCAGCAGAGGAGATCCAAAGGCCAAAAATCATTTCCTCCAAGGAAAAATAGAGAGTGGAAAGGTGAAAAAATCAAGTTTGATGTGTAAAAGTGATAAAACCCAACTTCTGCCCCCCATAGTCTGGGATGCGACGACCCAAGACATTTTTTCCCAAGATCAACGGTCCAATAGAAAGGTGGAAGCAGAAAAGGCAAGAAGTTTAGATTTGAAAGTTAGAATCTTGATTTTTGACTTCCATAGTCTGAGATCCAACGGCTAGGGAGAAATTCCGCACAAATCAACGACTCAAAAAGCAGCAAAGGGAAGAAGCAGAAAGGGTAAAGTTTTGGGTTACAAAGCTTGGAAAACCTGATTTTTGCTTTTCGAGATCTGCAAGATCTACAGTTCATAGAGATCACGCATAGAAATGTGTAGAAGGGAGAAAATTAGAAAGTGGAAAACATAATAATTTTCCCGTGAAATGTTGAACTTTCACCTTCCGCAATCCATTAGATCCAACGGCTCAGAACGTTTCTGCCAAACATCAACGGTCTGAAAAGGAGAGGAAGGGAAGAAATAAAAAATCTGAAGTTTTGGTTATGAAAAGGCGAAATCCCACCTTCCACTTTTTGCAGCCTGCATCTTTACCTCATATCAATGGTTGGGAAGGTATATGTTTGAGATCAACAGTGTGAAAAAGAGGAACATGCACATGAGTTAAATAGACTTCCTGATATGCGAAACTTAGTATAACCTACAAATTCCAATGGTTTAGATCTTAAGGGGAATAGATATATAGTGAATATGCATTTCGCTAGGTGAACCTACTCGCTGAAAGTTAGAAGAGCCCTACACGATGAAAAACGTGCATAAATGGTGTGTCCTTTTCCCATTGGATATTGCACTTGAAGATTGGGAGTACAAAAGCCACTTTTTGGAGCACAATGGTGCATTTTTCAACGGTGGTGATCAAAGGTTGAATTAGATCAACGATGAAAATGAATTTCACTGATCTAACTTGCACAGATAAATCAACTTTTCAAATCAGCAAAATTAGGTGTAAAGTACAGGTTTTGACCGTCCAGATCAACGCCAGGAAGAGATCTATGAAAACCCTTTTATTTCGCAGGTGAAAGATGCAAGGAAGTTTTGAAGCTGTTGCAGATCTTCGAAGGGGCTTTGAGCCATTATTTTCATCCAGCAAGTATGGTTTCCAAGTGTTTAATATTCCATTTTGTCCATCATGCATGTCTTAGCATGTGTTCCTGTTTGTTTATGATCATGGCAAATCTTCCAGATTGGAGTCTGTTAGGATTAATTCCCAATTTTTGTAATTGTTTTTAGTTTTTGGAGGTTTGTTTTAGGAGCCTGTTAATTCTATAAATGTACCCTCAATAAAGGAATGCAGGGTTGGAACCTGTGAGGTTTTGGGTTATGTAAATTGAGATATGCCCTTAATAAAAATGACAGATCCGAATGTAGGCTTGTTGCTGTAGAGATTCCTGTGTGTTTCATAGTTACAGTATGTAATTTCATTTCTTATCTGTATGTATTCTTGTTAAACTTGTCATTATGTTTTCTTCCATATCTGGGATAAGTGTGTAATAGTTTAGAATTCATACCTATTTATGCTTTGACTATTTGTTTCAGATATCCACTAATCCTTTCAATCAAAGTTAATGCATAATTCATCTTCTCGGTGCTCTATGTTAATGGACTATCATTCTTCCTTGTTTATCACCAGACCAACAACATTATGACTGTAACCGAGTCCTACCTTGTCTTTGTAGAATTTCACCTCCAAAATGTTCTATAAATTCATGAATATCTGTGACTCCATAGCCCAATGCATGCTTGCTTTGTTTCAACCACAAATACAATCTAAATTCTATAATTTTTGTTTTTATATCTGACCTTGTTATAAATCTATGAGAGATCCCTCTCTAGAAAGGAAGAATCCAACTCCCTTTCTTAAAGTGGTCCTGCTGTTACCTTGGGATTTTCCCTCCACAACCTAGTGTACGATTCTGAGTGCTAAGAAATTGGCATCGTTGCCGGGGACCGAAAGTAAAAATTTCCCTGGGTATGAACGTCAAATTTTTATATTTGACTGTTGATGGTGAACAACAGTCATACATCAAGAATGTTGTGCATCTTTCACCTGGCGAATCCATTCTTACAGAATCCATAATTTAAATTTCAGCAACTCCACTAGTGGCATGATCCAAAAATCAAGTTTTCAAAGAGAATCAACAAACTCTACTGGAGAAATGAGCTCAATGTAAAGACATGGAAAGGCATGATAAAAAAATAAGGTACTCAAGTGTGAATCCTCCCCAAAATATCTTATCCTTTCTTGTAAATGTTTTCCTATCTTTTCCTAAGCTTCATAGCATCTAATGGAGAGTCTACGGTGAGAAGAGTTAATGTCAACGTTTTGATCCATGCGTGGCTCATCTTCAGGACATAGAAATGCCTAGGGAGATTGTTCATCTTTCATAGGTGTATTAATATAGAAACAACCCACTTAGGAGGTGCCGACTAGGTTTGGTTTGTCGGTAGTTTTTAGGGTTTTTTTATTTTTATTTTTAATTTTTATAATTTTTAATTTAATGAACCCTAATTTTTAGTTGTAACCATTAAGTATACTATAATTATTTAAGATTTTTTTCATTAGTTTAGATTTTAAAAGTTAATAAGTAGTTTGCTCGAAATGTTGACATTAACTCTTCTCACTGCAGACTCTCCATTAGATGCCATGAATCTTTACTGTGGATTCTCAGCTAACCTATTTTCCTAAGATTGTCAAAACAGTTTTCCGTTGTTTATTGCACTCAAAACAAAACCATGAATTTACTCTTGTATATCCTTCTTTGCAAACAGAAAGTATCTTTTCATCATGTGCATATGATTTTGATCAAGACCTTTTATTTGAACTACATGAAATCAAGGAAAAACTTTGTGAAACTCATGATACCAGTCAATACTATACCTTCTTCACATAGCCCTATTTATTCCAAGATTCCAAACCAGTATAGACCACTTCACCTACCTCCTATCCTTCATGATTTTCCTACAAAGCACCACAAGTACCTTCCTAAGTTTGATGGAGAATACAAGAACCTTATAGCTGAGAAACATCTACAATCCTTTGAGCATTTCCTTGACCTCTTTGGAGTATAACATGATGATGTTTGCATGAGGTATTTTTCCCAATATTTACAAGGAGATGTTAAAGAATGGTTTAAGCATTTGCAGCTTGAATCCTTTAAGACACAGGAGGCATTTTCTGATATATTTTGGGGGTTTTGGGGTAAGAGGAGGTCATTGGACCAAGTTATTTCAGAGTTTTATTCCATGAAAAAGAAGGAGGGTGAAACCATGTCTTGTTTTAATAGGAGGTTCACAAGTTTTTACTATAATATGACGAAAGATATTCAACAATTAATAGGTGCTACAAAATCCATTATGTTGATGCCTTTGACAGTGACTTTGCATAATTATTGAGAGAGGGGAAATCAATAAGTCTTCTTTTTATGTTTCAAGATGATTTAGAAGTAGAAGCTAATGTGATGGCAAGTAGAAAAATAAAGCAGAAAGTAGAAACAGACAAAAGGAAAACTAGAGAAGAAAATGTGCCTTTTGCTTTTCCCATTGCTTCTTCTATTGAAAAAAAGTTTGAAATGATGTTGAAAACAATGGATAAATTGATGGATAGGATGACTGTAGATAATATACCATTGAAAAAAGGACATAATGAACCTCAAATCATAAAACTAGACTTCATAAGGCCCAATCCACCCCCACCTCCACAAATTAGCCAGAGAAATATGATGAATCCTAGAGATCCAGATGATTAGCAAACAATGACACCTTTCCTTGAGAATTATGTTGCATATGAAGAAGAGGTTGGATCTATTGAATATCATATTCACATTTTTGGTGAATTGGATTATGAAATATACCTCACTAAGGAAGAGCATAGTATGTTTTCTCTAGAGGATGAGAATATGATTTTGAGGAAGGATCATAGCAGTACCAAAGAGGATATTTGCATGCTATTGATGATGTTCAGAGAAAGATCGATTTGAGAAATAGGGATGTTAGTGTAAATAAAGGAAGGTTCAATCAAAATCAACCTTCTAGTAGCCAACGTAATACAAAAAAAAAAATGAAAGACAAAAAGATCCCATTGTATATAAAGAATCTGAAAATAAAGTAGAACAAACTGTTTCAACTTTAAATTTGCAAACAAAACTCTCAAAATTGAAAATTTCCATTCCTTTCAATGAATTGTTGAAAAACAGAGAATACATAGATAAAATAACAGATATGGTCAGTAGTCAGAAAAAATCTCACCAAAAAATCATGTTATCTATGTCATTGATACTGACTTAGAGTTTTCCATTTTCTCTAATGATGGTCTTCTTTGCGATCCTGAAATTCTTGTACCCATTCAAGTTAAAGAATACAAAGAGTTTGAAAATAGACAAGGTGTTTCAGAACAAAAATAGAAAGATGAACAACCCAATGTTATACAAGAAGAAGGTTATAAGGGTTTGTTTTATGAAGAATGCCATCAACCTGTCATAAGTTCTGTTAATGATGGTTTTAAAAAGGATTTCGACCCACCTATATATGATGAATACGAGGAGGATTACTTGGGTGTTATGCCTAAAAAACCAACAGTATGCAATGAAGAATTGAATTAGGGAGAATATGATGAGGGTTATCAAATGGATATTTCTTTCGTTTTTTCAAATTCAAATTTTTTTGTCAAGAAGAAATATTTTGGCTTGATCCTATTGAAAAAATGCATGAGAGGTATAAAGTTATTAATCCTTCCATTTTCAATAAAATAGGTGATATCTCATGTACAATTTGTCAGGAACATTCCTTGCATGATTCCTTTGAAGCGTAGTTTGACAGTGTGCAGGTAGAGTTACAGTTTAAGCAACCTTATTGGGGTAAACAAATGATAGAAAAATTCGAAAGCTGTCAGGTGTTTTATGATATAGTGGCATAATACATGGAGAAGATTTGCAATGGTAATGGCTGGTTATGTCTCTACAGTAAAGACCAATCCCTTTATCATAATGTTTTTCCATTAAGTTCTTCTTTTTTGTTTTTGACCAAGCATGATTATGGAAAGCAAATGATAGAAAAATATGAAGGTTGTCATGTTTTTATGATCTCGTGATTGAATATATGAGAAGAATTTTCAGTCAGAATGATGAGATATGTGTTTGTAATAAGGATCAAGTCTTTTATCATATCCTATTACCATTATGATCCTATGTTCTAATTTCAATCAAGCATGAGGACAAAGTTTGTTTATGGGATCATTTAATTGATTGGCTTCACTGGAAGTCACAAGTCACTTGACTGGGCATTGATGGTCAGTAAGTAGGGTAGGTAGGTGTGAATAAGATCGAAATGGAAAGCATTTATTTTCAGTAGTATTTCAATTTGGTTCAGCACTAGTTTAGTTTTGTTTTCAGAGCATGTTAGGGATTTCAGGAAATATTGGGACATCCTAATGGATTTGGCACATAGTATACAGGTTTATTTGCTACCTCACAGGGAGGATATCATCCCGAGTTGGAGTCAGTTCTTAAAACCATTTATGGGCTAAGTAATTGGTAAGGGATTTGGCTGGTAAATGGAGGAATAAGGTTTATAAATTGTCATATCATAAGACCTTAAATAATGTTGATGAGGGTCTGCAGATGTTTGAAGGGACATTCCTGGATTAGAAATGCCAAAAATTTAAGAAATTCTATTTTTCAGCATTGGAAATGCATGTAAATCAAGAAATATGCCCTTAGTTAAATGATAATAGGAAATGGATGGCCTAGATGCGTAGTGGAGGAGATGAAAAGGACACAAATAATTTTCACCAAGGCAAAATTGAGAGCGTAAAGGCAAAAAAAGCAAGTTTGAGGTGTAAAAGTGATAAAACCTGAGTTCTGCCCCCTGTAGTCCGGGATCCGACGACCCTGAATGTTTCCACCAAATATCAATGGTCCATCAGAAAGGCAGAAGCAATAAAGGAAAAAAGTTTGGATTTGAAAGTTAGAATCTCGATTTTCGACTTCCATAGTCCGAGATCCGATGGCTAGGGAGAAATTCCACACAAGCGAACGGCTCAGAAATAAGCAAAGGGTAGAAGTAGAAAGGGCAAGGCTTCAGGTTGCAAAGCTTGGAAAACCCGATTTCAAATTTTCGAGATCCGAAAGATCTACGGTTGATAGAGATCCCGTGTAGATCAACGGTGCAGAAAGGCGCAGAAGGGTGAAAATCAGAAAGCGAAAAACATAAGAATTTGCTCATGAAATATTGAACTTCCACCTTCTGTAATCCACCAGATCCAATGTCTTAGAACGTTTTCACCAAATATCAACGATCCAGAAATGAGAGGAAGGGAGGAAAGCATAAATATGAAGTTTTGGTTATGAAAAGGAAAAATCCCACCTTCCACTTTCTGTAGCCCACATATTTACCTCAGATCAATGGTTGGGAAGGTCTTTGTTCGAGATCGACGGTACAGAAAAGAGGAACATGCACACGATTTAAATAGACTTCCAGATATGCGGAACTTAGTATAACCCACAAATTCCAACAGTTCAAATCTTAAGGGGAATAGATCTACTATGAATATGCATTTTGCTGGGTGAACTTACATGCTGAAAGTTGGAATAGCACTGTGAAATGAAAAAAATGCATAAATGACGTGTCCTTTTCCCATTGGATATTGCACTCAGATATTGGGAGTACAAAAGCCACTTTTTGGAGTGTGATGGTGCATTTTTCAATGGTGGTGATCAAAGGTTGAATAAGATCAATGGTGAAAATCAATTTCGCTAATCTAACTTACACGAATAAATCAACTTTTCAAATAAGAGAAATTAGGTGCAAAGTGCAGGTTTTGATGACCCAAATCAACAATAGGAAGAGATCTATGAATGAGTTAGTATTTCGCAAGTGGAAGATGCAAGGAAGTTTTAAGCTATTGCAGATTGTCGAAGGGAATTTGAGCCATCATTTTCATCCAACAGGTATGGTTTCCAAGTTTTTAATCTTCCATTTTGTCCATCATGCGCATCCCAGCATGCGTTCCTGTTTATTTATGATCATGGTGAATCTTCCAGATTAGAGTTTGTTAGGACTAATTCCCGATTTTTGTAACTATTTTTAGGTTTTCAAGGTTGGTCTCAGGATCCTGTTAATGATATAAATATACCCTCAATAGAGGAAGACAGGGTTGGAACCTGTGAGGTTTTGGGTTATGTAAATTGAGATATGCTCTTAATAAAAATGGCAGAGCCGAATGTGGGCTCTTTGCTGTAGATATTCTTGTGTGTTTCGTAGTTACAATCTATGATTCCCTTTCTTATGTCTTCTTGTGAAATTTTTCATTATGTTTTCTTCCATATATGGAATAAGTGTGTAATAGTTCATTATTCATACCTATTTATGATCTAACTATTTGTTTCAGATATCCGCAAATCCTTTCAACCAAAGTTAACGTAGAATTCATCTTCTTGGTGCTATATGTTAATGGACTGTCATTCTTCCCTCTTTATCACCAGAACAAAAACATTATGACTATAACCGAGTGCTACCTTTCCTATGTAGAATTTCACCTGGAAACTATTTTGTTAAATTCATGAATATTTGTGACTCCATAGCCCAATGCATGCTTCTTCGTTTCAACCACAAATACAATCTGAATTTTGTTTTTGTTTTTATATCTGGCCTTGTTATAAATTTGTGAGAGATCCATCTCTAGAAAGGAAGAAGGCAAATCCCTTTCTTAAATTGGTTCTGTTGTTACCTTGGGATTTACCCTCCACAACCTAGGGTGCAATTCTGACTGCTAACACTACACTTCCCCAAAATTGTGTAGTCACGTCGGTCAGCTATTTTTCCTCATTCTGCGTTTCTTCCAACCATGTCGCTAAGTCTTCAGAGGCGCTTTTCCATTCCAGCTGTACATAACCATTTGTTGAAATAGATCTATTGACAAGGGTTCACCTCTGTCAACACCCTTACCACAACGATCTCCCTAACCACCACCCCAGATAGGTTTTACCCTGTCCAACAACACTTGCAGAGCAGATGAGGTCTCACCCAAGATGTTCGAGGGAGAACTGTCGGAACCAAGTTTTTGTAGTAAGAAGGAGGATTGCACATCTACCGTCAAAATATCACATCATTACTTAGTAGATCCAAGCATTTGTTCATACATTCATAGCATCATTTCATCATTCATTATATCATGTCATTCTTAGATTGCAACAGAGTCACAACACATAAATAGATATACCAACATTGGATCATTCATAACAGGAAATCATTACATCATTTAGAACTAAACATCATATTGTGATATCACATCGCAGAAAGCAGGAAAATAGGAAAACAAAAAATAGTAAAAGGACACAGTGTTTCTCTCAATTCTCCGTCATGTCATATTAAATTCGTATCCAAACATAGTTCCACATTTCCATTATTGCAATGGTTCTATCTCAAGATCCTTAATCATTTACAATCCTAGATCTATTTATAGGCTTGTGCCTTTACATTGGTGGTCCACTTAAGTCAAATTCATAACTACATGGACCAAAATCTACAAAACAATGACCAAAATATACCAAATGTGGCCAATCAGCCTTGCACACCATATTCCTCCTTGCGCAACAACTTTGACTTTGCACAACATCCTTGATGTTGTGCACCTAATTATCTCCAAAACTGCTTGCCAACAAAGACCCTAATTATGCAGGATCTAGAATGATAATGGTACCCTTTATCCCCCCCCCATAAACACCAAGGAAATCTAGTTTGGAATAATCTCATATCATCTTGTTTTGTATCTGAAATACATTATAAAGGAGTGTTGTTCAGGAATAAACACCCTTATAACCTAGGGTCTGGGGTTACCAACTATTGAGGCCTAGAAATTTGCAGGCAACAACAGCAAGGGATTCTCCCCAGTCAACGTTCCAAACTAGCCCGTGACTGTTTGGTGTAGGGAATCCGTCCATTTTGTGGTCCCACTACCATAGGTCAAGTAACAAACTGAAAGGTTTTACCGGTTAGCGGCCCGATCCACCGTGTATATTTTTGTGTTTTTTGACTAAAAAATATGATATGAAAGTGGCTACCTAACATGCATATTTGATAAAGAATACCAGGAGTATTCACAAAGTGATGCGCAGGTTCTTACCTCTCATCTTAAAACTCACAAGCATCTAAGTCACACACAAAGCAAGCAAAAGAAGTACTAACTAGGCTATCTCTAGAGAGCTAGATAGTGGCTAGATATTAATTAATGAGTAATGCAATACTACCTATGTGTTATGGTAGATCATAGATAGATCTTCTCATGACCAAACATATAAACATGAATAAAAGTATACTTGACAAGATAGCTCATCAACAGTTAAAAAATCGCATTACTCATAGTGGAAAAACGTTACCGGATATACTAGAGAACGTTCAGACAAGAACATAGGTTCATAAAGTTAGAACTCTTTCTTAGTTAATGAAACACAGTCGAAAACGAAATAGTTCCCATTCAACATCGTTCATTTAGTCACATTGAAACATTCCACATAGCACTTTCTCCAACAGGAAAAATTTGCAATTTCTGGTTGTAAAACGAAATAGTTCCTCTTACAAGCGATAGTTTACAAGTTTTTTCCAGTGAAAAAATCCCCTGTAAGTTATAAATTTCCTATATTTAAACCAAATCAGCTAATCGCTTGGGCTACCCCAAAACGTGTGACCTTTCGATCCCCCAAGATGTTTCGTATCCCCCTTGACGTTTCGTATCCCCCTTTTTTATCTTTTCTATGCGCACTTATGATCCGCTTGGTAACTGACAGATCTTTCCAAGTCTGGGCCTTTGTCGTCATTGGTTTTGCCTTCTCTTTCACTTGTTCTCCCTGGGATCCTGCTGGTTTTGGTTCGATCTTTGCCAACACTGCCCAGTTCCCTTCTGCCACTTGTCTCGTAGCTATGCCTTAGCGCCGCGGCAGTCCGAACAGTCTCTTGAGCCCGCCTGCAATTGATCAATATTTATCATTCATTTGGGCTCCATTTTCAGTAATCATCAAATTACATCAATCAAATGATTAATCATCAAGAGAGGCCATGTAATGCATTACTATTATGAGAACATTAACGAGTGCCGACACCACTATCCTGTCCACACACGGGTCTAAAAAACTTACCAATGACAAAAAAAAAAGAAAACTCATCGGCAACTTAACATACTAACATCGGATGGGTAGTCTCATTTATAGCCACATAAGGAGGTCTTGAAAGGTGACGGGCACTGCGAAACCATTTAAGCCTATCGAAGTCGGAAGAGTTATGACCTAAATTGTGGGCGGGAAAGCTCCCAGTCGGAAATCGAAAAGACATCGACATCAAAAGATAAGTGCTTTGCATAGCCACAATGGCAAAAGAAAAAGGCTACAGACACACGACTAGAAACCGACACGCATCGGTGGGTGGAGCACACACATTTCGGGTGCTTAGATGCTTTGGGAGCTGCAACGGCGGAAGACGAACATCCAACAAACTCCGATCAATAAAAAAGCTAAGTGTTTGAAAAAACTTCAAAATTTAGCAACGGTCGAAACTGTTTCACCTCCGAAACAACGGTTTTACAAAGGACAATTGGTGTGAATCATCTTTGACTAGCAAAAAAAAAAAAAAAATAGACTCCAAAATCCGTGACCCACAGTCATTACAAACATAAGCAACTTCTGAAAACAGGACGAGAGTTAATATTCAAAATAATCTGAAATTAAAGCATGACTCAAAAATTCATGGATCCAAACGATTCAAAGCAACATTAAATCATGAGGGGGACCAAAATTTGAAAAATTTGGGGAAAACGGTTGCAGCTGCAACAATTGGTGATTACCTGGTGAACCTAGATCTCTGGACGATTATTCCTTGAGTGATAGACTGTTTAACAACAAACGAACCTATTGAATTCTTCCAGCTATCTGGATTTCTCAAATGGAAAATGTATGTACCTTTAATCATTGATAATAGTCTGATTTGGGAGAGTGGAAACCAGGATTTTCAAGTCAAGATAACTCTTTTGAGGTCGAAAGATGAATTTCATTGTTACTTCTGTCTTCAGGTGGCTGCCAACTTGGACACCACAGGATTGTAGCATATGGTAAAAAAAAATATTCATTTGTTCCTCATTCCCATGCCACTTTAGCACTTTTGTGCTTTTGGACTTTTGTCCTTTTCATATGACTCCTCCTACATGCCTTTCTTTTTGAATTTTAATTCAGGCTCCTCTATCCCAAGTGTCCTTTTGTGTGAGGGGTATATTCATGCTTTAGCTCACAGACGGAGAGGAACTTTCGGCGATTTAGTACTTATATGGTTCAACATTTGTTTTGATATATAATGCTTTCATAGGATTTTTCTTACTCTTATCTGCCTTTTGGCATTCATTTCTTGGCATGGGATCATTTGTATCTAATATACTGTTTACCTTGCTTCTTTCCATGGGCCCTTGGCTATCACTTCTTAGGAAATTTTAAATGTGACATGGATGGAGCCTCAAAATAGTATTCAAGACCCTTTGATTCTAGTTTATTTCACAAGGGTTAAGCAGGACTTTAATGTGTACATATCTATTCGAGAAAACTACTAAAATGGAAGAAGTTCTTTTAGATAAGCAACAATACATAGTCTTATACCCAAGAATTTTAATCATTCCAAAATTCTGATGTTCCCCATGCAACCGAGGGTTTTCTTCCTTTATTGAAATCAATGAAATTTAAACTAAAACAAGACTAAACTTTATGACTCAAAAGACAACCAAACCAGATTATTTATATATAAGATAGAAGAACACAAAAAAAAATTAGGAAAAATAGGGCTTGAGAACTAAGCCATTTACTGGTAAGTTCTCTTCCCACCCTTGTAAATCTTGCAACCTATAAGTTGAAGGGCCAAGCTTTGCCACAATCTGGAAAGGACCTACCCACAACTGCTGGAATTTCATGTGTTTTCCTTTCTCATCATGGGGGTGGTCCCACTTGAGAACCAAATCTCCCACTTCAAAGTCTTTTGTTCCTACCTTGTGTTTATCAAACCATCTTTTTATTACCTCTTGTTGTTGCTTAAAGCGCTCCCTGGCTTTAGATTGAGACTCTTATGCCTTCAGGAGATTAGATATCCTCATTTGCAAGACTTCATTATCCGATCCCCTAGATTCTTGAGCTATTATGGAAGAGGGTAGCATGATATTGGGGGGAAGAATGGCCTCTTTACGATACACAAGGGTATATGGGGATACTCCTATCGAATACTTGGGGGTGACTCTATCCGCCCAAAGGGCGTTTGGTAATGCTGAGTGCCAACTCCTCTGGTTTCTATCACAGTCTTCTTTAAAATCATAATCAGATTTTTGTTAGTAGATTCAGCCAAGCCATTTCCTTGTGGATAGTAATTGGCAGAGTAATGCAACTTTATTCCTTTCTCATGAGCAAAAGCAGTTAATTTAATCGATGAAAAGTAAGTAGCATTATCAAAGACTAAAGAAATTGGAACTCCAAACCTGGTCATAATATGTTCTTGCAGGAAGTTCATGACCACGTCCTCATTTATTTTGCACAGAGGGATGGCTTCGACCCAGCAAGTGAAGTAATTGGTTGCAGTCAAAATATACTTGTGTTGTAGGGAAGAATTCGGATTTATCTCCCCAATAATATCCAACCCCCATTGCTCGAATGGCTCCGTGATCATCACAGGCTTCAGTGGTCCAGCTGCTTTAGACTGTCTTCCGCTACACCTTTGACAAATGTCGCACTTTTGGACATGGGCTTGTGCATATTTGAAAAGTGTGGGCCAATAGTATCTGGCTCTAAGAATTTTATGAGCTGTAGTATCTCCTAAAAAATCCCCCCCGCAGGCCCGTCATGCAAATCTATCATTACCTTCTTCGCATCTTCTTTTTCTAAGCATCTAAGAAGAACTCCATCGTAATTTTTTCTGAATAATATTCCTTCAATAATTTGATAGGAGGTTGACTTAAGACACAATGCTCTTCTTTGCTTATAATTCCAGTGTTCTGGTAATGATCTTGTCTGAAGGTAATGCACAAGATCTCAATACCAAGATTCAGGGGCGGTGAACAGAGGACATACATCCATCAAATGTAATTCGGCCTCGTCTTCCCAGGCATATTCCTCATCCTTTCCATTTTCAGTCATTATCTTGCACAAACCTTTCCCTTTAACTATAGACGCTGGCTTGAACTCGAGGTTGTACTCTTGGAGAGCTGTTACCCAATTACCCCTTCTTTCTCCTAACTCATTCTGTACAAAAAGAGACCTCACCGCTGGGTATGGGACGATTACCTTGGTTCGGTTTTTTAGTATGTAGGGCCTAAATTGTTTCACTACTTTAAACACCGTGTAATCTTTTTTATCAATAGTCGGGTAGTTTAATTCGGCCCCTTGTAGACCAGTGCCATGAAAGATATGGGGAATTCATCTCCCCCATCTTCCTTCTGGGTAAGCACAGCTGCCAGCGAATCATCAGATGCAAAAGTGTACAGAATAAAATCTTTATCAAAATCTGGGATTTTTAGGGAGGGTGTGTGCACAACAACAGTTTTAATCTTGCTGAATGCATTCTTCTCAATCTCAGTGCATTTGAATTCTGCACTTTGCTTCACCATTTGCTGCAGAGGTTTGACGATCTGAGCGAAACCTCGCACAAATCTTCGCATGAAGTTTATTGTTCCCATAAATGATTGCATCCCTTTTTTATTATGGGGCAAAGGGATCTGTTCAATGGCCTTGATCCTTTCAGGGTCTATAGAGATTCCCTTCTTTGAAACTATGTGACCCAGCAGCTTACCTTCCGTAACAATGAACACACACTTCTTAGGGTTGAGTGATATACCATATTTCCGGCAGCGTTCAAAAATCTGCTTTAGATGAAACGCATGTTCTTCTCTCCTCTTTGAGAATATCATAATGTTGTCGAGGTATACTACAATATTGCGGCCAATCAAACCGCAGAAAGCTATGTCCATAGCCCTTTCGAACGTAGCTCCAGCATTTATAAGCCCAAAAGGCATTCTTCGGTAAGCGAAATTTCCCCATCTGGTCCTGAATGTTGTCTTCAATCTATCTTCTTCGGCTACTAATACTTGATTGTAGCCTGAGAATCTATTTAATAAAGAAAATAGTTCACAACCTGAGATAATTTGTAGTAGTTGCTCCATGGGTGGGACAGGATAATTGTCTTTATCCGAAGCACGGTTTAAATTTCTGAAGTCCACGCATAGTCTGATTTCTCCAGATTTTTTTCTCACTGGTACCAAATTTGAGACCCATTCAGAATGTCTGACCTTAAAAATGATTCTAGCATCCAATAATTTCTTCACTTCACTCTGGATTAGAGGCTCCAATTTTGGGTGCCTTTTCCTTAACGGTTGCTGATAAAGTTTGGCTCCAGATTTGATAGGGATAACATGCTGGATGATACTGGTGTCATATGTCTTTAGATCTTCGTATGTCCAGGAAAAAACATATTTATATTGATCAAAAAGACTGATGAACTTATCTCTTTCTGCTGGTGAACAACATTTCCCAAGATTCACATATTTGGGCTTTGTCTCGGTCCCTAAATTTATCAATTCAAACTATAGAGATGAGCTGTGAGTCTTCACGTTTGCTGGTCTTCTAAATTTTTCATTTAGATCAAACATCCATTCTAAGGTTCTAACTCTTTTAGGGATGAAATTATCAAATTTCAGCTCGACCTGATGTTCTTCATCATCTATAATCGCCCCTTTAAATACCTCGTCATTTGTTAAGCATTCTATAATCTGCTGATCATCGTCGAACACTTGTAGGTTGGTGATCATATCTGGAACCGAGGGCCTGAAAAGCAATTCAACGGAGCATCGATTATTAGTAGGCACAAGCCTAGCAGTTGATGTGGCCAACAAGTCAGCAGCTGCATTCTTAAGTCTTGGAATTGATATAATATTAAATGCATTAAAACATTTGAGTAAATCCCATACCTCATTTTGATAAGCTTTTAAATGAGGAGAAATACAATGTATTTGATTCTGAATCTGTTTTACAATTATTTCAGAATCTCCAAAAACTTTCAGATTATTTACCTTTAATTCGATTGCTTTCCTTAAACCTTGTACCAACGCTTCGTATTCCGCTGTGTTATTTGTACATTCAAACTCTAACCTACATGAAAGAAAATGTTTGTTCTTCTCGGGGTCTATCAGGACGTAGCCAGCCCTCGACCCTTCTAACGTTTTAGATCCGTCAAAAAACAGTATCCAGAAATTGCTAGCTATTGTACGGGAATCTACTGCTACTGCTAAGTTTACTATTTTACAGTCGATTTCATTAGCCTATGAAAATCGAAGGAGATCAAGCTGAGCATCTGATGTATCGCTGGCTTCTTCTGCTTGGTAATTTCCCGGTTCTAACTCAATAAAGTAATTTCCCAACACAGAATCCACTGGTTTGTTTTTTTCCTCAAGCTGAGTAACATTGTATTTCATGTAGGGCTCCCTCAAGATTTTGATTTGATTCGGGCTTCCTTTATACGGGAGGCATAAATGTGACCAGTCCGAGGAAAAATATCCGTTTAGCTTCGCCGATTAGTCTCTTCTCAGAACAAGCCCATAAGCATCTGGTATGTCAGCCACCACGATATCAATAACTTGGCACACCTTATCATTCGAAGATAGGCGGACAAGAACATCCTCCATCTCACCGATTACCTTCACATTCGTCCTATCTAACTGAACCACCCTCCAAGTGGATGGCTTAGGCTGCCCATTTATCCTTTTGCAAACTGATATTGGCATGACGTTAACCGATGCCCCTGAGTCTACCAGGCAATTATGTACGTTATGATTAAAAATTTCAAAAGTGAGGAGGAAAGGTGGATTCTTGTTCTTAGAATTACCTCCAATGTTTGTTTCCCCGATTTCTTCTTCTTCCTTGGGTTGATTGTCAGTGGGAAGCCTCTCCTCTGATGCTTCAAGCGCTTTCAATAGTCTTTCTTTCTGCTGCGGCACTTTACACATTTCAAATAATGAGATATTCACCTTTACCTTCTTTATATCATCCACGATGTCATAATCCATCTGTGGTTCGGTGGGATGCGATTTATCAACATTCATCTTTTCTTCATTGGGCTTGGCCAACATATCATTCTGTCTAGGATCTTGACTGGTGATGGTGAATTCGGGAATTTCATCAGCAGAGGAATTTTTCTGAAATTTCTTAACATTTTTCTGAATCCTTTTAATCTTCGGGAGCATGAGACCATTGTCTTTAGCCAACCCTTGGATTCTTGTTGTTACATTCGTTTCCATGACATCCTCGTATCCCCAAATCCTTTCTTCCTCGTCATTGAATAACGAAACAGATTCCCACAGAACCATGGTCTCATCCTCTTGTTCTTTCGTTGACGTATTACTATCTTTTCTTTCTTCATCTCCATCTTCTGTCAATTTAGAATCCAAAAGCTGATTCATAACTAATGTCATTGAGTTTATCCATTGAGGACAATTCTTTTCAGAGTGAGGTTGTTGGTGGAAAGTGCAAAAATTTTCCATTCCTACCTCAGTTAAATTCATGGATGCTGAATTTTGCGGAGGAGGTTGGGATTGATTGTTGTCCTCCCGTTTCTTGTAATAGGGCTTGTAGAACTTTTGGGCTTCCTTTTCCTTTTCCAAGTCTATGATTTTGTTAGAAAGCTTCTGCATCATTTTTTCCATACTTTAAAAATCTGGTGATTGCTCTTCCTTAGGCTTAGTAAACGACAAGGCTTTCCTCCCCACAATTTTTTCTCCTGACTGTTCGGGATAATCTTCGATGCTTTCCCTTTCAACCTCTACTATTTTTGCCTCCTCATAGGTCTCCATCAAAGTAGTCTTGGCCTTTATTTTGGAAAACATGGCCAACTCGGGTCCTAAAGCTGAGGTATAATATTCAATCAGGAGTTTTTCCGAAGGTCTGTCAGCTTCAGAAAAATTATTGAGATATGTTGCAAACCTTTGGGTGAAACTGTGCACCTTTTCCTTTCTCTCTTTCTTCAAGGCGCATAGTCCTTTCATGAGAGTTGCATGAGTCTTCTGGGTTGCATACTTCTAAAAATCCTCTCAAAGGTATCCCAATCAGGTATAGAGTTCGCAGGCAAACCAAAGTACCACGATGCCGCAGCTCCTTTAAGGGTGTGCGGGAAAAGTTTGCAAATTACATCCTCATACTCCCCAGCCCTTAACCCTTCTATTTCCAAATAGAAACTTTGCAAGTGGTCATATACTAGTATCTTTTCACTTGGGTTGAATTTGGGCAGCATATTTTCAAAGGATTGAGGTAAATCATGTAATGGAGGTGTTAGGTTTAAAGGTGATCTGGCTCTCCAGGCAGGTGGTGGATTCGGTGGGTTGGGTGGTTGATTTGCATTTATGCCTGCCATGAGTCTGGGTGGAGAGTGAGGAGGTGAGCAAATAGGAGTATGAATAGGATAACTGTGAGGAGTATTAGGGCCTTCTTGATTCAACAGCAGTACAACTTCCTGTAAGGCTGTTTCTACAAGTTCTTCCCAATCCCCAACCAGCACTGAGTCTTCCAATATAGGACGATCTTTCCTTTTATATTCTCTTCTGGGAAATTCAGGGATGATCGGCATTCCTCCAATATTCTTCACATATGCCCTAGTGTGTCTTCTTAGATTATTAACAACTTCGTTGTTGACAGAATACAAATGTTCTCTACCCCCTTCTTCCGGAATTGGATTATGAAACACACTACTTTATGAACTGTTACTAGTGGAATAGTCTCGGGAAAATGGGTTTCCTCGGCCAGCCATGCACTAGCGGCCCTCCTTCTAGCACCAGTAACTGTTGAGGCTTGTAAATTCATAGGAAACAACAACAAGGGACTCTCCCCAGTCAACGTTCCAAACTAGCCCATGACTGTTTGGTGTAGGGAATCCGTCCGGTTAGCGGCCCCATCCACCGTGTATATTTTTGTGTTTTTTGACTAAAAAATATGATATGCAAGTGCCTACCTAACATGTAGATTTAATCAAGAATGCCAGGAGTATTCACAAAGTGATGCGCATGTTCTTACCTCTCGTCTTAAAACTCACAAGCATCTAAGTCACACAAAAAGCAAGCAAAATAAGTACTAACTAGGCTATCTCTAAAGAGCTAGATATTAATTAATGAGTAATACAATACTGCCTACGTGTTATGGTAGATCATAGATAGCTGTTCTCATAACCAAACATATAAACATGAATAAAATTATACATGACAAAATAGCTCATCAACAGTTAAAAAATCCCATTACTCATAGTGGAAAAATGTTACCGAATATACTAGAGAACGTTCAGACAAGAACATAGGTTTAGAAAGTTAGAACGCTTTCACGGTTAATGAAACACAGTCGAAAATGAAATAGTTCCCATTCAACATAGTTCATTTAATCACATTGAAACATTCCACATAGCACTTTCTCCAACAGGAAAAATTTGCAATATCTGGTTGTAAAATGAAATAGTTCCTCTTACAAGCGATAGTTTACAAGTTTTTTCCAGTGAAAAAATCCCCTGTAAGTTCTAACTTTCCTATATTTAAACCAAATCAGCTAATCACTTGGGCTACCCCCAAACGTGTGACCTTTCGATCCCCCAAGACGTTTCGTATCCCCCTTGACATTTTGTATCCCCCTTTTTAATTTTTTCTGTGCGCACTTATGATCTGCTTGGTAACTGACAGATCTTTCCAAGTTTGGGCCTTTGTCGTCATTGTTTTTTCCTTCTCTTTCGCTTGTTCTCCCTGGGATCCTACTGGTTTTGGTTTGATCTTTTCCAACACTGCCCAGTTCCCTTCTGCCACTTGTCTCCCAGCTATGCCTTAGCACCGCGGCAGTCCGAACAGTCTTTTGAGCCCGCCTGCAATTGATCAATATTTATCATTCATTGGGGCTCCATTTTCAGTAATCATCAAATTACATCAATCAAATGATTAATCATCAAGAGAGGCCATGCAATGCATTACTATTATGAGAACATTAACCAGTTCCGACACCACTATCCCGTCCACACACGGGTATGAAAAACTTACCAATGACAAAAAAAAAGAAAACTCATCGGCAACTTAACATACTAACATCGGACGGGTAGTCTCATTTATAGCCGCATAAGCGGGTCTTGAACGGTGATGGGCACTGCGAAACCATTTAAGCCTATCAGATTCAAAATATTTATGACCTAAATTGTGGGCAGGAAAGCTCCCAGTCGAAAATTGGAAAGACATCGACATCGGAAGACAAGTGCTTTGCACAGCCGCAACGACGGAAGAAAAAGGCTACAGACACATGACTAGAAACCGACACGCATCAGTGGGTGAAGCACAAACATTTCAAGTGCTTAGCTGCTTTGGGAGCCACAATGGTGGAAGATGAACAGACAACAACCTCCGATCAATAAAAAATCTAAGTGTTTGAAAAAACTTCAAAATTTAGCAATGGTGGAAACTGTTTCACCTCCGAAACAGTGGTTTTACAAAAGACAATTGGTCCGAATCATCTTTGACTAGAAAAAAAAAAATAGACTCCAAAATCCGTGACCTACAGTCATTACAAACATAAGCAACTTCTGAAAACAGGATGAGAGTTAATCTTCAAAATAATCCGAAATTAAAGCATGACCCAAAAATTCATGGATCCAAACGATTCAAAGCAACATTAAATCATGAGGGGGACCAAAATTTGAAAAATTTGGGGAAAATGGTTGCGGCTGCAACACCAACTTACTTCAAAAACTTGCAGACAATTAGCTTTTTCTAAGTACAGGAAGGAAATAGGAAGAAATATTGGACTCACCCGATTACCAGCGGTTGACCCAAGCTTTATCTTCTTTCACTCTGCTTCTCTCCAAAGATTTCAGGGATGCACCTCCTTCACCTGCAAAGAGAAAATTCTCCAAGTACAATCTTATACATGTATATATAATAGGTTAGATAAACAACATATATAGTGCTTAATCAAATATACTCTTAAAACCCTAATACATGAAAGAGAATCAACACAATGTTGGAAGAAGAATTCTCTTTATTAACAATCAGTGAATGAGATAAGTGTACAACCCAATGCCTGAGACAAGGACTCCTCTGCAACCAAAGGACTCTAAGTTCTACTGCTCCAATAATTTTGAAGATATACCACCAACATAACTTTGCTCTCCAAAAATTAATTGATTAATACCCTCCCCAAGGCCTCTATTTATACTTTGGGAAATAGAGTAGTTTCGAAGGTTGAGATGGTTGGGGTAGTTAATGATTAAGGCCCAAATAATCTCCATTAATCATGATTTATATTTTTAAATGTCGAATGGAGATGTACATGACTATTAATATAGGCAACCCACGTATGACACGTGAGTCTCTTAAGGGAAACCTGCGTATAGATCTATACGTGGGTTGTAATGGAGATAGTCACATACCGTACGCGAGTTGTCAACGAGAATAGTCGTGTATGTATGCAAGTTTCAATGGAGATAGTTGCGTACGCCAATCTACACTTAGAAAAATAAAATGGCAATCTGGTTGAAGGATAAATGCATCTCATGTCTATTAGCTGGAATATTTCACCTCCTGCGGACAACAAGGTGTTCCACTAGTCTGAATGGTTCATATCCAAAACAAATAGAGGACAGAGGTTGAAGACTCTCCCTAGATGTTGTAGATATCTGGAATACAAGGCTTTGATAGTCCACCTATGTACTTGCAATCAAGCTCCACATGAAACAGATCAAAGCAACCAGAATATGATCTACTAATCTATGCTAGTGACTAAGGAATCTAGCAACATATATGCGAAATCACAACAACAACAACATATGTGGGACATAAATCAACTTACATTAATGAAATATGAAGAAGTTTACAACCAAGCCTTAGTGTTGACATGCATCTCGATGAAACCAAATTCTCATCCCCAAAAGCTCCGACTCTAGCTCTCTATGCTCTCTCCAAATGATCTTGGGCCAAGGATCAATCCAATAGCATAACAATACCTTCAATGTTCTCTCTCTCAACCATGGCCAAAAGCTTGTATTTATAAGGCTAGATGGACAGGATAGGTTGAGAGATTTGTGGGTGAGGTGGCCTCCAAGATCCTAGGATGGGGGATCTCGAGCTAAACTGACCCACTACAGTAGGGATAAGGGATATCTCTAGGCTTATCATCTAGAAGCCTCGAGAAGCTTCTCTTTTTCCCTTTTTACCCAGGGTACCGTGTTTTTCCTTCAGTGACAGAGCGGTTCTAGTAATAACCACTTATGGTCTAAGGGCCAGAAGCGGTGGCACCGCTTATGGGCAACAGAGTATGGGTGGTGCGAACAAGGGTACCGCTCCTGGATAAAGGGGTATGTGTGGTGCTGGGAATTTTCATGTAAGATTGATGAAAAACCATTTAGTTCCCACTCCAAAAGCTAGGATTCAGAGCAAGTAGGTATGTTAAATGTCTTATCACATGATGGTGACAAGATTTTGGTATAACAGGATGCCCCCCAAAGCATGAGTCTTAGAGGGATACGATAAACGAGAGCTTTGAGAACATGTCCTTTCCAGGAGATGAAAATATTGGCTCGATCAGAGCATGTAATCAAGTAGGCATATGTAGTACATCAATATGTTGACTCATAGACACAAGTAACCAAAATCATAGCTGCGGACCGATACAAGGTAGATCTATGAGTGGAATAAACAAGCATGGCTACTAGAATACAGCGTAGATCCATGTGATAGAGGAATCAAACTTGGACATAGCTACCAGACATACAATGTAGATCTATGTCATATAGACGCAAATTTGAGCATAGCCATGATCATGCAAATGTGGATCCATGCTAGATATACAAAACTCCATCGCAACCTGGGGAAAAGCAATGAGCGCTTTAAACAAATGCCCAGGGTCTTCGTCTCGTCCTCCACAAAGTATGATTCTATCCATGTGATTACAATGATTTGAAGTCAAACATGGTAGAAACCACTTGATTACTGACCAATGATGTGAACTGTTAACAAGTGCGAGGGAGATCACCATTAATGTCAATGATTCCCAAGGTACTCTATTACAATCTACTGAGTGTGAATAAATGTCCTGACATCGAACACCTAGTCGATTCTATCAATCAAAGGTCAATGATGTGAAATTATGTTGAGAGCGAGAGAAACTATCATTAAGGCATACAGATCTCAAGGTACTAAACATTCTTTCTAAGACTATTTCCTGGATGATGAGCTGATGTCAACAAGGATAGTCTCATCGAAGGAGGGCCATGATGAGTCCCACATCAACGACACAAAACTCGAAACATAGTTCTGGAATGATGTGCATGTAGTAACCATATGAATGACTCAAAGATACTGACACAAAGACTATGTAGACTGCAGAGGTAAGACTTCTTCAAATCCCCTTTGAACATCAGGCGACACGACAAAAAGACTTGGCAGCATGACTAAACAAGACAGATACATAATGCGACAGTGGACAATGCATTATTTTGAAAGACTCAAAGGATTGACATGACTCACGAAAGTGGATCGTTGTGGAGATCAGTTGAATACCCAATTGATTGACATGATTGTGCAGACAAGTGCCATGTTCAAAGGTAACGACAAACAACTGCCATTATTTGCAAGATGATTCCCTTGCCATTTCCCCCATCATGATTGATGAGTGCCTCTTTTCGGTTTTACGAGTTCAAAGAGAGTAACAAACACTCGATATAGCTTATTGGAAGACAAGTCCAAACTCATATGTTTTATGAACTTGAGAGAGGATGGGTTCGATCCCAAAATAGGTATCTCAATGTTTAATTTTAATGAGTCCACTAAAAGAAAACTCGGTATCGTTCATGTTTAGAGAGTCTGAATGAATACGGAAGAAGACTCTAAAGGGGTCCTTTTTCGTATGATTTAGTCTCTAAGGCCTGAACAAGTGTAAAATCATACCTTAGAGAACTCTTCCAGTCATGATTGGATGGAGTGATCCTTTTTCGTAAATAGTCCTATCCAAACCAAAAAAGAGATAAGCTATCGTTAGACAGATGACTCTTTAAATACTTTAACGAGCGTGAAGAAGACAATATCGCTCGACGATCTTTTCGTATTTAGGGAGCCTGAAAAGGGTTTAAAGAGAACTCCATGAGTTTTCTTTACACAATGTCACTTTTTACGAGCCTGGAAAGATTCGAAAATGGACTCAACTATCTTTTCATGTTTAAGGAGTCTGAAAAAGAGGTGAAAAGAGGACTCCATGATGCTTCTTTACACATCGTTGTATTTTACGAGCCTGGAAAGAAACTTGAAATTGACTCAAAACTTTGATACTGGATTTTAATAAGCGTGATAAAGTGTCGTAATAAATGCTCAATGACCTTTTCCATTTTGTGAAAGTATGAAAAATCCATAAACAAACTTCGCAAAGATTTTTACTAGAGTTCCCTTATCCTGCAGATGACTCAGCAACAAGTGTTAAATGCATTCAAAACCAACATTAAGGGATTACAACAAATAGACTTTGAAGAAAAGATGATTTTATATCAAAACTATAGTAAGTAGGACCCAAAAAATGTCTATATAAGTCAAGTAAATAGTAAAAAATCAAAACATTTCACTATTTACCTCTAGCAGAGAGCACTTGGAGCATTTTCTAGCTAGATCTTCCACAGCTGATACTAGGAGTTCCCACCGTCCATTTTTAGCCTCGTCAGTTTCAGGTAACAGCTAAGACCCTTATCTTTCATTTCATAGTTTCTATTTTGAGATTTGGTGGGGTTTTAGGCTTAAATGGCGAGCCCTAAAACTCGTAATGCAAGCACCATGGGTACTCCTTGCGGGATACATGGTTCCACCCTAGAACCGCGTAGATAATACATTGTACAAGTGGTGCCACTGCCTGTCTCCAACAGGGCACAGGTGGTGCCGACTATGGATAACTTAAACAAATGATATGGGAAAAGAATACTCATTCTTTTTATTTTCAATGACTCAAGGATGATCCTAATGCATACCATTGTTGTTTTTGGGAGGTCTAGGTGACTCAAAACATCGTGATATGGAAGGAAAGAACACATGATACCGAGGATGCTACTGCTGAAAGAAATGTGGTTTGCATTGCTGCACTCTGGGACTGTGGGCTCCTGAATTTTTTCCATACCCCAAGCATGGTTTCCCACGAGAGATTACTGGAACACATACTGTAGATGTGGAATCTAGAAAAATAGTATTTCAAGGTAGGGGCACATATACTTATAGTGGAGGTAGAGGATATCTACTTCCTAACTGGCCTATCAAGATAGGGTGCCCCCATCTCACTGACAGGTTGCCGTGGTGGGGACATTACTACCAGAGGGCTTATAGATTGACACTGTGTACCAGGAACAAGTACATTGGGGAAGAAAATCCCCATCAGGGCAGTGACAGATAGGGCTCTACAGATTGTTCTGTTCACCATGCAGAGGGTGGTAGGTAGTTAGGGTGTGCACCAGGCTTCCCGAGCACATATGCTATATGCCCTAGAGGCCATGGCACCTACGGTGTTCAACTAGACAGAAGCTATGCTTCCAATCTTCAAGGATTAGCTGACTAACTGTTGGCAGGGAGAGCCGAAGAAGTTTGGCTTTGGTTCCATCTTAGCCTACTTCTTCTTTGAGCGGGTTCCATAGATGAGGCCCCAGGTGAATTTCCGGAGTCTGAGAGCACGGGACCCCCGTATGCTAAAGTGGGTCCAGGTCATGGCTCGCATAGGAGCAGGTAGGGGTAGAGTGAAGTTTGGTGATCTGTTCTTCAAACGACTGCAGGATCAGATGCTCATGGTCGAGGACTATGCCTATGCAGGCACAGACTTCACAGGAGATCCCAACCTACCACTCCCACCTGGAGGGTAGTGGGGTGACATTGATAAGAAGCAAGAAACTCGAAAATGGACAATGTTTTTATGATAAGTATCGAGACCTATTTGTTCTCATGCAGATGTTGGAGCAACAAGGCTTGGAGGAGCATCTCCATTGGATAAGTGAACAAGAGCTCTCTTCGTACCATGTGGTGATGATATCACTGGGGAGCTGAAGGAGAACCTAGAGAGGTTGACTCTAGACATCCCAGATGCTGACATAGATTATCTCTTGACTAGATATAAGAGATATACAGTGAGAGTACTGAGCTGATTTAGCAGGCTACTACATAGGGTGGCTCGAGCAGTGATGTGCTATCACAAGCACCATTAGTGTATGAGACATGTGTACTAAAAGCTGATAGCTTCATGATTTTGTATGATGGTTTTGCCTGAAAGCCTACATGCTTCAGATGAGGTCTTGGGACCTATTTTTTGTAAAACTTTTTTGTATATGTATATACATACTTTTACATGGTGTTTATATGTTTCAAATGGACAAGGATTTTCTATCAGTTTTATGTGTCTTTAAATGTTTATTTACAATGGACCATGTTTGATTTAACATGATGAATGGGCGATATGCCAATCTAGGATGTGATTAGCCAATGAGTCAGCAACTACATTATGTTCCCTAGGGATATGCCTATAAGTAATATTTTCAAATGATCTTTCTAACAAACGCACCCTCCGAAACCAGCGGAGGAGTATGGGGTTTCTAATGGTGTAGACATTGTTCAAATGGCGAACCACAAGCTGAGTCCATCAAGACTACTAGATCACGAATATCCTGGGAGGCAGATTCAGTTAGAAGACCGATGACTGCTTCATACTTGACGATGTTATTAGTAGCGGGACCTAAACAAATCGCTCCTGAACTGACCAAATCTTCAGCTGGGGAATAGAGAACCCATGCAGCCGAGGCTATATTCAAGGTGTGGCGACAAGCACCATCAGCAAAACCATAGAAATCCATCTGCATGACCAAAACATGGTATAAACGGATGCGGACACTAAAACTCAAAACCATCTTGAAAATACTAAAAGCACACTTAAATTCAAACAATATACATATATACACGATACTATCCAAGAAAACCTAGGCATAGTACCTTTTCAGGTACAACCCATTGCGAGGTTTCCCCAAAGGGATTCCATCATAATCAATGAACTCATAGGCTCCTTTCTCTAACACCTTAGAAATAATGAAAGATCCATACCACATGGACTTGGACTTACCCTTCCCTAGTTTGTCATATCTCTAGTCATAAGTCAAGACTAGGTCACCCTCGTTGAAAATAGGAGGCTAGACAAATTTATCATACTGCGCCTTGATGCGTTTCGTATGTGCCTCATTAGCCGAGGAAACATCTCTATGAGTCTCATCAAGGTTATTCAAGTACAAAAATCTCTCTTCCTCTGTGGAAATGTCTGGGAGAAGTTCGACAGCAAGTTGTAAAGATGGAATCTGACATTGGATCGGCAAGACAGCTTCAAGTCCATAGACAAGTTGGAATGGTGTGAAACCAGTAGCTATTTTCACAGAAGTCTGATAAGCCCAAAGAGCGGAGAAAAGGACGAGGTGCCAATTGGATTTATGATCTCCAACCATCCGACGAAGCATAGTTTTCAAAACCTTGTTAATGGCCTCTACCTGACCATTAGCTTGCAGATAATATGGCATAGAGTTTTCATGGTGAAAACCTAGCTTGGTACTCAATTCCTCCATCATTTGATTATGAAAATGGGATCCGTGATCAATAAAGATGGACTGCGGAACTCCAAATCTAGCTATGATATGGTTGAATAAGAAGAGAGTGGTAGTCTTACCATCTTCTGCATATGTAGGCATGGCCTCAACCCATTTTGTGAAATAATCCACGACTATGATGATGTAACCATGCCCCCCGGCATTACAAAGCATGAATTCAATCCCCCATTTGGTGAATGGGCCAACAGCAATGACGAGGTGTAGTTGAGCAGGATGGGTGCGCTTTTTAGGATAAAAATGTTGACAAGGTGGGAATTTCTTAACAGCCTCATGATAGACTCTGAAGATAAAAGGCCAGAAATAGTCGGGGCAAAGGATTTTCTGGGTTGTAGCCATCCCAGATAAATGATCGCCGCATGCTCTAGAATGGAATCATTCAACACATGTTCAACCTCCTCATGGGTGAGGCATTGTTGGAGAATGGAGTCAACCCCACTTCTATACAAGGTATCATTCAGGATAAGATAGTATTTCACGTGGTGACGGATATGGCAACGATCATCACGAGATAGATGCGGCTGAAAATGCAGGGTTTGGAGATAAATCAACAAATCTCCAGACCAAGGATCGGTAGTGCTAATCAGGAATAGGAATTTATCCAGAAATGAATCACTGGGCTCAAATTCTGTTGCAGCATAGGGAATATCACACATGAGATCTGCAAAAACCAAGGATTTCTTTGATGTGGCCTTGGCAAACTCTAGATCAAACTCCTGAAGGATGACGATCCAACGGGAGTACATGCCCCTGAGCACCTGACGAGTCAGAATGTAGTACATCGGGTTTTGGTCTGCCAATACGGTGGTAGTGCGAAGTAGAATGTAGTGACGAAACTTTTGTATAGTAATGACCATGGCCAATACTAACTTCTCCAGATGTGAATAACGGGTTTTAGAATTGATAAGGTTCTTAGTGGTGTAAGAAATCACATGCTCCTGACCGTGGAGATTGTCTTACACTAAAAGCATGGTGATGGTAGTAGCAGAGGCAGCAATATACAAGAGAAAGTACTTCGAATAATCCAGGGGGGGTTATCATGGGTGAATGAGTCAGAGCATGCTTAATATTATCAATGTCACGTTGGGCAGGGTCATCCCAGAAGAATGGAATAGTATTCTTGAGGAGATGCATATAATCGTGCATTTTCTTTGCAAAATTGCACATGAAATGGTGGAGAAATTTTTCCTTCCCCTGCAAACTTTGGAGTTCAAGGAGGTTGGTTGGGGCTAGTAGATCAAGAATAGCGACAATCTCCAAAGGATTGATCCGAATGCCATCTTTGGATACCACAAAGCCAAGCAGATGTCCCATATCAATGCAAAAAAGACATTTATGTGGATTGAGATGTATATTATAATGACGACATCTCAGGAATATGTCTTTGAGATGACCAGGGTGGTCCTCTCGTCGTTGTGAATAAGAAGGGAGGTCGTTAAGGTACGGTTCAAAAATATGTTTAATGTCATGAAATGCATAGGACATCACACGCTGGAATGTGGCTCCAACATTTTTCAAGCTGAAAGGTAACTTCTTATACGCAAAGGTTCCCCATGGGAAAATGAATGTCATCTTATGCTGATCAGAGGGAAATATCTCAATCTGATTATAGCCAGAGAAGCCATCCATGAATGAAAAGATGACACTTCCAGCACAGTTGTCAATAATCTGATCGATGTGCGGGGTAGGAAAGTTGTCCTTGGGACATGATTTATTTAAATCCCTAAAGTCGATGTAGACTCTAATGGTGCCCTGCTTTTTATTGACAGGGACAACGTTCGATACCCATTCCGTCAGAGGTACAGGATAAATAAAACCAGCTTTCAAAAGTTTCTTAATCTCAGCTTTAATAGCTATGGCCTTTCGAGGATGGACTTGCCTAAGTTTTTGCTTGACAGGTTGAGTCATGGGATAAGTTTTAATCTCGTGGAATACAATGGAAGGGTCGATCCCCAACATCTCTTCATAGGACGAGGCAAAAATATCACGGAATTCCTTAAAAAGTGCCTTATATGCTTCATATTCATTGGTGGAGCAGTTCTTCCCAACATGATCGTGCTCAATAACATTAGGTTTGGATGATATATCAATTAGGTTCATCTGAGTAATGTTGCAAAGGTTTCCTTCAGAATCTGTATCTTGCAACAATATAGGACTTTGAGGAATGTTGACAATATCAGTAGGAAACAAGGATGGAAAATCATGGCTACCTGAACTGGTATTGGGGAGGAACATAGATCTATGATGGTGATCCTCCCAAATAGGCTCATCCATATTCATGATCTCCATAATGGACTCATCGAAAGGAAAAGTCTCAGAGAGATAGTCTAGAACCAAAAGAGAAGGTTCTAACCAGTACGGTAAATGGTAAGGATCCAAAGCCACTAGATGAAGGTCATTAGTGTGATCATCGAAAAACGTTTGAATGGTGTCATACATAGCTTCATGAGGACTCAAGGAGGTGGAATCAACAACATTTTTTCCCTTAGGCTCAAAATCAAATGGGGTGATCATATGTACTGTTGCAGTATCTGTGCTAGGAGGAGTAGATGGAAAAATCCCCACAAGGGATGAGTCCTTCAGCATGCCTACCCCAATCGACTGGTTAGGAGGAGGGGACTGGCCTAACATGGGGATGTTATTAGCCATGAAGGTAGTAACATCCGGTGTACTGAAATCAAGCTAATCAATAGTAACAATTCTCCCTATATGCGGGAATTGGACTATTCGAAATACTGTTGAAGCAACAACAGTCATGGCATAGAACCAATTCCTTCCTAGAAGGAGGTTGTAATATAAAGGGGCATCTACCACTTCTAATTGGATGGAAATGGTTTTTCCTCGTAGCTCAACCACGAGGGCTGATATGAGACCATGGGGTTGAAAACCCCATCCATCAAAGGATTTAAGGGTCATAGGTGGTGTGACAAGCTCGGGGGAGCCAAGAGATTTCCAACAAGTTAGAGATAACACCAAGGTCAAAGCTCCTTCATCTAGTACCGTTCGAAAGACTTTATTTCCCACTACTTTTGTAATGATCTGAAAAACAAGTTTATGCGGTAATCTAGGTTTATAGTTCTCAATATTGAAATGAATCAAGTTAGTGTTATCCAGGTCTACAGCTCCTAAAGCTGTCAATAAGTTCTTGCGCTGTGGGGAAACTTTGGAGTACTTCTAGGGTAGACATCACACAAGGTTCCTGAGCGAGATCTTCAACCACATTATAGAATTGAGTAGCTCAGGAATTGGGATTAAAGATAGCCTTCTGAAGAGTACTCTTTGGTGGGTGCAAAATCATGTCGAGAGTAGGTTTCTCGATAGATAAAGGGACAGTAGACGAGGATTCTGGAGAACTAGTAGAGGGAGCCTTCCCTGAAGAAGATTGATCTTCTTTCTTATCTATGGGTTTATCATAATTCTGGCTTCAAGTTTGTAGATGGATGGTATCTGAGGACATCATACGAATTTCCTCTGATGAACTAGAGTTACCCTGGTTAGACATGTGGTCTACCAATTGTTATTGAGAGGGAAAGGGATCCGTAAGTACTGTAGGTACGGGATTAGACTTCAGAAACTAGGAGATTTCATCCTGACGGTGACACTCCTTTGAAAAATGGTCACCACCGCATAACATACAGGGATATTTAGCCACAGGGGATTCACTTGTTAACCAATATCCTATCATGTTAGTTCATATTGTGGGTTTTAAAATTATCAAAAATTGAACCAATATATTGCAGGCATTGGGGGGGATGAGGGGTTTAAGGTGGGGTTGGGTAGGGTGGTTTATAAGGATTGAGGTATAAAAATGGGTGGGGAGGAGGTTTTAAGTATTGGGAGGGGGTTTTAACAAAAAGAGTTTGGGTCAATATCTCTGGAAATTAAGGGTATTCTTTAATATCCCATGATCGCACGTGCTAAGTGATAGGTTCACTAAGTGAAGTTCCCATGTATTTAGCCTTCCTTTTCCCTTTGTCATTGTCATTATTGGTTGGTCATGGGGTCTCCTGTTGGTTTCCAGGTTTTTTATTTCTATTTTTACCTTTCTTTTTATTACCCGAGGTTTGAGTACTTTGAATAGAATTGACCTCGACAGAAACCTTAGGAGTTGAAGGAGTAGCAGTTTGGGTTTGCTTGGAAGGTTTCGCTATGGACAGGGACTGGATTGAACCAACAAACCCATCAATAGGTACTTCTACTAGTGGCTTGGCAGGGTCAATGCTAGGGTGAGGAGCTTGGGGAATCAAGTCATAAAGAGTTCCAGACTGGGAATAGACCAAGTCTAGGTACTGATCCCGACTAATACCCTGATCTTTGGTAACAACACTGCCCATAGCCACATCTCGGGAAATAGGAGGCAACAAGGACTTAGTGAACCAATCAACTAACAACTGATCCAAAATACGAGCCTTAATAATCCTTCTCCACCTTCTCCACTCATGAATATGATTAGAAATGTGGGTGGAGGTGTTCTGTCGCAGAGAAGTTAAAAGTTCAGTGCCCTTTTCATAATGAATAGGGAGTTGAAAGTGTGTAAGGAACACGGTTGCCAATGAGCCAAAATCCACAAATGAATGTTGTGGGAGTTCAATATATCACTTAGCGGCCATAAGTCAAAGTTTGCTGAAAGAGTCGTAACTGAACGGAATCATCCATGAGGGAGTTCGAAGAACACCATACATGAAAAGTCATAACATGGTTCTGCGGATCTTCACCCTGCTTTCCATCAAATTTCGGAATATCCGTTGGTAAATTTACCAAAATGGCAGGCCACGAGGGTTTGTGTTGAATGGGATCATTAATCAACTTGGACAAATCAAGCAAGTCCAAAGTTGCTAGGAAGGGTAACTGTCTATTGGGTTGCACATACTTGTAATATTGATATGGCATATAATTACCAGTAGGACCATAGGTAGACTGATAAACAAGTTGCTGTGAGCAAGAACCACCGGAAGATCCGCCCATGGGGGGTTGATTTTCATAATTAGGACCACTAGGACCACTAGGGCCTCCAGGGCCACTGGGACCACTGGGACCAGTAGAAGGCAGACCACCAGACCCTCCAGAGCCTCCAAGAGGTGGTAAACCTCTAGAGCCATCGGAACCACTAGGTGGAGGGCCACCAAACCCTCCAGATCCAGAAGGAGGAAAGCCACCAGGTCCCCCAGAACCACTAGGACCACTAGGACCATAAGGAGGAAATTTTCCAGATCCTCCGGGACCATTAGGTCCACCAGGGGGAGGACCTCCATAAAGTGGTCCTCTCACACCTCCCACAATATGTATTGGTATCCCTCTCATAGCTGGCATGTAAGACCAGTTGGGTTACTCCCATGGCATAAGAGTGTTACTAGGGTATGGAATTCCAGCATAAGGCATTCCTGTAGGATTAGATGGATGATTACCTACAGGTATTTGATAATCATAACCTCCAGAAGACTGAATGATAACAGGTTGTGCCCCCAAGGGCTGACTTGAACTGGATGGGGGATTTACCACATTAGTATGGGTGCGAGGGACATAAACTGTAGATGGTTCTATGTTAGAGGTATATCTTTGACTAGCAACAATTTCGGTGTTAGATAACGTAGGTCGTGCCGGGGGTTTCCCCCTAGCATTAGAAGGTACTAAGGAAACAGGAATTGAGGGTTGAATCTTAGGTTTAGAAGACCTTGGAAGATTAGGGATATACATAACATGAGAGGTGATAGGGGTGGTATCTTGAACTGGGTTGCGAGGTGTCAATGCATGATCTATAATCGGTTCAATGGGTCTCATAGATTCGGTGAGTGAATGATATCCCCTAGGAATAGGTGTGGACCTTGGTAGTGTTGGACCTAAGATGTTGTCTATCTTCCTATCAATCTCCTTGGCGTGGAGAATGGCAGAAAGGTATTGCCTACATTCTTCTTCAATTTTAAAAGAGATTCCATGGGTGCCAAATGAAGCAATGGCTTGACCTACAAGGGTTTCCCAAAATGAAGCATTGGGACCAAAATCCAGGCGAGCAACATCATCAAGACATCCTTCCACGGGAGAATGGAACGATGAATCTTCCTGGGAAGGCTGTTGGACCAAGAGAGGTGAGTGTGAAGAATATGGTACTCCACTTTCCACAACCACATTATCTCCCACATGGGAGGTGGTAGCGGCTCCTTGGTCGATAGATTCCATAGAATTTTCTCCTGAACCAGGAATAAAAGCAGGTGGCAAGCCTTGTACTCTTCTAGATTGTCTTAACTCAGCTAGTTTGTATAGTTCCTATCTAACCTAAGGTCTGAAAATCTAGAAAACACAACAAAAGACTTCCCTACACAAACTATAGGTCAAAAAAAGTGGACTTAAAATGACAGGAGGAGTTCAAAAGTTAGGTCTCTCACTAGGATTGTCAAGAAGGCGCCACTCGCGATATACCTCAAGGGTACGTGCATAGTAATCTCCCTGAATGCTGTTTTCAGTGCATGGCTCCAAACAAAATGGCCAAAGGTATTTTCTTAGATGGATAAGGTACCCTAGTGGGGTTTCCTGATATACTCAAGGTACGTGGGAGCTCGAATCGGTAGTAGTGCTGTGTAATGCATAACCGTACACAAGGGGCCTTACGATATACAATCGAGTACGTGAAGTACCTTTCTATATACTTCAAGGGTATGTGAAAGGCTGTTCGATATACCGACGGTATGTGGAAGAACCGCGTGAGTCTCGGAATGTAATGCTGAAAAATAACGATAGCTCCTACGCTTAACGACGCCCGAACATGTCTCTAACCTATCCCTCAAGTTACTACGTAAATTTTAACCTACAAATACCGTTAATTTTAACTTGTACGGTTAGGTGAATGCATGATGTTTTGACACAAAAGTAAAACCATGCAGTATGCTTGTGCAAATGTTCACTTTACCATTCAATATGCCTACTTACGGGAGGGAAGAGAGTGTTTTCTTCTTGTTTCAAAACCAAAAAGACTTCCAAACAATAGTCATGAACATCAAATCAAAGACAATCAAACACTTTTACAAAACCGATTTATTTTTTTCGAAAGCAAATGAGAAGGGTGAGGATCTCTTTTCCTAAAAGAAAAAAAAAGGCACACCTACATGCAAATGCACTCTATCTTTTCAATTGTCTCAAAAACATAAGCAAATCTAACTTAAAACTACCATTTTTTTTTTTTTTTGATCGAGATAGTCCTAGATGCATGAGAGATGGAACATCATGAAGGTTCTAAAAGCTTGCAAATCCAATCAGAAAACTCAAATCCAATGCTCAAAGATGATGTCCTAGTGTCAGTCAAAACTTTTCTTTTTGAAGGAAGAAAAAAGAAGTTTACTATGCAAGTAAGAAATGAAACCTAGAAGCTAATCTAGTGTTATTCTTTCAGTTTATGCAACGAAAAGAGATTTCAATAACACCCCAAACTTTTCAAAAAATAAGGAATCCTTCTTTAAACACAACCAATCAAGCATAGAAGTGGATGAACAATAAAAAATACTTAAACAAACTTTTGAAATTCCACTCAAATTATTCTTAAACCATCAAATCAGCAAGCCACACACATTAGATTCAGTAACACAAGCTTGATGACAGAACTGAAAGCAATCAAAATCCATATTTTTGCAAAGAAAAATGAGGAAAAGTGTTTTGGGATGATGCCTATCTGGCACCGTGCTTCGGAGGTGTTTGACAAAGCATTTCCAAGACAACACCGCTCCTGGAAAACATGTTATAGGCGGTGGCACCACTTAATGCTCACTTTGTTTAGGCGGTGGTACCGCTCCTCGTACACAACATGGGTGCGGTTCCCTGTAGATGGCCAAAACAAAAAAAGAACAATGGATAAGATCAGAAAAGACTAGATCAAGGCAAGTACTGATGAATTGAGTATGAAAACAGAGCATAAAAGACTGAAACAACTAAGATCTGAATGTATCTGGAAATTTCAAACCCAAATAATGCAAGTCAGAAAGCAGATTTGACTAAAGAGAGTTAAAGAAAACGGAGCCTGGATTTAGACAAGAGTTGCAGACTGAGGAAGATCAGAACAACTGATAGGACTTTCCCCAGTGGAGTTGCCAAATTTGTTAGCTGGAATATTTCACCTCCTGCAGACAGCAAGGTGTTCCACTGGTCTGAATGGTTCAAATCTAGAACAAATAGAGGACAAAGGTTGAAGACTCTCCCTAGACGCTGTAGATATCTGGAATACAAGGCTTTGATAGTCCACATGTGTACCTGCAATCAAGCTCAACACAAAACAGATCAAAGAAACCATAATATGATCTACTAATCTATGCTAGTGACTAAGGAATCTAGCAACATATATGCGAAATCACAACAACAACAACATATGTGGGACAAAAATCAACTTGCATTAATGAAATATGAAGAAGTTTACAACCAAGCCTTAGTGTTGACATGCATCTCCATGAAACCAAATTCTCATCCCCAAAAGCTCCGACTCTAGCTCTCTATGCTCTCTCCAAATGATCTTGGGCCAAGGATCAATCCAACAGCATAACAATACCTTCAATGTTCTCTCTCTCAACCATGGCCAAAAGCTTGTATTTATAAGGCTAGATGGATGGGGTAGGTTGAGAGATTTGTGGGTGAGGTGGCCTCCAAGATCCTAGGATGGGGGATCTCGAGCTCAACTGACCCACTACAGTAGGGATAAGGGATATCTCTAGGCTTATCATTTAGAAGCCTAGAGAAGCTTCTCCTTTTCCATTTTTACCCAGGGTACCACGTTTTTCCTTCAGTGACAGAGCGGTTCTAATAATAACTGCTTATGGGCTAAGGGCCATAAGCGGTGGCACCACTTATCGGAAATAGAGTATGGGCGGTACGAACAAGCGTACCACTCCTGGATAAAGGGATACGTGCAATGTTGGGAATTTTCATGTAAGATTGATGAAAAACCATTTAGTTTCCTCTCTAGAAGCTAGGATTCAGGGAAAGTAGGTATGTCAAATGTCTTATCACATGATGGTGACAGGATTTTGGTATAACAATGTCATTCCCATGTATAGTGTTTTGGAAAACTTCAATCCTAAAATGTCCTTTTGTGTACCAACATAAGGAATTGTCGGCACTCAAATGGAGAAGTGCCATTTGGGTTGATAACATATGCCCCCTAATGTGTGAGTTCAGAGGGAAGCGATGGCTAAAATACATTATAATCATTATCTTTGGAGAACTCAGAAGTCCAATGGAGTAGAGGTAGTACCTGAAACAAATACATAATAATGTCATATACAAATTCATATCTGAGGATGATATGTTCAATATACTGGAACAGTAGCTCCTTTATAATATTTGAGTACATCATATAGTATGGGTACAAGACCACGTATATTACAAAGGTGGATCGAAGCCACACTATACAAGAATGATGAATCTTCAAAGATATGGAAGCTGTGTAAGTAACCACAACATAATCTTGCATAACTTAGTCCATGGATGTGAAACTAAGGTCTTCATAAACAATCCCAAAGAACCAGTACAATCCAAGCCATGTGAATAGATGTTATTGAAGTCGAACATGGAGCAGATTCAATAGATTGTCAATCAATAGGTGATAATCGACAACTGAAGCAAAGGAATTCACCAATAATGAAATTGAATCCTAAGGTACAATCATCAAAACTATAGGTCTTCGTCATCAGGAAGTGTTGATGCAGAACCATACTGTGATAAGGAAGGCAATAGATCCTCCAACGGATCACAAGAGTGACTAGGAACTGGGTAAAGGAAGCGAGACACAAGTAGTAACATATACGATAATGATGGAATCAGGATATAGATCAGACACGGGGTTAAGTCCTTGAACAGTGAGCACAACACAGAGATGACCCAAGGAAGCTTTTAACTTTACAGATAGTACAACTAGACTTATCTATCATGTAGGAGACATGATTAGATTTTCGAGGTAGAATTGACAAGAGGAGGAGTAAGAAACACAAAGTAATAGCTGAACTAAAAAGTGAACACTGAGACATGAGTATCAAAAAAAATGGAGAGTGCTTTGTTCAAGGATGACATGTTGCCACTAACTGAGAACCAAAAGAAAACTTCTTCCTTACCTTCCCTGTTAAATTTTAGTGAGTCTAGGAAATTCAACTCAAATCTCTCTTCATTTTTTGACAAGCTTGAAGAGAATAAGGAATAATTCTTGATAGTGTCACTGATTCATGGATTTTATGAGCCTAAACTAGTACATGCTCACTCAGTGTTTTCATATTTAGAGAGTCTGAAAACTCCAAAGAAGACTCTAAGGGGGTCCTTTTTTGTCCAGTTTAGTCTCCTGAGGCCGAAAAAGTATAAAACATACCACATAAGAACTCTCTTAACTTCCGTAGAAGAAAAGGTGAACCTTTTTCATACTTAGTTAGGGAGGTCTGAAAAAGGTTAAATTACCACCTACCCAATGCTCCTTCGAGAGCAGCATATAGCTTTAGTTTTACGAGTGTGAAGGAAATCAAGATCACTCGGAAAGATCCATTTGAGTACGAGAAATGGGGCTTACAACAATAAACTTGATGCTTTGTTCTTGGTGTTTAACAAGCATGACAAAGACACAAAGTACACTCAGAATCTTTTTCATGTTTAGGTCCAGAGCACGAAAAAAGAGAAAACTAAGCTCATAATAGGGGTTCCTTTTCTGTAAGTTTAGTCCCTCAAGTCCGTAAGAGTGATAAACCTGTACCTAAGAATACTCTTCTCAATTTTGTATAAAAGAGAGTAATCCTTTCTCATATTATTCCACATGGTCCGAGAAAAAGATAACCTACCACCAATGTGGATGCCCATTCACATATTCTTAATGAGCTTGGACGGACAAGTTTACTCGGCATTCAAGTATGTTTTGAGGATTTAGACTTGGGCCTAAAGAAACTCCATAAGGATGGGGAGTCCTATCAAGGGATAGCTTGTAAAAAGAGACCAAAATGAGGCTCAATTTGGCATGAAAAATAGCTAAAAAGATTCCCCTGAACCTAAGACAGCTGCAACATGAGTATCGAAAAACAAAATAGGTTCTAAATGAGGATACTCATGGGAGGAAATCCCTATCCACGGAAGACTAATGGTAAAGACAAGGAGATAATGGTTAAAAATACTATAGTCCGTGGTCAAAATGTTAATCCTAGGGTTAAGATGGAGCAAGTATAAATGTAGAATGCATGTGAAACGACAAAAAACCATCCTATATGAGAAAAAACACCTTAAAAACGATGATAAACCTGTCACATGGAAGAAAAGATATGGTATTAGTTTTAAAAATTATGAACTATAGGGAAAAACCCACTTGAAAAATAATTTTTCTATAAATAGTTCAAAACATAAATAAAAACTCACCATTTGATTTTTTAACCAAAAGAGACAAGTTTTCACCTCTACCTTCGATTTCTCGGTGTGGATGATCCAGTGGACCATTCCCAAATCCACAAGTGTCAGGTAAAACTACACTCCATTCTCTTTCATTTGATCCAAGCAGTTGTCAAAATTGAGCCCTAATTTCATGTTTTTAAACACCTTCAAAAAAGCAACGCTGTGTACATAGGTTTGGTATATTAAAAGTCACATAGACGCTTTTTGTATGTGGGTTAGCTGAAAGATAATCGTGTACAGTACGCAACTTTCCTTAAAATATAGTTGCGTACACTGCGTGAGGTGAAAAAATAATATGTAGGGTCAAAAATTTCAAATTTTGTATGAATCTGATGGTTGGAAATTGCTTGGTTATTAGATTGAAAGATGGTGCTTGAGTGGAGGGAGTGAGAACATGAAGACATGGAACAAGAAGCTCTTCAATATGCCCCCACAGTGAATGTTTTATGTCAAAGTGGGTTATTGAAGTTTTTCTGTACCTCACCTATGCGGGCCAATGTCCGCCTCTTGGAGTTCTTGATAAATTATTGGGATCATGATTTGGGCATGTTTGACCTTCAAGGTGAGTCTTTAGAGATTACTTCTGAGGATTCCTATTTTATTGTTGGTTTATCATGATGGGGAGCTCTGGTGAACTTGGAAGGCATTGGCAGAGGTGGTGACCCTCTAAGTGTACATAACTATATTGATATATACTGTGAGCCAGGCACACCAAAGAGGGGTAGTTGCATTCCTATTGTTCACATTCACAAATTTCCTTTACATGTGTTGGTGAGCACTATAGTGAGGGTTGTAGGGTCATCATCACTTCACCTTGTAACTCAAAATCAGATGAGACTAGTAGTAGACTATATGCAGGGAGCCCTATATGAATGGTGCTCAGGAGTGATCCCAATTATAAGAAAACAACTCTCTGACTGGAAAAGAGGCGGGAGGAAATTTTTTGGTTATTCCAGCATACTAGTAGCCTTCTTCTTTGAGAGAGTACTAGGATTGAGTCCTGCAGTACCCTTGCCATTTCATTCTCCTTGTCAACCTAGGCTGAGTAGATGGGGAGATATCCTCCTCCACTAGGGAGGTGGTGGCTCAGTCTAGAGTGTCCATGATGACGACTTCTACTTTTGGTGGGAGCAACAGTTTCCAGCCTTGGAGAAGTTTCCATATGCTGGAATGGATTTCCGTGGTAATACTGACCTTGTCCTCCCTCCAGGAGGAGCATGGGGAGAGTTAGGTAATTTTTATTTTCAAATTTTTTTATAAATTTTTTGTGAATTTTAAATATAGAGATATATACATATGTATAAGAGTTCTAATCCTTTTAAAATGTCAAAATGCATATATTGGACTAGTCTGCCCTGAAGGGCATCCACACATGTATATGTGTCCTGTCTTGGGAGAAGACCAGGGCTTGATTAAGGTTCTTGAGAAGAAGCTAGCCAGGCTTACCCAGAGAGTACATACCTTACGGATTGAGCACATCCCAGCCATCATGCAGGAGTTAGTGGTTGGTGTACCGCCTATCTGGATATGCCTTCTGAGGTGGGTAGGCAGAGCAGTACTGGTATATATAGATGCTGTTGAGGCTTCTAAAGCCGAGGAGGATGAAGAAGCCAGAGTGTAGGGTGACCAGGGGGACTAGGGCAGTCCAGCTTAGATCTAGGAGAATTTGATGGACTTTGATCTATATTTTGTATATTATACAGTTATGACTAGATATGAGGATCAAAGACTCGACCTATCTATATGGACATATATTCACATATATATATATTTTACCTTTTTATGTACAAATGTTTTTTATGTGTTTGCTGTATACTTTTATGTAAAATGTGTTAAATTCCAATCCAAGATGTAATTAACGTATGCATCATTTAATGAATTTTGATGACTTGGAATATGATTGAATGTAATGAACTCAAAATTTCTTTCCAATAACCTAACTTGCATAAACTGATGCAATAGAATAGGGTTCCACACTAGATAAGCCTGATTGAGCTAGGAAACCACCAGTTGAGAGTCTAGTTGGACTTCCAACTAAGTGATACCACATGACAAAGCATCCCATAGAAGCTCAATGAAAACCCTATATTCAGCCACATTATTGGAAGTGGGACCTAAGAAAGCACCTCCTGAAGCAACTAACTGTCCTGAGGGCAAATAAATGACCCATGTAGCTGAAGCTAAATTACAAGTGTGGCTACTGGCTCCATCAGTGAAACCTACGAACCTCTCGGAACACATTTGAAACAACTAGCAGATGGTATATAAAAAACACAAACCGATGATCTAGTGTACATAAAAATACATACAATAAAATACAAGAAAAAGTGCTAAGCCTAAGCATAGTACTTTTTTAGGTAGAGCCCATTTCTAGGCTCAGCCAGCTTATTCCCATTGAAATATATCAATTCATATGCGCCCTTCTTTAACACTTTTGACATGATATAAGTTCCTAACCACATAGACCTGAACTTTCCTACCCCCAGGTGTTCTTTGTCTTGGTCCCAGAGAAAAACAAGTTTCCCCTCAGAGAAAATTTGAGGCTTGACCGATTTATCATATTGGCTTTTGACCCTATTTTTATGAGCTTGGTTTGCTATCAGTGCATCTCTACACTGTTCATCAAGGTGTTCTAAATGTAATGGATGTTCTTCAAGCTCAGTCGTATCAGGTAACACATGAATAAAAATTCTTAAAGACGAGATTTCACATTCAATCAGGGTAACAGCTTCCACTCCATGGACAAGTTGGAAAGGAAAAAACCCTATGGCAGTTTTTACATTAGTCCGATATGCCCAAAGTGCAGGATATAGCATGATATGCCAGTTGGAATGGGTTACATTAATAGTACGTTTGAGGATAGTATTCAAAGTTTTATTAATAGCCTCAACTTGACCGTTTGCTTTAGGGTAGAATGAAGATGAATTTTCTTGTCTAAATCCTAGCATAGTGGTCAATTCAGTCATCATGCTATTTTGGAAATGACTGCCATGGTCAGTGACAATAACTTTAGGTATACCGAATTGTGCAATAATTTGATTGAAAACAAAGAAAGCTACAGTTTCCCCACCAACTTTAAAGGTGGGCATTGCCTTTGCCCATTTCATAAAATAGTCTACAGCAACAATGATATATTTGTGCCCCCCAGCCGAGGTTGGGTTACACGTCACCTAATCAATCCCCCACTTCATGAAGGGGCCCACTGAGATGACGAGAAATAACAAAGCAATATGTGACCACATTTTACTAGTGTAAAGCTGACAAGGACGACGGCGCTTCACTGCTTCCACACAATCTTTAAAGACTGAGGGCCAGAAATAACTGACACGTAATATCTTCTGGGCTGTTGCTAACCCAAATAAATAACCCCCACATGCACCACTATGGGAATCATTTAGGAAAATCTCTGCTTCCTCATGGGTAAGACATCGACACAAAACATAATCTACCTCCCTACGGTATAAAGTATCTCCTATGATGAGGTAGTTCTTGGCATGTAGGCGTAGTTTACATTGTTCTTCCCATGAGAAAGCTACAGGATACTTCAAAGTCTGGAGATAGATAAGTATATCTCCATACTAGGGGTTAGAGGTGGAAATCAAAAAGATGTGCTCATCTGGGAATGAGTATTCTTCAATAACTACATCCTCTTCTACTGGAAATTCTGCAATAAGCTCAGCAAAAAATAAGGATTTTTTGGATTTGGTGGATTGAAAATCCAAGTCAAACTCTTGGAGAATGACTATCCATTTGCTAAATTTTCCTCCAACTATCCATCAAGACAAAACATATTGAAAAGGATTAATATATGCTACTACCATCGTAGTCCTTAGTAAGATGTAGTGACGTAACCTCTGAACAACATAAACAACTGCTAAGGCCAACTTCTCGACGTGGGAGTACCTCAGTTAGGTCCGGCTAAAGCATGGCTAAGATAGTAAATGACATGATCTTGTAGCTTATCATCCTCCTAGACTAGGAATACCCCTATGGTTGACTTAGACGCCAGATACAATATAAAATCCTTATAGTAATCTTTCAGACGCAATAATGGTGCCGACAACAAAGCTTTTTTCAATGCCTCGAATGTGAGTTGTGCAGTTTCATCCCATACAAATGGGGTGTCCTATTTTAATAGGCACATGAAACCCTTAGTAATCTTGGCATAGTTTACAATGAAACATCGAAGAAAATTGGACTTTCCCCGCAAGCTCTAAAGCTGCCTGATAGAACAAGGAGGAGGCAGATTTACAATGGCCTCAACTTTCAATGGATCCATCTGAATGCCTCTGTTAGAAACAATGAATTTGAGAAGTATCCTTGACTCGACACATAACACACACTTGTGGGGATTCAAGTGATTTTTATAGTATCTGCATCGTTCAAAAATCAAATGCGAGTGATCTAGATGATCGACCCTCTTACGAGAATGTGCAGGCAGATCATCAAGGTAAGGTTCAACAATGGATTTAATATCATGAAAGGAAAAATTCATTGCTCGCTGAAAGGTTGCCCCAACATTTTTCAATCCAAAGGGTATTTTCTTGTACGTGAAGGTACCCCAAGGAAAAATGAAAGTTGTTTTATGTCGGTCTTCCAGTCTAATTTGAATTTGATTATATCTGGAGAAACCATCCATAAACGAAAAGACTTCACTTCTCGCACAAGCATCAATAATTTGATCTATAAATGGCATGGGATAGTTGTCCTTAGGATAGGCTTTGTTTAAATCTCTAAAGTCAGTACAGACATGTATGGTCCCTTGCTTTTTATCAACAGGAACAGGGTTGGATACCCATTCTGTCAAAGCTATGGGATAAATAAAACCGGCTTTCAATAGTTTTTCCACTTCAGCCTTCACTGCCGCCACTTTACGCGGGTTAACAGGTCTCAACTTTTTCCGAACAGGCTTAGTGTCAGGGTATGTTCAGATCTCATGCTCAACTATAGATGGATCAATTCCTGGCATCTCCTCATATGACCAGGAAAAAACGTCACGGAATTCCTTAAACAAGGCCATATAGATTGCAATCTCCTCAAAAGAGGAGTTTGCGCTAATATGTATATTTTCCACAATGTCAAGATTTATAGAGATGTTGATAGGGATGGTAGCAGAAATATTTTCCATATTCCCCTCAGTAAACATTCCTTCCCTTGGTAAGGGATTAACAGGCATATCAACATTGTCTTCCAGTCTCATATGAAACTCTTGATTCTCTATCCTGCTTAACTCTAGAAGAACATAGGATCGATGGTGAAGAACTTCATAGATCTTATCTCATCCACACATAGCTTCCAGAATGGCTTCATCAGAAGGTAAAACCATATCTAAACAATCTGTAGAATGCAAAGAGTTTTCTTCCTAAGCAGGAAAACAGACTTCTTCCATTTCCTCTGAGACTGTGAGGGGAACCAGAATGGGATCAACAGCAGTATTGGTGATAGCTTGATAAGCCACTTCCACTACCAATAAGGGCACTTCAGGTTCAAGGTGGGAAGGGAGAACCCAAGGATCAATCCTATCAACAACAATGGCTATGGAATTTCCCACACTAGTAGAACCTATATAATTAATAGGAGATGGAAGATCAAATGTGCCCATCAATGATGCATACATTCCATCCCCTAAGCTCTTCGAAGCAGGTTTGACCTGATAAACCAATGGCACAACAGACTCATTAGATTCCATGCAGCCTTTTTGAGTAAAATTGAGTTGGCCAATAGTAACCAACTTCCCTTCGTGTGGAAACACTACCACCCGAAAGACGACCGATGCAATAGTAGACATGACATAAGTCCAGCTTCTTCCTAAGAGAAAATTATAGTCCAAAGGTGCATCAATCACCTCCACCTCAACAGACACTACTTTCCCTTCAAGATTAATTTCAAAAGCTGGTAGGATACCTTGCGGACAGAAGGACCTTCCATCGAAAGTAGTAAGTAGGGTATTTGACTGGAATAGCTCTGGGGATCCAAGAGCTTTCCAACACGACAAGGAAATAACACATGTAGAAGCACCCTCGTCAACAACTTCCCTTCCAATGGTGTTTCCACCATGGATGACATCTATTGACAAGGCTACATGATATGGTAGGAAAATTTTGACATCAGACAAGTTAAATTTCTCCATGAGACTCGATGAGTCCATACTGCCTAAGGCTATTAAGAGTGCATCCCACTGGGTAGGAAAACTTTGGAACACCTTTAAAGCTGACATTGCACAAGGTGTCTAGGCTAAGTCTTCAACCAAGGAGTAGTTTGCTACAGCCCTAGCATTAGGATTATGCAAGGCCTTCTTAAAGGCACCTTTCGGTATCTTGGGCATAATTTCAGCAGGTTTCTCAATGGTGAGAGGGTTGGAAGTTTCACCTATGGACTTACCCTTCTCCGAGGTCTCTTTTTCATAGTTCTTATTCCTGGTCTGTAGTAAAGTTTGAGATCAAACCATGTTGATATAATTGGGGTCAAGGGAATTTGGAGTGCCCCTGCTACATTCGAAACTGAAGTAGAATTCTGTCATTGGGGAAAAGGATCCTTCAGGACAGCTGGTTGTTGAGCTTTTAACAGCTTCTGAGCTTGTTCCATAAGGGGACAAAGATGAGTGAGGTGATCTTCATGGCACAACTTAAATGGGAATTTCACCTTCTTCTTTTATTTCTTGCCCCCATCAACATTGTTTGCGGGTTTTTGCTTGTTTTGAATTCCCTCCCCTTTCTTTCCTCTCTTCTTTTTCCCACCGAGCTGTTGATTGCCCTTTTGAGAGGTTTGTGCAAAAACATTTGCATTTTGGGGTGAGAGGGCAGCCTTTGATGCCTCCATCGTAGAATTTTTGCTGGACAACTAATGGAGCTGTTTGGCCAAAGATTCTACAGTGGGAGAATTTCCAGAACCAACCACACCATCAGCATGGGGTCCAGGCTTAGGTTTCTCTGCATCGTGTGTTGGCCTCGGTGCCTCAGGGATAATATCATATAAGATCCTAGATTGAGAATATATCAAATCTAGTTGTTGGGCCCTAAGGATAGCTTCTTCCTCATTCATCACTCCTGAAGTAGATACGTCCTTAGATATATAAGGAAATAGAGATTTAAGGAACCATTCTAATAAGAACTCAGGAGGAATAGTGGCTTTAATAAGGCTCTTCCACCTCCTCCACTCTTGGATGTGATCCGAGATATGGGTGGCCTTGTTCTGCCATAAGGTAGATAACAAGTCTGTTCTGAAATCATATCGTACAGGAAGCTGGAAGTGACTAAGGAATGCGTTAGCCAAGTCTCAAAAACTCCTAAACACAGTAGAAGGAAAATCAATGTACCATTTTGCTGAAGTACTCGTCAATGTTCTTTGGAATAGCCTCAACTGAACTGAATCTTCGTTCAGTGAGTTGGAAGAGCACCATAAATGAAAAGTGGTGGAATGAGCCCCAGGATATTCACCAACTTTTCCTTCAAATTTTGGGATGTTGAGGGCAACTTGGTAGGGACAGGTGGCTAGGAGGGATCATGCCTCACTGGGTCATTCATTAGTTTAGAAAAATCTAGCAAGTTTAACATTGCCAGGAAAGGAAGCTTAGGTATAACCGGAGCACTAAAAGTACCAGTTTGGGGATTAGAGGGACCTGCCCCCGTGTTCCCATATGTGAAGGTGGGGTTGCCCCCTACTGCCGATTGTGAAGTGGATGGGTTGCTTTGAAAAGGGTTCCATCCATAAGCCACAAGATTGTTTGTGTAAGGTGCAGCATAAGAGGTTCTGGCTGCCCCAGTCGAAACTGGGCTTTGAAATACAAGAGCAGGTATCCCTCCTCTAAAAAGAAAAAAGGGAGAGCTCGTGAATGGAGCAGAAACCAGAGTTTGGAAACGTTGACAATAAGGGTTAGTGTTTCCAGACTGCACCCCTACATAAGAGGGTGATGGTCCTACGTATGGAGTGGATGGGGGAAGGTTCCCCCCATTCCAAGGAAATATTTGGACAAAATCCAAGGATCCTATAGGACCACTCTGGGTAGTGTCTATGAAGGAGGTTGGAACTGTAGGTACATTAGGAATCCTAGTGACCATACCACCAGAAGCACCTGCTAGGTTTGTGGGAGCCATTGGTTGAACCACTCAGCTCACTAGAGTTAAGGGCATAGTAGGTGTGCTTGTTCTAGGAGTACTTACCGGGGGAGGTAGCACCCCTTCAGCTGGAGTGGCTGAGGTGAAGGTAAAATAACTTTCTCCTGCAATAGACATTATCCTGCCCACAGGGACACCAATAATGGGTGGGTCAAAAGGAAGAACCTGAACGATCATAGGATCGTTTAAGTCAATTAGAGGTGTATTAAAATTCCTTGCAAACTCATCAGCCTACAAGTCTTCTATCTCAACTATGTTTAAATTAAGACATTTTTCCCTAAGTTTTGGTTCACCCAGAACTTCGCTAACTCCTATCGGTTCAAAAGAACCGTCTATGTCCAATCTTTGCCTTTGAGGAAGAGGTGGAGGTTCCAATGTGATAAGAGGAGGAAGGTTTTGCAACCTTCATGACCTTCTGATAGGTTGGTCCTCCACGATTGTAAATTTGACTTTTCAAACCCTAAGGTCGTCTAAACATAGACAAACCATAGAGCAATCACTACAAAAATTCCTAAAGTATCAACAGTCAGAAAGAGTAAAAGATATGATTTCCCGAAGAAAGCTGAAAGACATTTTCATGGAATCCTTGAAGAGGTTCTTAGGAAAAAGCGGAGGAATCACCCACCACCCTCCTACACTTTCAACAAGGGTTACCTTCCAAGCCCGTCCAAGGTGAACCAAAAATAGCCTTCTGGTTTACCTGTGTATGAACCCTAGATGTCAAGAGACTAGAGGCTACCTTAACTATACCAATAGTCTAGGGGGACAGCTTCAAGACTGATTCGTACGCATGGGTAGGGTAGCTGAGCCTGAAACTCTATTTAGGACAGAATCCCCCGATGTGTAAAAACCTTGGTTTACATTTTGATAAGAAATCAGAGGGTTATCTCCTCAGTCCAATGCCTCCATGTGGCCTCGTGCTTGACTCTCGTTTGAGAGGAGCTTCCCAGATACTATCGATAAAGAGAAGGATTTACCCGATTGGCCCACTATGTCTGAATTTAAATACTTATGGGGACTTTACGCTTCCTATCCCACAAGTCTAGCCTAAGCTAGTAGGTGTATGGCCCTATAAAACAAAAATTACTAATAAATTTTAATTATGGCGTTTATTTAAAGGGATATTTTTTACTCAGAAGGCAAGTGGAGTGAAATACTATGATGTTATTGACTCGACAAGAAATGTAAAAACAACAGGTGTATAATTCCAAAGCAAATTATCACTACTTGAAACTAGCTTCTCTTTTTTTTTGTAAATATAAACTGATGAAAATGAAACTAATAAAGAGAAAACTAAGACTATATTTTTGTAATTTTTGATATTTTATTTAAAAACTGAAAATAAAACTACCATATGCAATTCAAATGCAAAAAGTTTCAAATGTTTTTATTTTCACTTTTCAAATTCCTCAAAGATTACTAATGCACCTAAATGCAAAATTCTTGAGTATGCTTCTAACTATATAAAGTGAGCAAAATGAAGTAAAGCATATTTATAAAAACAAAAAATCAACCACCTAAGGAAGACTTGTAACACACCCAACTGGGAAGATACAATGAATAAAAAGCACTGAAATCAATCAAAGGCAAGTGACAAACCAACACTATTCAAAAATAGAAAGGTATATACAGTATCTATAACCCTAATCACGGATTCAAACAACCAGCACTCGAACCTATTACCCAACAGGAAAATCCACTTCAAAATGATAAAATAAAGACAATCCAACCAATAAGAACCCAAGGGATTAACAAAAAGCACAAAGTATGGTTAACAGGGAAATCAAACCTACAGTGCAATGCCATTACTGAAGACCACTAAGAAAGAAAAAATCCACAAAAGGATAGGGACAAGCAACCCAACCCTAAAAAAATTTGTTGCTCAGGCTTGTATACGACTGTGTACCAGAGAAACCCGTGTACTATACGTGACTGTGCAATAGTGCAACCTGCCTACACAAACCTCTGTACATGACTGTGTAACACAACAACCCACGTACAGGAGTTAAATTTTTCAAAAAAAGAAAAATTATAAAGGACTTCAAAGCACCACTACAAGTTTGAACCAAGACAAAACACCACACATTGAATCAAAGCAAAGACTGGGAAAGGATCTATAGAGCTAATACACAATAGTTTGGGCTCCCCAGTGGAGTCACTAGTTCTGTTGTTCAGGAATAAACACCCTTGTAACCTAGGGTCTGGGGTTACCAACTTACTTCTAAAACTTGCAGACAATTAGTTTTAGCTAAGTACATAAAGGAAATAGGAAGAAATATTGGACTCACCCGATTACCAACGATTGATCCAAGATTTATCTTCTTCCGCTCTGCTTCTCTCCAAATCTTTCAGGGATGCACCTCATTCACCTGCAAAGAGAAAATTCTCCAAGTACAATCTTATACATGTATATATAATAGGTTAGATAAACAACATATATAGTGCTTAATCAAATATATTCATCAAACCCTAATACATGAAAGAGACTCAACACAATGTTGGAAGAAGAATTCTCTTTATTAACAATCAGTGAATGAGATAAGTGTACAACCCAACGCCCGAGATAAGGAATTCTCGACAACCAAAGGACTCTGAGTTCTGCTGCTCCAAGACTTCTAAAGATATGCCACCAGCATAACTTTTCTCTCCAAAAAATGATTGATTAATGCCCTCCCCAAGGTCTCTATTTATACTTTGGGAAATAGAGTAGTTTCGAAGGTTGAGGAGGTTGATATGGTTGGGGTAGTTAATGATTAAGGCCCAACTAATCTGCATTAATCATGATTTATATTTTTAAATTTCGAATGGAGATGTACGCGACTATTAATATAGGCAACACGTGTATGATATGTGAGTCTCTTAAAGGAAACCCACGTATAGATATGTATGCGAGTTGTAATGGAGATAGTCATGTATAGTATGGGAGTTGTCAATAAGAATAGTCGTGTATGTACATGAGTTTCAATGGAGATAGTCATGTATGCCAATCTACACTAAGAAAAATAAAATGGCAAGCTAGTTGAAGGATAAATACATCTCATGTCATGCCCATCTATAGTGTTTTGGCAAACTTCAATCCTAAAATGTCCTTTTGTGTACCAACATAAGGAATTGTTGGCACTCGGACGGAGAAGTGCCATTTGGTTTGATAACAAGGAGATTTTCCCCTCAAAGACGTTGGCTATTCATATTTTTATTGCTTTCTTAAGGCTTTGGAATACTATCTCTTCTTGTTTCATGCTATTTTTGGGGAATTTGATGCATACCATTTGGTATCAAAATTGTTTTCACTATAATTTTTTCTAGGATGTTTTAGATAGAAAAACTTGTAGGAGACATAGAGGAGATATCAAACTATCTATGGTACATTTTTCAGGTCTTTGTTCATTACAGGTCCAGAGTTTTACCCTATGGAAGTTAGGGTTTTTTATTATCCCAAAAACTAGTCTCAAATAGGTGTTATAGGAAAAAATGCTATATATGAATATTGAAAGATGCAAATTGAGTGATATGCATTACATGAGAAATAAGAAAAACCATATTTTATGTGGTAGCAATCTCTATATTAGATCATAAAAGTTGAACATGTGTCATGCTGTACACTTTTTCTCTCCTACAAGGGACAAAATTAACAAGTTTTGGGAATCTTAGAATGATTGTTTATTATCGTGTCACAATTAGTTCAGACCCATGTCTGTGTAGAGAAGACATATCATTATACAACAAGAATAAATTCTAGACTTAGAGGGGCTAGAATTTCAAAGTTATCTTAGTTGGAAGGTCAACTAGCAAGAAAGTCTCCAAATCAGGGTTTTGAAATGTATGTTATTTTGAATTTTGCGTAAATTTTGATTGGAAGGTTTGATTTGTGTTATTAAAAAAGTGGAATAGTGGGGAGATAGAAAGGAAATGTACTAAAATATTAGTGGTATAAAATGGAAATAGGTGCAACAAGAATTTATACTCCCCTTAAACCTCTCGAAGGATCAAATATGAGACACAAGGAGAAATAAGAAGTAAACTATGATTTATCCAAGTTTTCCAACCAATTAAGAAACCTTGATAATACAATTATGTTAAATAATTCTAAATTCCTAAAATTCAAAGCGTAGATACAAAGGAAGATTGAAAATACGACTAGTAAAGAGGATATGGTAAATATGGCTAGTAAATAGGCTATGGAAAACATGACCAATGAGATGGCTAGTAAAGAGGACATTCAAGAGGTGAAGTAAATGTTGAATGAGATAAGGCATAAAATTCTTCCTCATTCTTATTCAAGAAGAGGATAACAAGGAAAATAAGGAATTGTTCTAGTCATGGAATGAGAAAGTTGAAAAACAATTGGAGAATAAGAGGTTCGACTCTTTGACATATGATCATTCATCCTTACATACTCTACATCATCATGGGTTAAACCTAGGGCAAAGGAACCAATGGATTCCCAATATTGATGTGAGAAATTTTGATGAAAATGATCCAATAACATGGATATTCCAAATGAAGCAATTGTTTGATCTACACCAAGTGCCAATTCTTCAAAAGGTAACTATATACAACATCCTTGTATTTAGAGCCTTATCAATTTATGTGGTATCAATGGCTTTGTGACCATAAAAAGGAATCTATTGTATCTTGGTCTATATTTATGAATGAATTGATTGCACATTATGGGGACATTAAGAGCAACACAGTCCTTAGCCAATTGATACATCTCAAGCAAAAAGGTCCAATTACATAACACATCAAGTATTTTCATAATTTAAGTCTTAGAGTGAAGAACATTCAAGAGGATAATTTGTTGGATATATTTATTGGCACTTTAAAGGAGAATATTCAATATGAGGTAAGTATATTTGAACCTAAATAATTTGAGAATGCTTTTAGTTTGGCAAGAAAATTTGAAAGTAAAAATATGGCACTAGAAGGAGGGCATGAAAATGAAAATATGGATACTAGAAGAGCTACCACTAACACCTTTAGAGAGGGAAATGTTTCCTCTCCTAACTCCATTAATCCTAAGAATACAAGGTTAACAACTCATCAAGTGGAGGGAAGAAGAGAAAAAGGAATATGTTTCAATTGTGATAGCAAGTACAATAAGGGGAATAAGTGTAGTGAGAATAAAATATTCTATATAGACCTTAAAGATAAAGATAATCCAAATCTGGGACAACCTAAAGAGGTAGATATAGAAGATCCTAATCCAACTATATCTTGTCATGCATTGGTTATAATTAGCACTCCTAAAATTCTCAAGCTATAATGATATATCAAAAACAGAAATGTAACTGTGTTGATTGATTATGGTAATACCTAGATTATCCAAATCATTGATTGCAAATTGGCCAAAATTCTCAACTTCTTTATACATCCCACACCAGTATATCAAGTAATGATTGCAAATGGATGTACCATAAATTTTTTAGGAAAGTGATAGAGTATTAAGCTTAGCATGGGTGAATATTCATTGGATAGTCCAATGATTGCAATCCAAATGGGTGGTGTTGGTTGTACTGGGGATCCAATGGCTACAATCATTGGGAATATTGACTCTTAATTTCTAAGAAATATTCATAAGATTCTATTTAGAGGAAAAGAAATTGAACTCAAAGGTATTCTAAGGAAACCATCTAAAGTAATAAACTCTAATAACATGATGAAATTATTGAAAAAATAGGCATTCTCTTGGAATCAAGAAGTAACCGAATATTTTGAAAAACTTAAAGTGACTATGTGTACAACTCCTATATTAGCCACACCTAACTTCACAAAAATATTTATTGTGGAATGTGATGCCTTGGGGAATGTAATTGGTGTAGTTTTAGTGAAAGAAGGAAGGTCCCTTGACTTTGAAAGTTTCCAACTTAAAGGAAAAAGCTTACTCAAACCAATCTATGAAAAGGAAATGTTGGTTATACTACATGCAATCAAGAAAATGCATCCTTACATAACAAGAAGAAAATTCAAGGTAATAACAAATCATCACAACCTTAAGTACTTCTTGGAACAATGATTTTCATGAGAAGAAAAACAAAAAATGGTTACAAATATGTTGGTTTATGACTTTGAAATTATTTACAAAAGAGGAAAACATAGTGTGGTGGTCGATGCACTTTCAAGAAAATAAGATGACGCTATGTTATTTCCATCATATAATAAAATTGGGTAGAAGAATCAAGGATAGAATGGAAACAAGATCAAAAGGTATGCATGATTATTCAACAGCTACAAGAGTGCCCTAAATCACTACATAAATTTGTGTTGAAGAATGTTTCACTATGGTACTAAGATCTCCTATATTTTTGTAAAAATTCTCAACTAAAACTGAAGATTCTTTTGGAATTGTACACTTCTCCTATAGGAGGACATTTAGGGTTCTTGAAAACATACCACATGATGAAGAATGATTCTTCAGGGAAGTTATTAAAAATGATGTCCAAACTTTTATGGCAGAATGTTTGGTTTGCCAACAAAATAAAGGAGAAAAAATCAAGACACTAGGTCTGTTACAACCATTTGCCATACCAAGTGAGAATTTGGAAGAGGTATCAATGGAATTTATCACATATCTACCCAAGTCAAAAGGAAATATTTTCATCATAGTAGTGGTGGATCGATTCACAGATTATGCTCATTTTGTTGGAGACATTTACCACCATACACACTTAATTTGGTTAATTTGGCCTAGTTAAACCACTATCGTAAGTTTTATTGACTTAATTGGCATCATAGGAGAACTGTATGACATCAACATGAGCACACCCATGCCTACCTTTAGTCAAGGAGACCAACTAAGCCTTCTCCTTCATTTGGGGAGGCTAACTGGAGCACTACGGGGGTGATCTGAGTGTCATAAATGAACCTAATTGCTAACTAATGGTTACAATCAGTTAAACAGAGCAGTGTAAGTGCCTCCATTCATTATATTGATTATTTAAATAATATTTATTGAAATGGATTCAACAGGGGCACCTCCAACCACCTCTGATGGCTAGTTTGGCTTCAGTTAACCTCATCGGGGTTCATTGGAGTTATTGATGCGCTACTTGTTGGTTGGAATAAAATGACATGTGTCTAAGCTATTTTAGTTAGACTCATTCATCTATTGCACTTCAACCTCAGTTAGGACTTAGTTGACTCAATTAGGGTTTTTATCAGTTGGTTAACTAGTGTGTTTACTATGGCTTATAGTCAGTTAAGCTACACCCATTCATTCAATTCGAATGACCTCCTTGGGAATTTGAATTGTCTTGGAATTAATGAATCTTGCATGACCATTGTAATGTATTATTAATTATTCATTGATTATACAAAGCTACAACATTCTATTGCAACACCATTTTTTGCCAATTTTAAGCATATTTGTCGTTATTCTTTGTGAGACTGTGTTTTCAGTTCCTAGACCACTGTGACAAATTAATATGGTATCAGAGCTCACGGTGGGATGAAGCTCAAATCTCTCAAAAACAAGGTTTTTGATAGATTTTGCATGAAAAATTGAGTAAAAGCTCAAAAATCCAACACTGCACCAGAAGCTAAGGCTTACCACTTAATACCCCAAGTTAAGGAATTGTTGGTCAAGCTTGCTTGATCAACTATGCTGGGTGTGATGAAAGCCTAAAATGTGCAAGCTGTTTGACCTTACAGTGCCCCTTTTGTTGTGATTTGTAGGTTTTAACAGGTGAAAAGCATTCGCTCCAACAGTTTCAGATGGCTTCTTACTTAGAACTCTTGACTTCGTTTAATTTCCATTCATGGAAAGGAGATATGGAGATCTAGCTATGTGCCAGAGGACTCTATTGGGTCACTATGGACATTGAAGAAGAGGTTGCTTCTGTGATATACAAATATAGATTATTGAACAAGAAAGATGAAGCATTTGGATTCTTGTGCCTCTCTGTTTCCTGGGATCTTCTTTTCCATCTCTCGGGATTGAAGACTCCAAGGAAAATTTGGTACAAATTGGAAACCCTGTATGGAAAGTAGGATTATTTGAGAGTATACTAGCTTGAAAATGAGTTGATGTCTCTCCAACCTTCCAATTTCGAGACTTTAAATGATTTTTTCACAAGGTCAAGCACATTGTCTTACTGTTGAAGCAATGTAAAGTGGAGAAAGATGATGATCAGCTCATTCTTTCCATTCTCTCCAAACTTGGAGCTGATTATTTGGTGTTTGTCTCTACATTCCATGTGGGGAAGATCACAACCCCTGGATGGAAGAGGCCTTCTCTCAATGCCTTAATTGAGTCCCTAACAAGTGAACATGATAAGCTTGTCCATATGGGGATCATCATATCCTCCCATGATCAAGCCCTCCATGTCTCAGGTCCCAAAGATATGAAGGGTAAAGGAAAGCAGTAGAAGAACCCAAAAACCAAATTTGAAGCTCCTAAGCCTAAAGTTGAAAACCAATAGCATGAAGAGCCTTCTGGTTCAAAGAAGAACAAAGGAAAAGGGCATCATGGAAAGGAAAAAGTCAAGTGTTCATACTACGGGAAGGGATTCCACCATAAACATGCTTGCATGAAAATGAAACTTGATGAAGCTACTTCTCTCCTTGAGATAAATCACATTAATCTTTCAGAAAGCTTTCGGAGGAGAGATCAGCAATATCAGGAACCGCAACATGAAAGAGGTCATGCCCTCATGGCAAGCACTTCGAAGTCCAAAGCACTCTTGATATATTTTGGAGCTTCAAACCACATGATGGATGGAAGAGACTCCTTCTCATCTTTGGAGACTGGAAAATCCATTCCGTCCACAAGGGAGATGATTCCACAATCATACCCAAAGGACAAGGTACTGCAGATCTTGAGCATGGTTATTTTGCCAATGTTCTGTATGTACCATCTCTTGCATCAAACCTCCTAAGTGTTTATCAAATGACACATACGAGAGTTCCCAAGAGAGTCTCCTTTATCCCAGATGATGTAGAGATCACATAAATTGCATCCGGAAAACTTGTAGCAAAAGGCCTTGCAAACCATCATGAAAAAGCCTACGAGTTCTCCCATTTTGTGGTGGATGCAAAGCCCATCGCATTGCTGACTCATGGAAATGAAGTTAGTATAATATGGCATGAGAGGTTCAGCCACCTGAACTTAAAATAATTGCAGCAATTACAGAAGAATTCTATGGTTGAAGGCTTCCCGGTCATCAAAGCTACCACTGGAATTTGCAAGGGCTATGTTGTTGGAAAGCACCCTGAGCATAAGTTCGATCGGGGGAAGGAAAGCTGAGCATCATGCATATTGGGACTGATACATTTTGATATCAGTGGTCCCATGCCTATCACATCCATGAATGGATAAAGGTACGTCCTGACTTTCATTGATGACTTTTCGATATACACATAGGTCTTTTTTATAAAAAAGAAGTCTGAAGTCTTGGAAAAATTCACTGAATTGAAGGCCTTGATTGAGAATTCATCTGGCAAAAAGATAAAGATTTTGAGATCTGATAATGGTAGGGAGTATTTAAGTAATGAGGTACTACATATATGTTCCCAAAGTGGTATTCATATCTAGCATTCAATCCCCTACACTCCCCAGCAGAACGGTGTAGCGGAGAGGAAGAATCGGTCTCTTAAGGAGATGACCACCTGTATGTTGGAGTCAAAGAAGTTGGCTGAAAATTTGTGGGAGAAAGCCATGGATGCTATAGAACATATTCATAATAGAGTACCACACTAATCTGTGAAAGGGAATACCCCTTTCGAATCATATTTCGGACACAATCTGGATGTGTCGAACTTGCGAGTGTTTGGGTCCATTGCATGGACCCGAATTCCGCTTGATAAAAGGAGGGCTTTGCAATCGCAAAGCATAAAATGTTTATTTATCAGATATCCTGATGAATCTAAAGGTTTCAATCTTCTGGATATCAAAACAAAATATATCATCATTGAAAGGAGTGTCAAGTTCGATGAGCCTCTTCAGGAGGTAGAACTAGTGAAGGAGAAAACTGCTAAATTTCCTTCCTATTCTACTGAATATTTGGATGATGTAACTGGGGGTGATGACCCTGATTTGGATCCTATGATTTTTGATATCAGTGTAAAGAAAAAATCAGATGCTGAATCAGAACCTGAAGTGCAAAATCATCTCCCAACTTGGGTCTGACAAACACTCTCCTCTGCAGGAGATAACATTGGAAATTCGGATGATCCAAGGAGAACCCGGTCTGATTTCCAAAGAGAAGGTATTGTACTCTCTTTCCCTTATTATTTGCTGTCCAAATATTGTTATTTGATGATAATTTTAGACCCTAAGTCTTACTACCATGCTCGAAAGGATCCGAGATGACAAGTTGCCATGGATGAAGAGATGAATTATCTTCAGAAAAACACTTCTTGGGAGCTAGTTTCTCTTCCTTCGGGAAGGAAATTGGTTCAATGCAAGTGGGTGTTTTCGGAATAAGGTTTCTGATGATGGAATAAACTGAAAATATAAGGCAATTCTTTTGGCAAAAGGTTTCTCCTATGTCCAAGGTGTGGACTAACATGAGACTTTTGCACCAGTTGCAAAAATGGACTCCATCCACCTAGTTTTGGAAATTTCTACATCTAAGCACTTGGAAGTGCATCATATGGATGTTAAGTTTGACTTTCTGCATGGAGATATTCATGAGGAGATATACATGAAGCAGCCTGAGGGGTACATTTCTGATCCATCTTTGGTTTTCAAGCTAAAGAAGTCACTATACGAGTTAAAACAGGCCCCAAGAGAGTGGTATTCCAAGATGGATGCCTTCCTTCTCTCGCAAAACTTCCAAAGTTGTAAATCAGATACAAATGTGTATATACAGAAGTATGATGGTAATGTTATTATTATTTTTTTATATTTTTATGACTTACTGATTACAGGTAGCATAGTTACTTCTATTTCAGTCATCAAAACTTCCACAATGCATTTGAAATGAGCGATTTGGGGCTCTTAAAGCAATTTCTTGGGCTCGAAATTGAGCAAAATTCTGATGGGATAATGGTCACTCAGTCCAAATAAATATCAGACCTATTAGGAAAGTTTAACATGGCTGAATTTAAGGATGCTCTATTCCATTTCCTTTCAAGGATCAACCTTGAAGAAGGAAAAAGCACACCTCCCATGGACTACACTATTTATCGATAGTTGATAGGTAGCTTGCTCTACTTGACTCATTCTCAGCCTGATATACATTATTCCATGAATGCTATGTCAAGATACATGCATTAGCATCATGATATTGATTGGAAGGAAGCCAAGAGGATCCTCTAGTATATTCAGAGAACCAGGACCTACGACATTCACTATGTTGCAGACTCCGAGCTAGAGCTGGTTGGGTACACAAATTCTGATTGGGTGGGTGATTTTATTGATTGAAAGTCTACTTTTGTATATTTATTCATGTTTTGTGGTGGCCCCATTTTCTGGTCTAGCAAAAAGCAGGACACCATAGCATTGTCTTCAGCAGAGGCCGAGTAATGAGGAGCAGTGAATGCTTGCATCCAAGCTGTTTGGTTGCAAGGCATTCTTTCAGAGTTTGATATTGGTAGTACTTTGTCCAATATCCTATTTTGTGACAATAAAAGTGCTATTAAGATATCCATAGATCCAGTTACCAGGAAGAGGACTAAGCATGTAGAGATACACATGCACTATATCAGGGAGCTAGTGCATGACAGGACCATCATTCTGTAATACTGCCCGACTAATGAGTAGATTGCAGACATCTTCACCAAGATATTTTTAGAAAATAAGTTCACTTACCTCTGTTCACTATTGGGGGTGAGTTCATCAGGGTGATCAGACTATTTTTAGTGTTCAGCTTGAGGGGGGGGGGGGGGGGGGTTTCCCACTGGGTTTTCCCTCTTTTCCTCACATAGATTTATTTTTGAGCATTGTTTGAGTTTCATTATTGTACAGGGTGACCTATGGACTTAGTTGCTGGGGACCTAGCATTTTATGCACTTTATGTTTTGTACTTCTCCTGAGTATAGCTTAAGGAGGGGTGTTGGAGACATTTACCACCATACACACTTATTTTGGTCAATTTGGCCTAGTTAAACAACTATCCTAAGTTTTATTGACTTAATATGCATCATAGGAGCATAGTATGACATCAACATGAGCACACCCATGCCTACCTTCAATCAAGGAGGCCAACTAAGCCTTCTCCTTCATTTGGGGAGGCTAACTGGAGCACTCCGGGGTTGATATTAGTGTTATAAATGCACCTAATTGCTAACTGATGGTTACAATCAGTTAAACAAAGTAGTGTAGGTGCCTCCATTCATTATATTGATTATTTAATTAATATTTAATGAACTGGAGTCAATAGGGGCGCCTCCAACCACCTCTAATGGCCAGTTTGACTTCAGTTAACCTCATCGGGGTTCATTGGAGTTATTAATGCGCTACCACTTGTTGGTTGGAATGCAATGACATGTGTCTGATCTATTTCAGTTAGACTCAGTCATCTATTGCAATCCAACCTTAGTTAGGACTCAGTTGAGTCAATTAGGGTTTTGATTAGTTGGTTAACTAGTGTGTTTACTGTGGCTTATAGTTAGTTAAGCTACACCCATTCATTCAATTTGGATGACCTCCTTGGGAATTAAAATTGTCTTGGAATTCATGCATCTTGCATGACCATTGTATTGTATTGTTCATTATTCATTGATTATACAGAGCTGCAACATTCTATTCCAGCACCATTTTTTGCCAATTTTATGCATATTTGTCTGTATTCTTTGTGAGACCGTGTTTTCAGTTCCTAGACCATTGTGACAAATTAATACATTTATGCTCTCTTTATAATCCTTTTAAATCAAGTACAATGGTTGTGACATTCATGGAAATAGTTCAAAAGATAAATGGAACCCCCAAGATTATTGTAAGTGATAGAGATCCAATTTTCTCTGGTAATTATTGGAAGGAATTATTTTCTTATTTGGATACTCAGTTGGTTCACAACTCTTCTTACCATCCTCAGCCTAATGGGAAAACTTATATTGTGAATAAATGTTTGGAATGGTATCTCCATTGCTTTCCACATGATAACCAAACACAATGGGTCAAGTGGTTTCCCTTGGAAAAATGGTGGTACAACAAATCTTTCCATACTTCGTAAAAACTGTCAGCATGTATGTAAATTTATGGATATCATCCTCCTTCTATCACATCAACCTTGAAAGAGAATTATAAGGTTAAAGCAATGGAGGATCATATAGAGCATCAACAAGAAGTTCTCCAATTATTCAAGGTTAACTTGACGATAACAAAAAATAGGATGGTACAACAAGGAGATCAACATTGTAGTGAAAGGGAATTTGAAGTGGGAGATTGGGTATTTTTGAGGGTATAACCATACAAACATATGTCCCTCAAGTAGAAAAAGAATGAAAACAAATTAGCACCGAAGTACTATGGTCCCTATAAGGTGTTGCAAAGGATTGGAAGTATGGATTATAAATTGGAGTTACCACCAAATTCATGTGAACATCCAGTTTTCCATGTTTCATTCCTAAAAAAGGTAGTTGATAACAAAATGTCAGTCTAGAATTTTTTACCAAAGATTGATGAAGAAGGAAACTAATACTAGAACATGAAGCAATCATTGAGAGAATTATCAAGAAACTATGAAAGTTAAGAATTATTGAGTACCTCATAAAGTGGAATAACTTGCCAATAGAAGAGGCAGCATGAGATGATGAGTTATTCATGCAAAAACATTAAGAGTTAATCAAGTGTTGAGGACAACACGAGTTAATCAAGTGTTGAGGACAATACTTGTTTGAAGGAGAGGGTCATGTTAAGCCTTATATATTGTGACATTGCACTTCTATTGTCCTATACCCTAATTACGTAGTCTCTAGAATGGTAATGGTACTCTCTCTCTCTCTCTCTCTCTCTCTCTCTCTCACACACACACACACACACGCCCCCACCCCCCCCCAAGGAAATATAGTTTGGAATCATCTCATATAATCTTGTTTTGTATCTAAAATACATTGTAAAGGAGGTTTTCTCCTCGGAGAGTCTGGTTACTAATATATTTATTGCATTCTTAAGGCGTTGGAATACTATCTCTTATTGTTTTATGTTATTTATGTGAATTTGGTGCATAGCACAATGTTTCACATTGTCAAATAATAAAATTCTTACAAATATGCAACAAAGCAGGAAGGGATAATGTTGAAACCTTTGTGTGCCATATAAATTTCTAAATTGTGAGACATTACCCAACACAAATTCGTAATGTAATGCATTGCTCATCGAAGTAATATGCTATAATAATGTGAAAGGAAAGTAGGACTAGAGTTTGGGAAAATATCACAAGGTATACGTTTTTTCAAGGTGCAACACAATACCACATATGAGTTTTAGTGCAACATGGTACACATCCTATGACCTTTCAAACCGAAAAATTACACGTTAATGGCCATCATACTTAAAAAAAAAGGGAAGGTACCATTGTTGAGTTATAATACACCAAAGAAAGGTTTTAAAACTCACCCAACTCACCACCATTCACACATTTTTTAATTAGGTGAAAAGGAGAGATAAAATACGCCATGGAGGACAAACCACCTTAAGAGAGATGCAACCCCAAGAAGAAACTATTGGCCAATAGTATATGAGGTGTGTTAGCTCTAACCAAACCATTTTTTTTGCTTGTTATAGAATATTATTATGACAAATAAACAACTAAAACCTTTCCATACTATCAATTTAACAAGAGAATTAACCTAAAGTAATGAAGAGTTCCAATTTTAGGATTTATAATAGCTCCAATTCAAATATGCCACCTTATGGTTTTCCACCATCTTGCCACAATGGAATCATCCTAGATTGACCTAGTGTTTGTGTCCTCATTTTTTAGAGTGTTTTTTATTTGTCTAAGTTCTCAACCCACTCCTTGAAACCTTTTAAGAGCCTCGTAATTTTCAAGAAACATCACCATTGAGTCTATTCCATTGGGTTGTTTCCCCATGTAAGAGAGGAGCCTCCAACCTTCATTGTTAGGAACCATTTCCTTTGTTTTGTGAATGGATAGTGTGTCTCCCCCAGTTCTTTGTTTTTGCGAAAATGCATTCAAATGTTAAAATCTCTAGGTTTTCTTTAGTTGGTTGAAACATTAAAAGATACTTTATTAAAGCTAGTTAAGCTCCATATATTGAAAGGGATAATGACAATAGGTTTGAAAACCCCCAATATGGATATCATATTTTTTCTTTGGTTAAACACATTCAAATAATTGATGCCTTTGTCTCTTTTATCTTATTTTGAGTATTTTTTGGTAGCTTAGGTTGGAGGAGAAAATAAAAGAAATAATGGTTGTTTCTATCGACCATTTTCAAAAGCATTAGATGCAGGAATTGAACCCTAGTTTAAACAAATTGATTATGTGTACTAATGATACTAATGGGTTCTCTCTCTTGATGATGATGAGGTCCATGAACACAATATGGCTCGCAGAAGGACTAAACATAAAGACAAAATGGTACATTAATTATTGTCATTAAACGAAGATGAAGGAAGTGGTGAAGGTTGCACTATGGTGACACATATAATAACACCAAATTATAAATAGATGAGATATATTAAATGTTGAAACATGAACATTATCCAACCATCCCAAGAAAATATGTTGATGTGATGGGAGTCTATCAAAACATATGGAGATCATGTCTCTATAGAGCAATAACTACACCAGTTGTTCTATAATGTGTAGAAGTCATTTCATGGTTGCTTCCTGAGGTTAACACCAAGAATAAGTTGATCAAGAGTGTATATGATAGAGCCATTGCATCCTTTCATCCTATCACACTTTAAGTTTAATATGAATTCCCAATTCTAGTGGTTTATATGACTAAGAAATAGATAACATTCATAAACCTAGACTACCACATGCTCTTGAGGAAATGGTGGGTAAAAGGTAAACGATTCAAATCAAGGGACATTAGTATCTATCCTACATAGTACTTGAAAACACCTTACTATATGGTGGCAACATTTATCACTAGATAATATGGAGAAAAAGATGCCACACAATTCCAATATCATAGGTGCCCCTATTACACTAAGCAATTTAGCTTAGTGTCATTTTCAATTGGGGATCCATTATATCTTACAATATAAAGAAATCCATTATTCCTAAAAGAGATACATCCACAAGGGAATGCTCAAAATTTTACATGTCCTCATATATTATATACATTGTATGTACCACAAATAGCTTTACATGGATGGGATGGAGGTTGCTACACAGAAATACACCAATTCATGTCTATTGTAAGATATTGTTGGAGCATAATGAAGTAGTACTAGTCATATAATTTGAGGCACTTGGATCCATAGTCCATTCCATGGGAGAAGAGGAGTTACCTCATTGAATCAAAATAAGAAAATATAGTTACCGTCTACTCATTGGAGGCTTTCTGCTTGGATTTTGCAAGTTCATTTGACATCTTAAAGAAATGATTTTCAATGTGATTGGTTTTTCCACAATGATTTCAAGGTTTTTGTTGGCATCGTTTATGCTAACCCAGGTTTAGACTTCCCTGTCCATCAACAAATCTCAAGATATTGGACCAATAGAGTGTAACTCTGTTGGTGTTTCCTCCTTCAACCTAGGTTTAGACCCTTGTTTTTCCATGAACAAAGCCCAATATATCAGCTTGATAGGGTAGGGCTCATTTGGCAACACCTGTGACACAGATGCAGTCTCACCCAAGATATCTCTATGGGTAACTACCAGAACCAGGTTTATGTAGTTGGGTGGGGATTTCCTCTTCCTCGTCATTGTCCATAAAATATATAAAATATAAGTTTACCTTCAATTTAATTATCGACCAGGGTAGGTAAACTTCGAGTTACTACATTGTATGTGCATGGTAAGATAATGTAGGGTTAAATTCGTATGATAATTTCAAAGAATGATGACTTTACTCTAATAAAATCCTATCAATGCCAAAAGAATCATAATCCATACTACACTACTTATTCACTTAATCAACAAATGCTATAAAATTCCACTCCACAAAAAGATTCAACCTCAAATCACTTATCAAAGATTAAATGAATAGTTTAAAATGAATTCCAACTACTCTTAATCTAATTTAAATTTGGCATAACAAGACTGCTATTTAGCTGAGATAATCATAACTCTGCAATGAACTAACATACCAAAGTAAGCAACTACCAAATCAATGAAGATATAAATATAACTACTTTCTAGTTTTTAGTCTACACAGAATGAAATTATTAAAACTCCTTTAAGTCTAGTAGAACTATAGTAAAAAACTCTATAAAGGATAAATGAACTATCTGCATGGAATCACCCTTAAGCTCTCAGACTGGGAATTAAATCAAACCACACAAATCAGCACTGAACCTTTCTAATATCACACATTCTTTTGTTAATCTTCTTAGTGTCTAATTTAAGTCAAATGTAAATATTTGGATCAAGGAACATTGCTCAAATGAAACTTATAACTTTGATTTCATACACATAGCAAGGCTTTCAACCTATCTAAATTCTTAATTAAACTCAATTTAAGTACAAAATACAATCCTCAAATGTTGTAACTAAAACAATATTAAATTTACTTTCTGGCCAGAATATTTTACTCTATGCAAACCATTTCTACAGCATACCTTGGTTACAAAGAAAGCACTCCAAGCTATTTTTCTCTATGCTACTCGCATATCTAAGATTCCAAAATGAACTTAACTGGTTTTATGAGAAAAAATAGTCTAAATTCTAGTGCAAAACCTTATATTAATGGAAACCAAGTGTAAAGGACAAGTTACATAAAACCTACAACATTTAACCTTCAATTTGTTCAAACCCTTCTTGTTCAATTTTTCGTTTCTGGAAACCCTCAATAACCATAACCAGATGATACATAAAAATAAATTCTTATAGTAATTTATGTAAATAATGATATTCACAAGCAATGCACCAACACCATATGAAGGTGCCCCCCCCTCCAAACGTTGCTCAGGAAATGAATAAAAAATTAAAACAAGATTTAATTATCAGCTGGAAAATGTATCACATAATAATCACCATCCTTATTCCTCCTTTACACTCATAACCAACCATATATTTATACATAAAATGTCACTGGAACTGAATCTCAAATCCCAGGAAACAACTTTTCCAAGTTTGGATGAGATCCTAAAAATTTGGGTTTGACAGTTAAATTAGAAAAGTTGACGTTAGTGGCCCAGCCTTATCTCCTAATCGCTTGCGATTTTTGACAAACAATTTATGGGTTTTGTAGCCAGTTGGATTTTCTAAAAACCCATTTGGAAATTTTCTAGATATGCTTCCAAATGTATGAAAAACGAGGCACAAAAGAGTAGTTTCGAATATTTTCCTGCAAAATTTATGGGTTTGATTTTTTTTAGGAATTTTGGATTATCTTGAGATTCGTGTATCCAAATAAATACTTGTTTCTATGGGAGGTAGATTGTTGGAGACATTTACCATCATACACACTCTTTCGGTCAAATTGGTCTAGTTAAACCAGTATCCTAAGTTTAATTGACATTAGTGGAGCATTAATTGCCATCATCCCAGTCACACCCATGCCTACCTATAGTCAAGGAAGCTAACTTAGCCTTCTCCTACAGTCAAGGAGGCTAACTGGAGCACTCTGGGAGTGATCTGTGTAACATTAATGCACCTAATTGCTAACTGGTGGTTCAACCAGTCAGTTACAGTCAGTTAAGGCGCCTCCATTCATTAAATATATTATTTAATGATTATTTAATAATTATTTATTATTATTTAATGATCTGGAGTCAACAAGGCGCCTCCACCAACTTTTGATGGTCAGTTCAGCTTCAGTTAACCTCATCGAGGTTCATTAGAGTCATGCAGCACTAGCACTTGATGGTTGGATTGCTATGACATGTGTTTGATCTCCTTCAGTTGAGATTCAGTCATTTATTGCACTCCGACTTCAGTTAGGGTTTGGTGAGTCAATTAGGGTTTTGGTCAAGTGGTTAACTGAGTGAGATTGCATGGTTGAGAGTCAGTTAAGCTAGACTCACTCACAGAATTTGAATTGTCTCCTTAGGTATTCAAATTCTTCATGGAGTTAAGCCATTGCTCAGCATTGGCATTATAACCCTTTATTGTTTATTAAATATACAGAGAGGAAACCAATTTGGGTATCCGATTATTTCCAAGTCATGAGTATTTGTTAATTATTCCTTGATGATTTTGATTCCTATTTCCTAGATCATGTGCAAGAATTAATATGGTATCAGAGCATGTGGCAGGACAAAGATCAATCTCTCAAGAACAATATTTTTTACATATTTCTCCATGAAATTTGAGCAATAGCTCAAAAATCCAGCATTGCACCAAAAGCCAAGGCTTACCACTCAATATCCCAAGTAAAGAACTTGTTGATCAAGTTTGCTTGATTGACTATGCTGGGTGTGATGAAAGCCTAGAATGTGTAGTCTGTCTGACCTTACAGTGCCCCTTTTGTTTTGATTTGCAGGTCTTAACAGGTACAACTTCGAATGGACTCATCAATCCCTCTTCTCACCCCATTCACAAGCTATTCGGAATGGAAGTTGAAGATGATTGAATCTCTGAAGAGATGAGGTCTTTATGAGGTGTCTATTGGAATTGGAAGAGAGTCTTATGAGAATGAGAATGACTGGCTAAATGATGGTGATAGATCTTTTGGAAGAATAGATCTGGCCCTTGATGATAGCTTGTACTACCTTATTGATTCTGCTGAATACCCAAAGAATTTCTGGCCAATATTGGACAGAACCTTTGGCAAGCACAATGAGGATCATAATAGTAATTTGGAGATAATAGCTAGCACCACAAGAGTTCTTCACTCAAAATTCTCAGCCACTACTCTCTCTGATGAAGTTTTTCAAGATGAAGATGAAGCAGAATCTTCTACACATTCAATTCGAATTGAAGAAAGTCTCCATGAAGTGACTCCTTCTCCTGATGCTCCGGACGTTCATGAGATCTCTGATATCTCATCTTCTCATATTTATGAAATAGAAGAAGACATTTTAATCTCTGATATTGAATAAAAATACTGCTACACTTCCAGGCAAACATTCACCGGCGATTTTCCTTTGAATTCTGTGCAAAATTTACTAGAAATTGCTTCCGAAAGTGAAGAGAAATTTGATTTTTCTCCCTCTAATGTTGCTGCTGGTGTGCAAATATGTGATACCTTGGATATTTTGGAAGAAATATCAGATTACCAGAGAGATCCATTTGCTCCCCATGATCTATATCTTTCAGCAAAATCCTGCAGGATTGCATGCACCAAAATTCAGAATTTTGAAGAAGAAGAAAACTGTGCATCTACCGTCTTGGTTGACCATAATTTTGGATCTGATATGAAACTTATTGGATATGATATGATATTATTTGGATATGATTTGATATTTCTTGGTTCAAAATTTCAGGTTCATAAACCTTCAGTACTGCTTGTAGCTGTTCTCATCAACGGTGTGAAGAAACAAGTACCGCAAGTCTCCTACAAAACTGCTACTGGGGATTTGATTTGATTTCATAGTTTTGGATCTGTTGTGAACTTATTTATATCTGATTTACATTCTTATATGATATTATTTTTTTCATATTTTAAAATCCAAAATCTTTCAGTCATGCTTGTAGCTGCTCTCACCAATTTCGGTGTGAAAAATCAAGTACCGCAGTTCTTCTTCAATTTTGCTGATGGGGATTTGGTGTTAGTTTCCTCCTGTGAGGTTTCTGATATTTTATTTTGTGAATCATTAGATATTTCTGAAGCTATATCATATTATGGAGCTCAATCATTCTCTCTCCAGAGTCCCAGGGATTCTCTACCTTTGGTCATAAGCTCATCTCCTCACAGAACTAGTAAAGAGGAAGACATTCTGCATCCGCTTGGACACTTGCTCCTAAGATTTGGGGATGATTTTACCACTCATGGTTTTCTGTTAAAGGCTGCAAAATATCAGTTTCTTGAGTGTTCCACACATGGTTTGAATCCTCAAGAACCTTTTCTCTCTCTTCAGATGACTTCAGTTGCTTTACATGGGTCTAGTTTTCACCGTGCAGCTATTTATATTTCTGATTCAGTTGAGTGCATTGTTCTTCTTCCAAAGTGGAATATTCCTCCAAACATATTCATTTAGTTTGGATTCAGAGGTTCACATGCACAGTCTCAGGATGCTGCTGCATAGAAGAACAAATTCCTGATTTACTGCTTAGTTTGAGGGGGGGTATTTTTCCCATGAGGTTTTTCCCGTTTCCTTGGTTATATTAGCAGTTACTTTATTGTACAGGGTGACCTATGGCCTTAGTTTCCAGGGCCCTAGCATTTTATGCATCTATCTTTTCTAACTCTTCCTGAGTATAGCTTAAAGGGGGGTGTTGGAGACATTTACCATCATACACACTCTTTCGGCCAAATTGGCCTAGTTAAACCACTATCCTAAGTTTAATTGACATCAGTGGAGCATTAATTTCCATCATCCCAGTCACACCCACGCCTACCTACAGTCAAGGAAGATAACTTATCCTTCTCCTACAGTCAAGGAGGCTAACTGGAGCACTCCGGGAGTGATCTGTGTGACATTAATGCACCTAATTGCTAACTGGTGGTTCAACCAGTCAGTTACAGTCAGTTAAGGCACCTCCATTCATTAAATATATTATTTAATGATTATTTAATAATTATTTATTATTATTTAATGATCTGGAGTCAACAAGGTGCCTCCACCAACTTTTGATGGTTAGTTCAGCTTCAGTTAACCTCATCAGGGTTCATTGGAGTCATGCAGCACTAGCACTTGATGGTTGGATTGCTATGACATGTGTTTGATCTCCTTCAGTTGAGATTCAGTCATTTATTGCACTATGACTTCAGTTAGGGTTTGGTGAGTCAATTAGGGTTTTGGTCAAGTGGTTAACTGAGTGAGATTCCATGGTTGAGAGTCAGTTAAGCTAGACTCACTCACTGAATTCGAATTGTCTCCTTAGGTATTCGAATTCTTCATGGAGTTAAGCCATTGCTCAGCATTGGTATTGTAACCCTTTATTGTTTATTAAATATACAGAGAGGAAACCAATTTGGGTATCCGATTATTTCCAATTCATGAGTATTTGTTAATTATTCCTTGATGATTTTGATTCCTAGTTCCTAGATCATGTGCAAGAATTAATATAGATATCATCATCATTTAAGTGCCGAAACAAGTGTTGGATTGGGTACCGGATCATGTACCGGATTGGTGGAAGAAATGTACAAGATAACCAAAGAGCTATACCCCAAGTAATTCATTCATTAGATATAATATTTTAAACTTATGATTAAAAATGAATAAATAAGATGGAATGATGATAAAATCATACCTTGTTATGAGCTTCAAGAAATAGCCTTTAAATCCATGCAAATGCTGTCTAAATAAATGATACATAGAAGGAAATTCATTTAAAAGACTTAAGTTTCACATCTGATGTATAGATAAAATATGGAAAAATAGGGGCCATCATCTCCCCCACACTAAAGATCTTGCATGTACCAATGCAAGGAAACAAAATTGATAGTAAAAAATATTGGTGATATGATTTGAGTTAGACCCCTTAGGCATTGACCAACCTTTGCACTTGAAGAGAAGCAGGAACTGGCTTTGGTTGAGTGTTCATAATCTCTTCCAACTGGTGTTCTTTCTTCTTCAATTGTCTTCTCAGGAGTTGGTTAGACCCCGTCATATCATCAATCAATTTTTGTAAAGAAGTAAGTTTAGTCATTAGAATCCCATTTTATTTCTTAAGATGTCGACTGAGAAGGGCATACTCCTGAACTTTGTCTATGAGCTTAACATTCCTCTTTTGGAAATAATATTTTGCAAATAGGTAAGAAGGAATAGTGGAAGGTTTCAAAATTGGAGTTGTAGGAGTAGGTATACGCAAATGATCAAAAGAAGAATGTTCAGGTAGTGAAGATTCATTGGCAGAATGTAACGGAGACAGAGGGGCTGAAGAGACATGCTATGATGTACAACCTGTTGATGATTGAACGGTTAACAACGATCGATTTATTATTAGACAAATGGAACATAATTAAGTGATTTAAAGTTTAATCGAAGGCACAATATATAATAAAGGCATATTCAATTTAGGACAATGTTTTGATAAAATACTATATACCTTCATCCTGTAACTTATAAGGTAAGTATAACATATGAAGAATAACTTAAATGAGGTATTAAAAATATAAGCAAAAAATTATACCCCAAACTTCTAAAGATGTGAGGCGTTATAGTTAAAACATTTTTGACACAAAAGTTTGAGCTACCTGAAGATCTGAAATATTCCATCACCCAATAAAAGACTTTGAATTGGAAACTGACCCATTAACTAAGTGCCAAAATGATGTTAACAACTCAATAGTTATATTAGGCACTCAAATATTTGTTGTGGATAACTAGATTTAATACGTTCTCCTTGACACTTTTCATACCAAATTGGAAACTAATCATAGATCATTGTCCAAATCAAAGATTTGGACATTGATCAATTTAGAATAAGATTAAGTTTAGCATTCCTTTTTCCTTGGTACCAATGTAGATATGGTGACAGAAATAGTTATTAAAAACTTAGAAAATGATCAATCCACACATAATTAACAAATCTAACTTTTGTGAAAGATGAAGATGAATGTAGTAAGTAGTTGTGGACTAATGATCTTTGTGAAATAGATTTTGAATTTTATTAGACTCGAATATCAACAATTATTAATGGATCCAAAGTTACTTTTACCTATGCATTCTTTAAATTTACCAGTACTCAACCCAACACCTTATCCAGTACTTCATCCAATACTCCATCCTGTACTCCATCCGGTACTTCTGCTGCTAAGATGCCGAAATATCCCCATATTTTCAAAAGATTGTTGCTATTGCCATCAATAATATACTAAGGATAAAGTACAAAGATCCAACTTGTCATGTCCTAGTCACAAACACAAAGGTAATTGATCAGCAAACTAAAATCACAATAAAATAGATTTTAAAAGATACCCAATACTTATCAATGCAATTCAAATGCAGATTCACTTCCCTTTCTTTATACAAAAAATATTATCATGGATCAACATGTTTTTCTTGAACAAGAGTTCCACCTACTAAAATTCATAAAAACACCAGTCGAATTGGTTCATCTTTACACAAGAATGTGTAAGTGATAAAGATAAGGTTCCCTGTCAAGTTCATTGAATCATTAAACATCCAAACACTCTAGAGGCATAATCCTCCTATATAGTAAGGAATCGAAAGTAGAGAATTAAATCACCTTAAGGAGATTATCCAATGGTTGTTAAATAAGTATCATTAAATTTAATTTTAACCTAACACATCTTTTAGTTATTACAAGAGTACCTCGTTCATACAAACAAGGATGGATAAAGCGTCACAATGGATACTAAAGTAAAACCCCATTGCCAACAAGCCTGTTCAAAACTCCGATGGGCAAACTATAATATCCAAGAAATTTATTCCCTAAGCAATATGCCTCATTTCCAACAGGCATGTTCAGTACCCTGATGGGTTTTCTTGGTCATACCATAGGTCCGTACCCATTTCCAGCAGACCTGTTCAGCATCCCAGTGGGTTAACCTCTTACATCCTTTTTCGTTTAGATGCTCTTGTTCCAAATTCACCTTAAAGATAGGATTTATAAGTTGCTTACGTAGAGGTGAATGGGGGAGCTGCTCTAAAAACCTTTTTTAGGAGCGGAATGGTATTGGGTTGGAATATTTTTCTAGAAAAAATCTTTTAAGCGTTTGGTTGCATGAACGATTAACTCTCGCAATTATGCTAATTTAATGGAAAGGCTATAATCATATGTATTAAGGCCAAAGTATAATAACCAAAAGATTCTTTAATCTCAACAACCATCTTCCTATGAGCTTATGTAGTGTCTTTAGAAAAATAATTCAATGCCCTTATTGGTTATTACTTGTAAAAGTACTTTCTTAGTCAAGTGTAAAACCAAGTCAAAGCATACTAGTGTACTTATGGTTTCATAAGTTAAACAACTTGAAGCAAGACCAGTTGGTAGAAAAGGAATACAAATCTGAAAATAACATGTCTCTAGATATATGATAAAAGGTATTTCTTTACAATATAAAATTAACAACCCCAGTATAGCTAATAAACATATTTTAAATATATTTCAGAAGTATGATGATATTGGAAAAGTTTCATCCCTTTTTCATAAAATATAAAAAAGAAATAACATAAAGTCCCTTTTTTCAAATGTTCTAGGTTGTTCCTGAAAATAGAAAATACCTTAAGTCGATGTCCATTTACCACAAATGCATCATGTTCATAATCAATTGTTCTTATTGTTAAAAGCAATCACAATTTGATATCACCCTGTGGTATTTTCCTTTTTATAGGTTATGATTTTCTGTGATAATAAATCTCCTAAAAGTCTGGATTGGAGAGAAGGTATAAAATCTATTTAAAGATCTTACTTGTTTTATTGCAAAAAGAAAAACAACGAAGTTGCATTAATTTCTAAACTAAACATGCAACTTTTTATTTATATACATATTTTCTTATCTACCTAAGAAGAAAGAAAACATTTCTATTCAAGTATATGAACTCTTCCAATGTAACCAAGAGCGAAGCAAGATGAAAAATAAACCTCTATACACGTATGAAATATTTATTGCAGAGATTACTTGGATATAGAAAATGAACTGAATTACTTATTTCTACATCAGAATATGTTGAAGCAAGGAATGGGATTGTGGCCAGGTTACCTTTTGGAACTAACTTTCAATGCAGTCTTGATACTCACCTCCTTTCATCATGTTGTACATACTAGAGACCTTTGTCTCATGGATTATTGATTTCTTTAATACATTCCATCTCTGCTATCAGGCATGTCGAGACTTCCTCAATTTCACATTGCTATCCATTGGATGTAGTCCTTAAGTTGTCAATTTCTTCTTCAATTTGGCGAGGAAAATATTTTTGTGGCTCTTGGGACTTTGGTGCACTTGTTGAGGTAGATAAAATCTTAACTGCTATCAGGATATCTCCTACCTGATAAGAAGAACTTCCAACCATTTCTAGGATTTGAGAAAGTTGTCCCAAATTGATGGTCACCTCTGAGTCCTTCTATTGGTTGTTTTGTTCCTATCTCACACAACGATTAGTGTCTAGGATTCTTACTGCACCCCATTTTTCTTAAATGTGTTTTTAAATGATTATAATAAAAAATACCTACCACGAAAAAAATATTTGCATAAATCAAACACACTGCTCTTGCATGAAATTAAATTGCGAAAAGTAAACACACCCAAACTTGCAGAAATAACACTTGCATAAAATTAAATTGTAGGAAAGTAAACTACCTAAACTTGCGGAAAGAAAAACACACTTTTGTAGAACAAGAAATCAAACATGTGAAAAAAGTAAACACGCTTGCGAGAAACTTACAACAAGGATTTGGGGAAACCCACTAAAGTGGATGCATCAGGTTGTTACCCCACGGAAATACCGTAGTGAATTCATATTTGTGTCATATCGTTTTCCCCTCCCCCTTGTTGTGCAATGTAAATGAAACCTATCTACCCCTATCTACCTAGACTTCACCCCTTTAGCACCTCCCCGGCAACATCGCCAAAAATTTCTGGCAAAATATATAAAAAATAAATTTACCTTCAATTTACTTATCAACCAGGGTAGGTAAACTTTGAGTTTCTACACTGTATGTATAGGGTAGTATAATCAAAGGATAATTTCCTATGATAATTTGAAAGAATGATGAATTTACTCTAATAAATTCCTATCAATGCCAAAAGAATCATAATCCACACTACACTACTTATTCACTTAATCAACAAATGCTATAAAAACCCACTCCACAAAAAGATTCAACCTCAAATCACTTATCAACAATCAAATGAATAATTCAAAATGAATTTCAACTACTCTTAATCTAATTTAAATTTGGCATAATAAGTCTGATATTGAACTAAGATAATCATAACTATGCAATAAACTAACATACCAAAGTAAGATACCAAATCAATGAAGAGATAAATCTAACTACTTTCTGTTTTTCAATCTACACAGAATGAAATTATTAAAACTCCTTTAAGTCTAGTAGAACAATTGTCAAAAACTCTATAAAGGATAAATGAGCTATATGCATGCAATCACCCTCAAGCTCTCAAACTGGAAATTAAATCAAGCCACACAAATCAATGCTGAACCTTTCTATCATCACACATTCTTTTGTTAATCTTCTTACTGTCTAATTTAAGTCAAATGTAAATATTTGGATAAAGGAAAATTACTCAAATGAAATTTATAACTTCGATTTCATACACATAGTAAGGCTTTACACCTATCTAAATTCTCCATTAAACTCAATTTAAGTACAAAAGACAATCCTCAAATGTTGTAACTCAAATGTTATTAAATTTACTTTTTGGCCAGAATCTTCTACTCTATGCAAACCATTTCTACAGCATACCTTGGTTACAAAGAAAGCACTCAACGCTATTTTTCTCTATCCTACTCGTAGATATAAGATTCCAAAATGAACTTAACTGGTTTTATGAGGAAAAAACAATCTAAATTACAGTGCAAAACCTTATATTAATTCAAACCAAGTGTAAAGGACGAGTTACATAAAACCTACAACATTTAACCTTCAAGTTGTTCAAACCCTTCTTATTCAATTTTAAACCCTCAATAACAACAAACAAATAAACCATAACAAGATGATATATAAAAATGAATTCTTATAGTAATTTATGTAAATGATGTTATGCACAAGCAATTTACCAACATCGTATGAAGGTGTTCCCCCCTCTAAATGTTGCTCAGGAAATGAATAAAACCTTAAAACAAGATTTAATTATCAGCTGGAAAATGTATCACATAATAATCACCATCCTTATTCCTCCTTTACACTGATAAACAACCATATATTTATACATAAAATGTCACTGGAACCAAATCTCAAATTCCAGGAAACAACTTTGCCAAGTTTGGATGAGATCTTAAAAATATGGGTTTGACAGTCAAATTAGAAAAGTTGGCGTTAGTGGCCCAACCTTATCTCCCAATCCCTTGTGATTTTTGACAAACAATTTTTGGGTTTTGTAGCCAACTAGATTTTCTAAAAATCCATTTGGCAATTTTCCAGATATTCTTCCAAATGTACAAAAAAAAGAGGCACAAAAGAGAAGTTCAGAATATTTTCCTGCAAAATTTATGGGTTTGATTTTTTTTAGAAATTTTGGATTATCTTGAGATTCATGTAACCAAATCAATACCTGTTTCTATGGGAGGTAGATATCATCATCATCTAAAAAAATAATGTATCCAAATTGGTTGAAGAAACTTGGAATGATGAGAATCAATGATTGTCCTTCAAGCAAGTGCCGAAACAAGTGTTGGATTGGGTACTGGATCAGGTACCAAATTGGTGGAAGAAATATGCAAGATAACCAAAGCTATACCCCAATTAATTCATTAATTAGATATAATCTTTTAAACTTATGCTTAAAAATGAACAAATAAAATGGAATAATGATAAAATTATACCTTGTTATGAGCTTCATGAAATAGCCTTTAAATCCATGCAAATGATATCTAAATAAACGATACACCGAAGGAAATTCATTTATAAGACTTAAGTTTCGAATTTGATGTATAGATAAAATATGGAAAAATAGGGGGCCATCATCTCCCCCACACCAAATATCTTTCATGTCCCAATGCAAGGAAACAAAATAGATAGTCAAAATTGGTGATGTGATTTTAGTTAGACCCCTGAGGCATTGACCAACACCTACACTTGAAGAGAGGCAGGAATTGGCTTTGGTTGAGTGTTCATAATCTCTTCCAACTGTTGTTCTTTCTTCTTCAATTTTCTTCTCAGGCGTTGGTAATACCCCGCCATATCGTCAATCAATTTTTGTAAAGAAGCAACTTTAGTTGTTAGAATCCCATTTTATTTCTTAAGATATCGATTGAGAAGGCCATACTCCTGAACTTCCTCTATGAGCTGAAAATTCCTCTTTTGGAAATAATCATTTGCATATAGCTATGAAGGAATGGTGGAAGGATTCATAATTAGAGTTGTAGGAGTAGGTGTACGTAAATGATCAGAAGCAGAAATGTTCAGGTAGTGAAGATTCATTCGCAGAGTGTAACAGAGCTAGAGGGGCTGAAGAGATACGCCGGGATGTAAAACATGTTTATGAATGATGGGTTAACAACGATCGATTCATGTTTAGACAAATGGAACAGAATTAAGTGATTTAAATTTTAATCCAAGGCACAATATATAGTAAAGGCATATTGAATTTAGGACAATGTTTTGATAAAATACTATATACCTTCATCCTGTAACTCATAAGCTAACTATAACATATGAAAAGTAACTTAAATGAGGTATTAACAATATAAGTAAAAAATTATACCCCAAACTTTTAAAGATGTGAGGAATTATAGTTAAAATATTTTTGACACAAAAGTTCGAGCTGCCTAAAGATATGAAATATTCCATCACCCAATAAAATACTTTGAATTGGAAACTGACCCATTAACTGGGTTCCAAAATGATGATAACAAATGAATAGTTAATTTAGGCACTCAAATATTTGTCATGGATAACCATATTTAATACCTTCTCCTTGACACTTTACATACCAAATTGGAAACTAATCATAGATCATTGTCCAAATCAAAGATCTAGACATTGATCATTTTAGAATAAAAGTAAGTTTAGTATTCCTTTTTTCTTGGTACCAATGTAGATATGGTGACAAGAATAGTTATTAAAAACCCAGAAAATGATCAATCCACACATAATTAACAAATCTAACTTTTGTGAAAGATGAAGATGAATGTAGTATGTAGTTGTGGACTAATGATCTGTGTAAAACCAATTTTGAATTTTATTAGACTCAAATATCAACAATTATTAACTGAACCAAAGTTACTTTTATGTATGCATTCTTTAAATTTATCAGTACTCAATCCAACACCTTATCTAGTACTTCTTCCAGTACTCCATTCGGTACCTTTGTTGCTAAGATGCCAAAATATCCCCAAATTTTTAGAAGATTGTTGCTATTTTGATCAATACGATACTGAGGATAAAGTACAGAGATCCAACTTGTCATGTCCTGGTCACAAACAAAAAGGTAATTGATCAGCAATCTAAAATCACAATAAAACAGATTTTAAAAGATACCCAATACTTATCAATGCAATTCAAATGTAGATTCACTTCCCTTTCTTTATACAGAAAAAATTATCATGGATCAACATGTTTTGCTTGAACAAGAGTTCCTCCTACTAAAATTCATAAAAACACCAGTCAAATTGGTTCAGCTTTACATAAGAATGTGTAAGTGATAAAGATAAGGTTCCATGTCAAGTTCATTGAATCATTAAACATCCGAACACTCTGGAGTCATAATCCTCCTATATAGTAAGGATTCGAAAGTAGAGAATTAAATCGCCTTAAGGAGATTATCCAGTGGTTGTTATATAAGTATCATTAAATTTAATTTTAATCAACACATCTTTTAGTTCTTACAAGAGTACCTCATCCATACAAGAAAGGATGGATAAAGCATCATAATGAATACTAAAGTCAGAACCCATTGCCAACGATCCTGTTCAAAACTCTAATGGGGCAACTATAATATCCAAGAAATTTATTCCCGATGCAATATGCCCCATTTCCAACAGGGTTTTTCAGTATCCTAATGGGTTTTCCTGGTCATACCATAGGACAGTACTCGCTACCAATAGACCTGTTCAGCATCCCGGTGGGTTAACCTCTTACATCCTTATTCCTTTAGAGGTTCTTGTTCCAAATTCACCTTCAAGATATGATTTATAAGTTGTTTACACAGAGGTGAATGGGGGAGCTGCTCTAAAAACATTTTTTAGGAGCGGAATGGTATTGGGTTGGAAGATTTTTCTAGAACAATGCTTTTAAGAGTTTGGTTGCATGAACGATTAACTCTTGCAATTATGCTAATTCAATGGAAAGGCTATAGTCATATGTATTAAGGCCAAAGGATAATAACCAAAATATTCTTTAATCGCAACAACCATCTTCCTATTAGCTTATTGTAGTGTCTTCAAAAAAATAATTCAATGCCCTTATCAGTTACTACTTGTAAAAGCAATTGTTCAGTCAAGTGTAAAACCAATTCAAAGCATACTAGTGTACTCATGGTTTCATAATTTAAAAAACTTGAAGCAAGAATAGCTGGTAGAAAAGGAATACAAATATGAAAACAACATGTCTCTAGATATATGATAAAAGGTATTTCTTTAATACATAAAATTAACAAGCTAATAAACATATTTTAAATATCTTTCAGAAGTCTGATTATATTGGAAAAGTTTCATCCCTTTTTTATAAAATATCAAAAATAAATAACATAAATTCCATTTTTTTCAAATGTTCCGAGTTGTTCCTGAAAATAGAAAATACCTTCAGTCGGTGTCCATTTACCATGAATGCATCCTGTTCATAATCAAGTGTTCTCATTATTAAAAACAATCACAATTTCATATTACCCCATGGTATTTTCATTTTTATAGGTTATGAGTTGTTGTGATAATAAATCTCCAGAAAGTCTGGATTGGAGAGAAGGTATAAACTCTGTTTAAAGATCTTAGTCGTTTTATTACAAAAAGAAAAATAAGGAAGTTGCATCAATTTCTAAACTAAACATGTAAATTTTTATTTATATACATATTTTCCTATTCTACCTAAGAAGAAAGAAAACATTTCTATTCAAGTATATGAACTCTTCCAACGTAACCAAGTGCGAAGCAAGCTGAAAAATATACCATTATACACATATGAAATATTTACTGCAGATATTACTTGGATATAGAAAATGAACTGACTTACTTGTTTATGCATCAGAATGTGTTGAAGCAAGGAATGGGATTGTGGTCGGGTTACCTTTTGGAACCAGCTTTCGATGCAGTATTGCTACTCACCTCCCTTCATGTTGTGCAGACCTCTGTCTCCTAGATTATTGATTTCTTTAATACATGAATGATATGTTGTCAGGCATGTCAACAAATCCTCAATTTCATATTGCTCTCCATCAGATGTAGTCCCCAAGTTGTCAATTTCTTCTGCAATTTGGAGAGAAATATATTTTTGTGGCTCTTGGGACTTTGGTTAACTTGTTGAGGTAGATAAAATCTTAACTGCTATCAGGATATGTTCTACCTAAGAAGAAGGACTTCCAACCACTATTAGGATTTGAGAAAGTTGTCCCAAATTGATGGTTACCTCTGAATCCATATTTTTTGGGTTGTTTTGTTCCTATCTCGTAGAACGATTAGTGTATGGGTTTCTTACTACACCCCATTTTTTTTAAATGATTCTAATCAAATCTACCTACCATGAAAAACATATTTGCATAAGTAAAACACACCGCTCTTGCATGAAATGAAACATTGTTGCATGAAATTAAATTATGGAAAGTAGACACACCCAAACTTGCAGAAACAACAATTGCATAAAATTAAATTGGAGGAAAGTAAACTACCTAAACTTGCGGAAAGAAAAACACACTTTTGCAGAAAAATAAACAAACATGTGAAAAAAATAAACACACTTGCGAGAAACATACAATAAGGATTTGGGGCAACCCACTAAAGTGGATGCATCGGGTTGTTACCCCACAGAAATCCCATAGTGAATTCATATTTGCATCATCGTTTTCCCCTCCCCCTTGTTGTGCAATGTAAAGGAAACCTATCTACCCCTATCTACCTAGAATTCACCCCTTTAGCACCTCCCCAACAACAACGTCAAAAATGTTTGCCAAAATATATAACAAATAAATTTACCTTCAATTTAATTATCGACCAGGGTAGGTAAACTTCGAGTTGCTACACTGTATGATCAGGGTAAGATAATCTAGGGCTAAATTCCTATGACAATTTCAAAGAATGATTACTTTACTCTAATAAACTCCTATCAATGCCAAAAAGAATCATAATCCATACTACAAAACTTATTCACTTAATCAACAAATGCTATAAAAATCCACTCCACAAAAATATTCAACCTCAAATCAATTATCAAAGATCAAATGAATAATTCAAAAGGAATTTCAACTACTCTTAATCTACTTTAAATTTTGGCATAGCAAGACTGCTATTGAACTGAGATAATCATAACTCCAATGAACTAACATACCAAATTAAGCTACCGAATCAATGAAGAGATAAATCTAACTACTTTATGTTTTTCAATCTACACAGAATGAAATTATTAAAACTCCTTTAAGTCTAGTAGAACAATTGTCAAAAAATAAACAAAGGATAAATGAACTATCTGAATGAAATCACCCTCAAGATCTCAAACTGGGAATTAAATCAAGCCACACAAATTAGTACTGAACCTTTCTATCATCACGCATTCTTTTGGTAATCTTCTTATTGTCTAATTTAAGTCAAATGTAAATATTTGGATCAAGGAATATTACTCAAATGAAATTTATATCTTTGATTTCATACACACAGCAAGCCTTTCAACCTATCTAAATTCTCAATTAAACTCAATTTAATTACAAAATACAATCCTCAAATGCTATAACTCAAACAATATTAAATTTATTTTCTGGACATAATCTTCTACCCTGTGCAAACCATTTCTACAACATACCTTGGTAAAAAGAAAGCACTCAATGTTGTTTTTCTCTATCCTACTCGTAGATCTAAGATTCCAAAATGAAATTAATTGTTTTTATGAGGAAAAACAGTCTAAATTCCAGTGCAAAACCTTATATTAATGCAAACCAAGTGTAAAGGACAAGTTACATAAAACCTACAACAATTAACCTTCAATTTGTTCAAACCCTTCTTGTTCAATTTTCGTTTCTGGAAACCCTCAATAACAACAAAGAAATCAACCATAACCAGATAATACATAAAAATGATTGTTTATAGTAATTTATGTAAATGATGATATTCACAAGCAATGTACCAACACCGTATGAAGGTGGGCCCCCCTCCAAACGTTGCTCAGGCAATGCATAAATACTTAAAACAAGAGTTAATTATCAGTTGGAAAATGTATCACATAATAATCACCATCCTTATTCCTCCTTTATAATGATCAAAAACCATATATTTATACATAAAATGTCAATGGAACCAAATCTCAAATCCTAGGAAACAACTTTGCTAAGTTTGGATGAGATCCTAAAAATTTGGGTTTGACAGTCAAATTAGAAAGTTGGCGTTAGTGGCCCATCCTTATCTCCCAGTCCATTGCGAATTTTGACAAAACATTTATGGGTTTTGTAGCTAAATGGATTTTCTAAAAACCCATTTGGTATTTTTTCAAATATGCTTGCAATTGTATAAAAACCGAGGGACAAAAGAATAGTTCCGAATATTTTCTTGCAAAATTTTTGTATTTGATTTCTTTTTGAAATTTTGGATTATCTTGAGATCCGTGTATCCAAATCAATACCTATTTCTATGGAATGTATATATCATCATCATCTAAAAAAATTATCTAAATTGGCTTAAGAAACCCGGAATGATGAGAATCAACAATCGTCCTTCAAGCAAGTGCCGAAACAAGTACTGGATTTGGTACCGGATCAGGTACCAGATTGGTGGAATAAATCTTCAATATAACCAAAGAGCTATACTCTACCTTATGCAATATAATATAATATTTTAAAATTATGCTTAAAAATGAATAAATAAGATGGAATAATGATAAAATTATACCTTGTTATGAGCTTCATGAAATATCCTTTAAATCCATGTAAATGATGTCTAGATAAATGATACACCGAAGGAAATTCATTTAAAAGACTTAAGTTCCAGATCCAATGTATAGATAAAATATGGAAAAATAGGTGGCCATCAGGCACATTACTAGATTACTCAAATGAAGTCGGGGTGTGTGTTTCCTATTCTTATAATGTTCATTCAAGATATTACTCTACTTATCCATTGACATAGATTACAACAATAATATAAATATTTAGCACATATTCTATCTATCAACAGTGCGGCACATGCATCTAAGAACTCATCTAGAAAAAAATGCTAGTCAATCTATTCAGAGATACTTATTCACAACATCTATTCATTCAACATAGACATATTCATTAAATACACATTGAGACAACATTTAACGTGGAAACCAATATGGAAAAAATCACAAAGGCGCTCTTCTTCTGGCATGAGAAATATATAGCACTTTCATTTGCGCACTCAACTGCATACTCTGTTCTAGATATTCTCTATAATATCTACATACGTGTCTCCTCTCATGCTCTCTATTTGTTTATCTTTGAAGTTTACTCTCCTTCAGTCTATTGTCAATCTACACATAGCCTGGATCGACTCTCTTATCTGCAATTCTACAAATATTATAAGACAAAAGCTGACCAATACCTAGAGATAAACCTGCACACAGCTTGGGTTCTCTCTTTTATAGGATCTTATATGTCATAATAAACCGACTCTATTATGTTAGCCGACTTGCTATCATTCTTATTTTTTCACATTCATTTATACTAATAGTAGGAACTATCGACCCAAAATTACAAAGATGCTTTATTCCCAAGCATGCGCTATTCTAACTTACTTCTTACCCACAATCAATCGAGCTGTCCTTTTCAATCATTGTACTCTTCTTCTATCATGGTTCTTTCCATCATGGCTGTCCTCTTTGGTCGCAAACTCTTCTCTTCTGGCTGCTTCTGTCGCAACTCTTCTTCCATGACTACTTTTGTCACAACTTTTCTTCCTCTGTTGCAACTTCCTCTGTCGTGCAAACCAGACTCTTCATATTCTTGAGCATGATTCTGGCCAAATTATGCCTATCTTTTCCTAGGGCCAACATGCCCCCAACACTCACCTGTGGCTCATCCCGTGCCACCCTAGTCTTATACTTATGTTGTGATGACCTTACTTTGAAAATCTTGGAATATTTTCACTATCTGTGAGGTCTCCTCTCGTACTTTTGCTTCCTTCTTCTTCAAATTCTCCATAAGGTCAGAATTGATGTGTTCCTACATTGTAAGTCTCGTCAACTCTACTTCTTGTTGTACATTCTGGTGTACAGGTTCAATAATGTCTGTAACTCTTTCTACCTCTGTCTATAATTCTACGACCCTATCAGTGTGCTTCTGATGTTGTGTTTGCAGTGTTGTGGCTTGTTCCTGTACTTTTTTCATCTTGGAAGCCTTATAAATTTCTCTCTTCTAAGGGAAGTTTCTTCATCTCATTCTTCATTTGGGTCACCTCTATCTCAGCAGTGCACAAATACTATGCAAATTTCACTAATTCTTCATCGTCGATCAACGCTTCCCACGTATGAGAAAATTTCTGGACTTCCTTGGCACATAGTGCCTCTGCCTTTATTTTCTTCGCAGCCTCTACTGTTGTTTTCCTTATTTCTTCCAATACCTCTAGAGGTGTACTGGGTGCCACCCGTGCTTCCAACTCTGTGACCTTTTTGCAAAGGTATTCTACTATTTCTCCAAGTCGAAATATTTTGGATTCTGCAATCATCTCATGTGCTATGCCTTCATTTGTGAAATGATTGCAAGCTAGTGTAACAGCCGTGTTGAGCCAGTTCTTGTCCTCCTCCTAGTTTTTGGATTTTTTCTTTTTTTCCTTGACTATTTTCTTGGTCTTATTAATAGTCCTGTTTGATTCTCTAACATACTTAACCAATGCACCTTCCTTGACCTTCATTTATGTGACTGCGACATTCTGAAAGGCATATATCTCGTAGAACATCAGTGCATAAAAATTGATAGTAACATGGCCTATAATTTTGGCTATAACATTTAGCTATGGGGTCCAAAGTTGAGTCCTTAACCCACCAGTTGAGTCTTTATTGGTGGGATAGGTATCGACACATCATTTTTTCACTCTTCTGATGAGCCAGCTAAGTCCTGTGACACTCACAATTATGGTATGTAATCGATTGCTACCCGTACTTCTTTTACTACTTTGCAAAGCATATGTAGTAAGCCTATAATACTACTTATGAGCTATATTTGGTGCTCATACATATTCTTAAGGATTTTGTTTTCTATTTCTCCCATTACGTTCGTCAGAAGGTATAATATTCATTGGTAATGCCGACAGTTCCTGCTAATTTGTTAGCCTTCATTTTCTTATGCCCTATCACATATTTCTTTGTCTTATTCTTCTTATTTCCTACTCCTAGGTCTGTTGGAGTTGTTCTTGATTCATTCTGGATATTATCTAGGTTTTCCTCTGATGGGTTTTCTCCCTGTCCCCCATCCTTTTGTGTCTTTGAATCATCCTCTCGCTCCTCTTCATATGGAGATAACTGCTCATCTGCAATGGGGACTTGCCAATATTATAGTCAATATTGGAAAATTACCTCAACTTCTTCAAACGATAGTTGATACTGTGTCATAAACCATTGACAATGTGGGTCTTGTTGCGGCTGCAACAGGATATGATGGGGCTCGATTGTAAACTTTAGAATATTTTGAAACCGCTTAATATTTTCCTCGGTAAGTCTTTCTTACTATTTGACATTATATCGTAGGGCCTCTCCACGAAAAAATAATTCTACATTGTTATATTGTTGTCTCTACTTTAAGTATTTCTTGAACAAGATATTCTAGTAGTGGGTGCCTCGACACATCACAGGTACATCTACTCCCTGGTAGTTCGTTGGTTCTTCCCATCAAAAAATGAAATCAAAATAAGTAGCCATGAATAATGAAATGTGCTACCTTTTTCTTGTGATTCCTCTGCATCTTCTAAGAATTCATTGAGAAGATATTGGGACCAATTGAGTTGAACACCGAATGCACATAACTCTGCCACAATAATCATCCCTACGGTGAATTGGTTCAACCACAACTTTCACACCAATTTGCTAGCTAGAACCTTAGTGGTGAACTGAATAGTATGGTCATTGATAAAGGCAATAAAAATCATCTAGTGGCTCTGATCAGGTCATATTTTCCTTTTAACCTGTTCATTAACACATTATCTTTCTCTTTTTCAGTGAAAAATGGTGTTGGTTCTAGGCCTGCAAGTGGTAGTCCCATAATCATTGTTATAAGCTCGACATCCACATAAACCTTTAAGTCAAGCCATATAAATCCACCATGGAATGAAACTAATTGTTTTTAGCACATGCATTCACCTCCATAATATGACTAAAATATGACATGTACATCAATGATAGTAAACCTACTTTGTCTAGTCCTCTTTCCCATTCCATTGGAACTAAGCGACTTGGTCCATCCTTTGTATCTTTGACAGTAAGCATGTATTTATCCATAGCCAAATCTGAAATTTTTTGTAGGTCATGATCGACAAAGGTCATCTTCTTGAGATTCAAAAGTATGTTCTGCATTATCTGAACTCCTTTCAGCACAGTCAATGCTACCAATGGGCACCATGCATTCTTTGTAATTCTAATCTTAGGCACATCATCTTTTCTAGGAAGAATATATAATGACATCATAGTCACAGACCCTATTTCCTCATATTTCAGTGGTGGTGGTGTTAGTGCTTTCTTCTTGTAGTTACTAGATCGCTTCCCCGTTAATGGACTAGGTGGGTCTTGTATCAACCTCACCAAAGGAATTACTAGTCTCTGTGGCATTTCCCTTACAACCACAAGTTCCAGCAGAACATATCCAATAGTTTCTTCCATAATGAGTGCGGGTGATGTGCTCACGACACCATGTTTTGAAACTGTGTTTGTACTGGAAATGGAAATAACCATACTCTATGAAAAAATCACTTCAGATCATGCAGTTGCAGAGGGAAATATCTCACTCGAATGCAACAGAATGGACTGAAAATTTGGCACGAAGTTGTTAACATATATCCGTTCAATTAGTCAGTCCTTCACAAGCACAAACAATTGAATGGAAAGGTTGCAACAATATTCGTCACATGGGCAGATCATATGAATCATCATATGGAAACCACCACACAAACCATCATTCCCCTGTCACATAAGTGGTAGTTATTATGCAAGAATGACGAAAGTGACCAAAAAGCACGTAGTCAAAATCGCTCACATTTTTTAATTAATGACAACAAACTGTCATTTCTACGACGCAAGTTCATCTTATGACAACTCTTCTTTTTATGTGATATGTATTCAAATTTTGACCTATTTCTTTGATTGCAAAAGACATATTGTCTTTGCTACCCTTTTTCATTTGTGATAGATAGATAATCTGTGGTCAAGTCAAAACAAAATTACTCAGATTTTTTTTTTTTCCAATTGACCAAGTCACGACTATCTTGGTAGGGCTTTAGGTGAATCCCATTCACCAATACTTTGACAGGTCTTCCATCTAAATTATGTAGTTGCACTGCACCTCTTTCAGTGATATGAATTACAATATACGGTCTTATCCAGTGTGTTTTCATCTTTCCCAGATGCTTTAAAAAATTTCTATCATCTAGAAGAACAAGTCCCCCGACTTGAAATCACTTATTCTTGATGTGGAGATCATGTCATACTTTATTTCATTCCTTCTTAATGTTTTGATGATAACCTACAATAAAACATTCATCTTCCAACTGTATCAGCTGTGACAGTATTTACTCGACAACACCAACATCTGTCATCTCTGTAATCTCAACAATCTAGCTAGTTACAATATATTCCATTGGCATCACAACCTCTTGTACATACACCAGGTGAGATGGAGTTCGACCTATCAACTTCTTACAAGTTGCGCAATATGCCTACAGAACTACAGGTATTTTTTGGTCATATTCGTCTCTTTGAACATTGCAAATCTTTGTCAACAAATTTTCTAGGATCTTATTGAATGCTTTGACATTACCAATCACTTGAGGGTGATATGGTATTGTATTAAAATGATGGATATGGAATTATTTAGTTAATTCTTCAATCAACTGATTGAAAAAATGTGTACCTTGGTTACTTATCAAAATATTCAGGCATCTGAATTGAGTCACAACATTGTCGAACAGGAACTTGGAAACAGTCACAACGGTACAATCACCTACTATTGCATCTTCAACCCATCTGTTCAAGTAATTGGTCACAATAATAATATATCTTACACTCCTTCTTAATGTTTTGGTTATAACCTACAAAATAACATTCCTCTTCCAACTATATCAGCTATGACAATATTTCCTCAACAACACCAACATCTATCATCTTTGTAATCGCAACAATCCAGCTAGTTACAATATATTCCTTTGGCATCACAACCTCTTATCCATACACCAGGTGAGATGGAGTTTGACCTATCAACTTCTTACAAGTCATGCGGTATGCCTATAGAACTACGGGGATTTCTTGGTCATATTCATCTCTTTGAACATTGCAAATATTTGTCAACACATTTTCCAGGATCTTGTTGAATGCATTTACATCACCAATCACTTGAGGGTGATATGGCATTGTATTACAATGATGGATATGGAATTATTCAGTTAATTCTTCAATCAAATGATTGAAAAAATGCGTAACTTGGTCACTTATCAAAATCTTTGGGCATTTGAATTGAGTCACAACATTGTCGAACGGGAACTTGGAAATAGTCGCAGCAGCACAATCACTTATTATTGCGGATTCATCCCATCTGTTCAAGCAATTGGTCACAGTAATAATATATATTGCACATGTTCTCTTCCTTTTTGGATTAATATGTCCCTCAAAATCAACAACCCATTTTTTAAATTCCTGCATATTTACTTGAGGTACTAGTGGCATTTCATCTCCTCGCAACGTATTTTCGGTTCCTTGACAGACATCACAACTACGACAATATTGTCAAGCATTCGCATGCATGGTGGGCCACCACAATCCTTCTTGCAATATATTTTGCACTGTATATTTTCCAGCATAATTTCCTCCTACGACACCAACATGTGCTTCTTTCAGTATCATTTGTCACTCATGTTGAAATACAAAACGACGAAGAATATCATCATGGCCCATTTTATATAATTCTTTAGTGATTAACTAGAAATATGCAGCTCACACAACTAACTGTTTCTTCTATGCAGTATTAAATTCAGCTGGGGAATATCCTGTACTGAAAAATTGTATGATGTCTCGATAATGATCATCAAAATTTTTTATTGCAAATAATTGTGCGTCAAGGAGACTATCATTGAGATTACTAGGTTCTTCACCACTCTCAATCATCGAGAGATGGTCTGGCCTTGAATTCAGTTGAATTGGTTTAATAATGAATTCAAATTCAAATTCCTAAAAAAGGGAGAAGCCATCGACAAATATTCCCCCCCATCACTGGATTATTGATCAGGTATTTCAATGCTAATTGATCTGTGTGCATTTTGAAATGTCCACCCAACAAGTAGTGTTGAAATTTCTGTAGAGCGTATACCATAGTTAGTCCCTCAATATGGTCGATAGGATTAGGAAATCCTCTATACTTTTGACCAGTATAGCTAATCTCTTATCCAAATATTATATCCATCAAAACCCGACATTGTGGCCATTTGGAGATGGATTCTTTATGTGTGACCCACCATTTGGAAGGTGTATCTTTCAGTGCAAATTCCAAGGATGACAAGCACTGATGTTCTGTGAATTTTTCTTCAAATTCTATCAAAAAATATGTAAGGTTAGGTAAACCTTCATATGTGGGTAGATCAGTTACCTCAATTCCTACCCGTCATAAAGACTATGTAAATCTTGTGTAGCTTCTCATGGATACTTCATGCATTCTATTATGCTGGTTTTCCAATGGTTTGCTAGAATATGATGTGCATGAAATAATGCTCCACCAGCTAAGATTTTCGTCGGCCATTGGATTTACATAATCATCCATTGCAGACATGATTTTATTAATATGGTTAATATAATCGCCTTGTCCTTCACTATTTATTGGCTCGATGTATCTCTAACCCTCTATCAGAACAATTGGTGCGACCACCCTTAGCTTTGAATCTTCAAATGTTAAGATTCTTTTCTTAAAATTGATGATGGTATAATTATCAATGGCCCAATCGATCCCCAAAAGTCAAGATACAGATTTGTGTCATCGAGAATGTCGATTACTTCAAATTCAACATATGTTCTCAGGACTTCTAGCTCGACAACCACTTGAGTCAGTCAACCGATAGGTAGGACTTTCGACTAATATAATAATATAAGTTGTACATGAGATCACTCCAGTCATAGTTTCCCCATGCTTTCCAATGTTTGTCTTGTCAGAATGTTAAAATCAGATCCCAAGTCTAGGATAATGTAGTCCATATCATAGTCTCTTATATGGGTAGTCATCCTTAACTTGCGACCAATATTTAATTTTTCTCCCACATGGTTAATTCTTTTGTCTAGTCGCACATCTTCTTTAGTTTATTCTATTAGAGTTGTCAATTATGCAAAAAAATCTTTATCTTGTATTAGAAAAAATAAACTTTTGAATTTTTTTTAAAGCTTACTAACATTTCCCCTCAGTTGCTTTCGGAACAACTCGTCAAACCTCTCAGGAATCTCCATTATTGGTCTTCCAGGTAGTGTAGTAGCATATTTCAATGCTTAATTCTTATTGATGAATTCTATTTGTGCGTCCAAAAGTACTTCCTTTTCTTTTTGGACATTGAACAACACTTTATTTTGTGCTGCTGGTTGCACCTTCCTGCGGTTGTTCATGCTGTGTTTCTTGGTTTTCTCCAGTAACAACACCTCCTCTTATTAGAAAAACTATATGTGGTTCCCTCAGCACTGCATAAATCTTCTGGATATTTTGGTTTGGATTTGGGTTGGGATTTTACAGAGGGTTTGGGTTTCCCACATTTATAGCCTATCACTTAGAAATCAAATGCAAACATTGTTCGACAATATGGTAAAAAAATTTGCAATACGAGCATGTATTAATTGTAGGACTCATATAGTCCCTAAAAAAATGTCATGGTTTCCCACAATTATAACATATAATATGGCCTCTTCGATGACCAAATCCTCCTCCTTGTCCTCGACCTCTAAAATTTCCACCCCACCTTTGTTGAGGGTATTGTTGTTGTGGGTATTGATTATGTGGATACTGGGGTTGAGGACATTGAGCTTGTGGGTATTGAATTGATCCCACTTATATTTCATCTGACATTCATTCTTCATTAAATAGGTGTCCACCATTTTATCCTGCAACAGTTGAAATGCTCTGTAGTCCTTCTCATCGTGGCCTACTAATTTAAAAAATTTACAATATAAAATAGCCAGTGCACTTACAATATTCTGTAGGTACAAACAATCTTCTGACCAATTTCCTCTAGTTTGGCATATTCTACACCAGGTCATCCCTTTTGTATTGATTAGTTTCTACGCTCCCGATGCGACATAATTCATGAGTTCTAGGTAGTTATCCCTATGGTCTCCCTTTGTTATGCATCTAGTACACCACATTTCCTCTTGGATCATTTTTCCTTTTTTAATATCCTAGAGTTGTAGCATAAGGTTAGCTAGTTGCAAATGAATTTTCATCATTCCTACACTAGTCTCTCATATAGGTGAGGATTCTAGCTTCATGGCCAGCTCTAGAGCTTCAGTATGTGACACAATATTTTGTTACATCAAAAAAATCCAAATGTGTGGTAACAACGCTGCAATAAACCATTCTTTGTGTTGTATGTCTGACATACAAAAGCTTACTTTAGCCATCAACGTCTTAAATCTATGGTCGAAGTCTCACATAGACTTCGTAGACAATTGCTTAATATCTTTAATCTCTGTAATACACTGAGATTTATATTTGGGATTTCTAAATTCATCTATTAGTCTTGCTTGAATTTAGTCGAGTGTTTTCTTTGTGACTCTTGTCGGAACCACATATAAATTCATATACTAATCCAATGCACAACCCCTTGGGGTTATGATCATTTGAGCCCTCTTTATGGCTTCATATTGGACCTATCGCTCGGTCCACATGACTTCACATAGAAACCAATGTTGCTGTAGGTCTTCTAACCCATTTTCGTTGAATATCAACTACTTAATATCATTCCTAGCCATTATACTGGTCCTTGCTACTGCTGGATAAAAAATTTGGCAAGTAGGACTCCCTTGTCCACTATTCCCATATTTATTACTACTTGTATTGACAAGCCCACTAGGATATGAATTTTTGGACCTTACCTCTGGAGACATACATGGGATCGTAGGTGTGCGTATTCATACTCTAGAACTGGGGCTTCTTATTATTATTCTTCCATTTTGGGGATATGATTGTATTCTTTGTTGCAATATCCTCTGTCAAATCATAGTCTTCTCCACTAGTCGTAATGCAGCTTCCTCTTCTAGTCACAATTATTCTTTTCTTTCCCGATCAAAATATTCTTCCATTTCTTAGACACCCTCCTTCTAGTGCAGTTCTGCTATCACCAGGGAACATCTCAGCTTACTCTACTCCATTTTTCTCACACGTTGTTTGCAACATACCTAGGGTCTTCATGCAGAGTTCTTTACTTGTCAGATTCCATTCTTAGGATCCATTTTTCACATACAAGCATCTTTATCTAAATTCTTAAAGATGTCAAATATCTTCCCCTAGGTCCTTGGAAAATTTTTCTTTCTACCTCACTATATGATGTTATTGCGTTGACAAAAAAATCAATAATGTATCCATCCAAAATATTGTCTACCCAGAAATCCACAACCCTAGATATAGGATTGCTAATGCTCTTCAACCACTGAATCTGTTGAGGACTCCACTTTGTCAGTTCCCCTTATTGGAATTTTTTTTGCTAGGTTGCTAGATTCAACAACCTCTCATACCACAAAATAGGAAAATCATAGAAGAATATCACATGAATATCGATATAAATATACCGCTCCAACCACTTTGGTGGACTCAACCATCATCCTTCACTTTCTTCCTGTGAAAACTATAATGCCTTAGAATCCATCCACTCTTGAATTTCTGGCTTCATCACGTGCCAAAACGTATCCCTCACAAAATGATTCATGGTCTCGACATCATAATCATTTATTGGAGTTTCCTCCTTCGACTCAAGTTCATACCCTTTTCTGTTCGTCAACAAAGCCCAAGATATTGACCTGACAGAGCAGGGATCATTTGGCAGGACCTATGATGAAGATGTAGTCTCACCTAAGATATCTCTATGGGTAACTACCAGAACCAGGTTTCTGTAGTTGGGTGGGGATTTCCTCTTCTTTGACACCTTACTGGCTTACTCAACTAAAGCTAGGGGGTCTGTTTCCTATTCTTACTATGTTCATTCAAGATATTTATCTACTTGTTCATCAACATATATTACAACAATAATATAAAAATTTTGTGGAAATTGAACCCAGTGTTAGAACAATTACACTCACATCAATTGCCAATTACACATGCAAAATTACTCACAAAAGAGACTGAATATGGAGATGAACACTAAACTGTATTGAATAAGTGTACAATAGCCAACCCTGTGAAGTCATAGGCTACCACAATAAATAATTGCATGAGGGATTTGAATGCATGAAGATGCCATTCGAATCTAGTCAAAAGAAGGCCTACTAAATCTAAGTAAATCCCCCATAGGTGCATAAAGCAGTTTCCAAAACTGTCTAGGAGCTCACGAATTGGAAAAATAAATTAGGCAAGATAATAGTGGATGGAAGGACAAATCATACATGCTTTTAATAGGAGAAAAGAGTGGAGGATGTGGAGGACAAAAAACAAGTTAACTTCACCTAGTCAAACTTTCCCAATTTCCTTAAAACACTGAAAAAGTAGGCAATAAAGTAGAAAAAGTAGACATGCACTAGGGAGGCCAGGAATAAAGTAGATTTGATTCTAGGAGGTTTCCCAAGCACTCCATGACTCAAAATTAGCAAGTTTGACCACTATGGATGTGTAGATGACAACTTGCATAAGGTGGAATATGGAAACTAGGCAAATAAGACAAAAAAATGGATTAATTAATGTCTAAGGTAGCTAACTATGGGTTGATTATTCTAACACCCCTCCTTAAGCCTGACTTATGAGTAATATATCAGAAAATTATAGGGCCTAGCAACAAGGATTAGTCACCCTTTACATACTGCATGTCCATTTAACCAAGGAAAGAAGCAAAAACCCAGTGGGAAAATCCTCCCTTAAACATGGACTGTAAAACAAAATTTGGAAATATTGTCATCACTCATGCTTCACAGCATGATCAGCAATCCCCAACAGTGATTTGAGATTGTTGAATTTCTTCTCACAAAATGCTTTGGTGAAGATATCAACTACTTGTTCTGAAGATGAATAGAAGAGTAGGTGAATGGTGCCATCATGCACAAGCTGTCTGATGTAGTGCATATGGATCTCAATGTGTTTGGTTATCTGCTTTTGAACTGGATCATTGTAGATTCGAATGGTACTCTGATTATCACAGTAGATAGTAGGTTAGTATTCTGATTCGAAGCCACACTCTCCAAGTAACCCCTGCAACCATAAACATTGAGTTGTTTCATTTACAACTCCTCTGTACTCTGCTTCTGTAGATGAGAGTGCAATGGCACTCTGTTTCTTGCTTGACCAGCTGATTGGCCCTTTTGCAAGCATGAACACATATCCTGATGTTGACTTTCGATCTATGCTGTCACCTGCCCAATCACTATCAGTAAACCCAATGAAATCAAGATAAAATTTAGCTTTATAGAAGATCCCATGTGTCCTTGTTCCCTAAACAAAGTTAAGGATCCTTTTGGCTGCTTTCCAATGGATCTCATGAGGCTGATCCATATATCTAGAAGCCACACTTACTGCATAAGAAATATCAGTTCTAGTATGTGTAAGATACAACAAACATCCAATCAATTTCCTATACAGTGTATTGTTTACCATAGGTGAAGAATCAGCTTCTTCAAGCTTCAATCCTGAAATGAAAGGAGTCTTGCTTGGCTTGCAATCCTTCATTCTGAATTTGTTCAGCAAATCCAAGGCATACTTGGACTGGTGCACCTTGATTCTAGATTTGTTTTGAGAAATCTCAAGCCCCAAGAATTGGCTCAATAGCCCCAAATATTTTTAGAATAATCAACCCATAGTTTACCCACTTAGACATTAATTCATTTATTTTTGTCGTTTTTGCCTAGTTCATGTGTCCCACCTTGTGCAAGTTGCTAATTGCCTATCCATAGAGGTCAAACTTGCCATATCTGACTCATGTAGCACTTGGGAAAGCCTTAGGAATCAAATCTGCTTTATTCCTGGCCTCCTAGGTGCCTATCTGCTTTTTCTGCTTTATTGCCTGCTTTTTCAGTGTTTTAAGGCACATAGGAAAGCAAGACTAGGTGAGGTGAACTAGTTTTTTGTCCTCTTCATCCTCCACTCTTTTCTCTATGAAAAAGAATGTATGAGCTGCCATTCCACTACTCTTTATCTTCCCCATGCGCCCTTGCCAATTCGTGAGCTCCATGACAGATTTGGGATCAGCTTTTTACACCTATGGGGGATTTGCCTATTTTTAGTAAGCCTGCTTTATGCTAGTTTTGGATGCCTCCTTATGCATTCGACCTCTTGATGTATTCTATATATTCAGCAACCTATGTTATTACAGGGTTGGCTATTGTACACTCAGTTAATATAATTTTGTGTTACAGCTCCATTTTCAGTCTCCATTGTTAGCAATTTTACATGATCAATTGATAATTGTTGTGGGTAAAATTAATCTACTGCTGGCCTGAATTTCTACAAATCTTTCATGGAGAAGGCTTGATTCATTGCACCCTTCAAAGAATCAATTTCATCCTTTGAGCTTCCCGTAATGACAAGGTCATCAACATATAACACAATGATCATTAATGAACCATTAATCAACTTCAAATAGACATTTGGATCTGATTTTCATCGAACAAAATTCAGTGATAGCAGAAAGCTATCAATCTTGGCATACCAAGCCCTGGGGGCTTGCTTAAGCCCATACAATGACTTCTTTAGCCTGCACACAAGAGATGGGTTAGTAGCAAATCCTTGAGGCTGATGCATGTATATCTCTTCAGTGAGATCTCCATTCAGGAAAGCACACTTCACATCCATGTGATGTACTTCCCATTGCTTTGAAGCTGCAATGGCTAAGGCTAGCGTAATGGAGTCCATCTTTGCCACTAGTGAAAAGGTCTCATTGTAATCTATTCCATGAACCTATGAGTAGAACTTGGCTACCAATCTGTCCTTGTACTTTAGAGGTGAACCATCAGCATCAAATTTGGTATTGTACACCCACTTACACTGAACTAGCTTCCTCCCTGGGGGAAGATCAACCAACTCCCAAGTGTTGCTCTTCTGGAGTGAGCTAAACTCTTCCTTCATGGATGCTTTCCATCTTGAATCTTCTGCTACATATTCATATGTCTGAGGATCTTATTCAACCATCAGACAGCATTTCTCAACAAACATAGGATCTTTCATGCATAGAGCACTCTCAAATTGAGATCTAGTCCTCCTAGGGTCATTAGGATTTCCAGCTAGTTCTCCTGCTGCATGAATGGTATTGGCTGCCCATTTTGGCCTTGTAGGGATGTTAGGGTATGCAATAAAATCATCACTATCAGACATATCAGAATCAGCATGTTCAACTATCTCTTCACTTACATTCAGAGGTTCTGGTGGTGAAGAGGATTCTCCAACTTCCACTGCTGCTAGGGGCTCTTCTTGAAACTGAACACACCTTTCAATGAAGGATTTGTTTGTGCTCAAATTGATCAGCTTGTACCCTTTTGAATATTTAGATTACCCAACAAATAGACACTCTTGTCTTTGGGGCTGCAAAGCCTTTCTCTTTTCTGTTGGAATTCTAGCCCAAGCCCTTGAGCCAAAAATCCTAAAATGGGTCACATCTGGCTTGTGCACACTCCATGCTTCGAAAGGAGTCATACCATCAAGATTTTTATGAGGCACCCTATTCTGGATATAGGCTGCACAATTTATAGCTTCAGCCCAGTACTTTGGTGGCAAAGTCTTAGCCTCCATCATGCATGTTTCCATCTCTTTCAATGATCTGTTCTTCCTCTCTGCAACACCATTTTGCTGTGGTGTGTAAGGGATAGAATGTTGCATATGAATAATTACATCTGCATAATATTGAATAAACTCATACTTGACATACTCACCACCATTTTCAGATCTGAGGACCTTGAGTTTCCTCCCAGACTGGTTTTCAACCAAAGCCTTAAAGACTTTGAAGAGGCCAAAAACTTCAGACTTGTGTTTCAGGAAGTGAACCCAGTAATACCTAGAAAAGTCATCTATGAAAGCCAATGCATATTTGGCCTGACTCATGGACATATGAGGGAATGGTCTAGAAACATCACTGTGGATGAACTCAAGAGGTGCAGAGGTTCTCTCATGACTAGCTCTCTCAAATTTATGCTCTGGGTGTTTTCCTAGGATGCAACCTTGATAGACTCCTTTGGAAAATTTTATCTTTGGTAACCCTATGACCATTTATTTTTCACTAAGATCAGAAATATACTTGTAATTTAGGTGGCCAAATATTTCATGCCAAATCTTGCTTTCCTCATTAGCATGAATCAGAAGAGCAGAGGGGTTTGAGTAGGGTAGGAAGTGTGAGAACATGTATACCTTCAAAGTATGATTTGCAACTCCTTTTGCAATGACTTTACCACTTGAGATCTCTGTGATCTCAACTTCATCAGTGGACAATATGACCTTCTTTGGAGACCCTATGTGGGTCATCTGATACACTGATAAGAGGTTAGAGGCAAGACCTGGAACATACAACACATTGCTGAACTTACCATGATCAAGATCAATCCTCCCTTTGCCCAAAATTTCAGTGAGAGAGTCATCTCCTAGTACTATTGGTGGACCTTTCGACATGTCAAGTGAGGTGAATGCCTCCTTGGTCGAAACCATATGTCTTGAAGCTCCGGAATCAATGATGAAACTAGGTGAGCTTGATGTGCCAGCAACCAATGCATGAACTCTCTCTCTGTCTTCTGAACTTGATCCTCCTTCCCTCTTCTTTGAGCTATCTGGAAGGGAGATGCCATTATTCTCCAGGAGTTGGGTCAGCATGTCTATTTTCTTCTTCATGCAGGAGCTCTCAAAATGATTGCCCTTACTGCAGTATGCGCACTTGCTTATTTCTCCTTTGTTCTTGTTCTTCTGGTAGTTCTTCTTGGAACCTTGAGGCTCCTCCGGAGATTTGTTCTTGTCTCTCTTTTGCTCAGGTGGATTTTTAGCTTTCCTTTTGATTTTTGAATCCACCCTCAAATCTCCAGCAACCAGAGCTTGGTATTTGGATGGTTTGATGGTTCCCATAATCACCAATTTATCTTGTTCTTGTATGAGAGATTCCATGAAATCTGCAAGGCTAGGCATCTTCCAGGCTTGAGCTGTCAACTTTGTGGCATAGAAGGTTGAAACAAACACTAAATAGTTAGGGCCAAGCTTCAAGAGTATGGCCAATACTAGCTGATCATCCTTCTTTTCGATCCCACATTGTTTTAGCTGCAAAACAAGTGCTTTGAACTTGGAAAAATAGAGTTGCAGGGATTCAAAGCTATTGGGACTCAGGGAGATCAATTCATTTTCAATTTGATGTCCCCTCATCTCATCTGTCTTTCCAAAAATATCAACAAGCTTCTCCCATACTTCATTCAGTGATGTCAATCCATCAACATGGAAAAGGAGGTCTCTGGATATACTCAGACACAAGAGACCATAGGCCTCATCCCTCCTGTTGTGCCATTTTATCTTCTCTGCAGCTGCATTGGGATCTGCTTCTGTTGCCATAGTCACTCTGTAGAGGCATTTTGCTCTCAATAGTATCTCCATCTTTGATTTCCATTCAAATAAATTAAATGGAGTCAAGATAATCTTCTGAGATTGATCCATAGCTCAGAAATTGTCCCATCAGTCAGCAGAATGCTCCCAGTCAATGATGTCGAACCTACAAAAAAAATTGGAAGGAGAGAAATTGATATACAAAGGCTCTAATACCATATGTAAATTGAACCCAGTGTTATAACAATTACACTCACATCAATTGCCAATTACTCAAAAAAGAGATTGAATATGGAGCTGAACACTAAACTGTATTGAATAAGTGTAGAATAGCCAACCCTATGAAGTCATAGGCTGCCACAATAAATAATTACATGAGGAATTTGAATGCATGAATATGCCATTCGAATCTAGTCAAAAGCAGGCGAACTAAATATAAGCAAATCCCCCATAGGTGCATAAAGCAGTTTCCAAAACTGTCTAGGAGCTCACGAATTGGAAAAATCAATTAGGCAAGATAATAGTGGATGGAAGGAAAACTAATACATGCTTTTCATAGGATAAAAGAGTGGGGGATATGGAGGAAAAAAAACAAGTTAACTTCACCAAGTCAAACTTTCCCAATTGCCTTAAAACACTGAAAAAGCAGGCAATAAAGAAGAAAAAGTAGACATGCACTAGGGAGGCCAGGAATAAAGTAGATTTGATTCCAGGAGGTTTCCCAAGTGCTCCATGACTCAAAATTATCAAGTTTGACCACTATGGATGTGTAGATGACAACTTGCATAAGGTGGAATATGGAAACTAGGCAAATAAGACAAAAAATGGATTAATTAATGTCTAAGGTAGCTAACTATGGGTTGATTATTCTAACAACTTTAGCATATATTTTATCTATCAACAGTGCAATCCATGCATAAAATAACTCATTCATAAATAAATGCTAGTCAATATATTCAAACCTACTTATTCACAACATATATTCATTCAACATAGACATATTCATCAAATACACATGGAGACAACATTTAATGTGGAAACCCATATGGGAAAAACCACAAAGGCGCTCTTCATCATGCATGATAAATATATATCACCTTTCATCTATGCACTCAATTGCCAACTATGTTCTAGATCTTCTCTACAATCTCTACAAACTTCTCTCCTCTCATGATCTCTATTCTTTGATATATGAAGTTTCCTCTCCTTTACTCTATTGTTGATCCACACACATAATGGATCGACTCTCTTATCTACAACTCTACAACTCTTCTAAGACAAAATCTTGTTGATACCTAGAGACCAACCCACACACAACTTGGGTTCTCTCTTTTATAGGATCTTAAATGTCATAATAAACTGACTCTATTTTGTTATATGATAGGCTATAATTCCTATTTTTGTACATTCATTTATATTGACAGTAGGAACTATCGACCCAAAATTACAAATATGCTTTATTCCCAAGCATATGCTATTCTATCTGAATTCTTACCCACGATAAATCAAGATGTCCTTTTCAACCAATGTACTCTTCTTCTATCATGGTTATTTTCATCATGGCTGTCCTCTTTGGTTGCAGACTCTTCTCCTCGGAATGCTTCTGTCAGAGCTCTTCTTCCATGATTGCTTCTATCACAGGTCTTCTTCCTCCTTCGCAACTTCCTCTGTCGTGTGACTGGACTCTTCATATTCTCGATCCAAATTCTGGATGAATTATTCCTATCTTTTCCTAATTCCAACAAACTTCGTCAGCAACAACTGCGACGTAAGTGAGGTCTCACCCGATATATCTATGGGGATCGCAAGAACCAAACTTCTATAGTTATGGAATAGTATTTATTCATCATAGAATAATCGTCCCACTCGACCAAAAGTGAATGATAGACTTTCATCAACACATACACACTAGGGAGTAAGNACATATAATATATATATATATATATATATATATATATATATATACACACACACACTTTAACACATATCAATTGACATTCCACAATATTATATCATTATATGTTTGACAAACTTATAAATATTCATACAAAGTAGAAATAGAGATCAAAGGCACATATTTGATGTGGAAACCCATATGGGAAAAACCACAAAGGAGTTCTTCATCTAGCATGAGTGATATTTTGAACACCTTTGGTATGCGCACACAACTTGCAGACTTCTCTCAAAATATTCTTTACAATAGATGAGGTGTTTTTCCTTTACATGCTCTCATGTCTTCATAGCTCTCTCCTTAATCGTGTCTCTGTACTCTCGTCCGGTTTGGTCTGGTATGGTCGTCTGTACACAACTTAGTTGAACTTATATGATTTTTACAATTCTTGTCTTAACCATCGACTAGTTCTCAACTTTCAATCGACTGGTTGTTCTAAAAAACTCAAGACATCCCGTTACATTAATACAGGTGCTATCAGCCCAATTTACAATCCCTCCCATTCCCAAAATAGATTATTAGTCTAACTTCACCAACTCTTATAAAAAATAGGTCGAACTCCTGGTTTCAACTTACTCTTCTCCTTTTTCTTCGCGACTTATTCATCTTTTCGAAAAAAACCTCTTTTGACTTTTCCTAGGGCCAACATTCCCCCAATGCTCACCTATGGCTCGTCTCGAGCCACTTCATGTAGAAATATTTATTGGGTCGAGTTTACTCTGAAACTCTTAACAGATATTCATTACCTCTTTTGTTTCTCGTTGAACATATTCCTTTCCCTTATTCATTTGTTCAACAATTTTGGAACTAATATATTTTTATCTTGCTACTCCCATCATACCCAACGTCTATCCCACCCACTCATGGATCGAGTGGATGGTTCCTGTAACTTGATCTTCTACATCCTGGAGTTTTGTGACATGTTTTTTTCATCATTTCTTTTGTGTCCATGTTTTAGCAACCTGATGTTGTAATGTTTTGAAGTCAACATCCATGCTCATCTTCTCAATTGATGATAATTTATTCAATTCATCTAGTATCCCATTCAAATTCACTTCTATGGTATGAGGTTGCTCTATCAATTTCTCCAAATCTATATAATCTAATAAGGCTTCCCATGATTGAGAAACTTGTGCATATGATTTGGCACAAAGTGCCTCGGCCTCCTGAATCTTCTGTACATTTTCAATTCCTTCCTTCTGTCATGCTTCCAGTATCTCAGGAGGTGTACTAGGATTCATCTTTGTTTCTAGTTCTGTAATTTGTTTGCAGAGGTAGACAACTACCTCCCCAAGTCAAACAATTCTGGCCTCTGGGAGCATTTTAGTCATAATTCCATTTTCAAAGAAGTAATGGCAAGAAAGCATGACAACTTACTCCAACCTATGCTTGTCTTCCTGCCATTTCTGTGAGTTTTTCTCCATCTCTTTAATTTGTTTTTTAGAGATGCGGTGGTATTCTTTGAATGTTTGATCTGTTCAAACATTGCATGCTTTCTTGCATTAAACTCATCTACTATAACCTATTGAATGTTATGCAATAGATACATAGGTATTATCGAAAAATAAATATGTATTTGATCATGGAATTATGCTCTAGTGTACCCAAATCAAGTGCCTTAGAAATCACTTGAATATTTTTGTTCTAGAGTCTCTCGGGTACCTCGATAGGACAAGCCTCAGAAGGACTAGCTTCTTCCTGCAATGCAGTCAGAAATGGTTCCTGCTCAACCACTAGTCTAACTTCTTTTACTATGACATAGAGAGTTTGGAGTAAGTCCGTAATTCCCTTGACCAAATTAGTATTCATTTAATCAATATTCTAGCAAGTCTCATTAGCAACTTCCTCCATTTGATCATAAATTAGATTATAGTAGTCATTGGTAAGGCCAACAGTTCTATATGTTTAGTCGGCCTTCCACGTCTTACAAATATTCTTTGATTCTTTAGATATTTTTCGATTAATACCTAGTTCTGGATCCATCAGGGTCACACTAGATTCTTCTTTTCTTTCATAGGGGAAGCTTCGTGGTCTTTCTTCTCCTTGTGAATGTCCTACCTGATTTTCGAGCATCTCGTCTTGCTGCGGGTCAATTTCAACAGATAGTTGATCATCCATGACAGCTTCTCTCCACTCTTCATGCCAGTCCCAGACAATTGTTTCAATGTATTCTTATGTTAGCTAAAATTGAGTGGTCAACCATTGATTGTAGGGGTCTTGTCGAGGCTGTAGATAGATGTGGTGAGGCCCCCACCAAAAATCTGATAATATTGCGGAACCACAGGACTTCCTCAACAACAGTCCTTTCCTGCTTCCCAATGTGATGCCTCAGTGCATCACCATGTAGGTAAAACTCAACATTACTTTATTTTTGTTGGCGCATATTATCCCTATCATACCAGAGTTTCTGGTATCACACCCCTCAACAAGGTACATGAACGTCCACCCTTGGTAGTTATTATGCATGAATGGAAGATGTAACAAAAAAGCATGCCTATGAAATATCCCATTACCTCAAATTAACTATCACCCAACTGTCACTTGCGGCATAAGTTCATCTTGCAACAACAATTCTCTTGCGATAGATGTATATTCTATGACAAATATTTAGACTTGCAACATATCTTGAGCTTACAACAAAATCATAAACTTACGACATTTTTTTTTCTAAAATTTTAAATTCTTTTTTCAATCGAGCGAAGTGCAACTATCTTGATAAGGCTTTAGCTGAATTCTATTCACCAAAGGGTGTACCGTCTAACTTTTGTAACTAGACCACACCTCCATCAATGATATTGATGGAAAGATATGGTCCCAACCAATGTGTTCGAATCTTGCCAAGATGCTTAAAAAATTTACTGTCATATAGGAGGACAAGATCTTTGACCTAAAACTGCTTAAACTTAATATGATGGTCATGCCAAGCCTTCTGTCGCTCCTTCTCAACATGCTAATGATAACCTATGACAAAGTGATATTATTCCAACTATATCAGATGTGACAATATTTCTTCTACTGTGCTAACATCTATCATCTCAGTAATCGTAGCTATCCTGAGACTGGGTACAATATATTCTAGTGGCATGACAACCTCTTGTCCATACACCAATATCAATGAATTTTGTCCTATTAACTTTTTGCAGGTTGTGCAATAAGCCCATAATACTACATGTATCTTATGATCCCAATCATCCGTATGAACATTACATATCTTTGTCAATGCATTCTCTATGAATTTATTGAACACTTCGACAACACCATTTTGTTGTGGGTGATATGGTGTTGACTTCCAGTGCTGAATATGAAATTCCTTAGTTAATTTGTTGATTAGATGATTCACAAAATGCCTACCTTGATCACTTACAAAATTTGAAAGCATCCAAATCGGGTCATAACATGGTCGAATAAAAATCTTGCAGCAGTCGTAGTAGTACAATCCCTTAGTAGTGCTACTTCATCCCATCTGGTCAAGAAGTTAGTCGCAATGATTATATAGTGTGCACCTGTTTGTTTTCCTGATGGTTTAATGGGACCCAAAAAGTCAACAACCCATTTATCAAATGTTTTCAAAGTTACTTGTGGTATAGATGACACCTCATCTTTTCACGACGGTTTTCCAGTTCTTTAAAAAATATCACATCTGTGACAATAGTCTCTAGTGTCTACATGTAGAGTAGGCCACCATAATCCTACCTATAAAATATTTCTCACTATCGCTTTTTTAACATAATGACCTCCTGTGACACCAACACATGCTTCATTCAATACCATCGGTCGCTCATGTTCCAAAACACTGTGACAAAGTATTTAATTTGGTCCCATCTTATATAATTGTCTAGCAATCAGCTGGAAATCTACAAATTTTATAATTAATGGATTATTTTGTGTTGTGATAAATCCTTCTGTTGCATATCCGATAGTTAAGAGATGTATGATATCTCTGTACTAATCATCAACTATCTTAACTGCAAACAACTGTGCGTTAGAAAGGCTATCGTCGAACTTAGTGGGCTCTTCTCCACTTTCTAACCTCGATAGATGGTTCGGTCCTAAATTCAGTCGACTCGACTTGACAATAATCTCAAAGTCAAACTCTTGGAATAGGAGAAGACACCGACAAATATCACCCCCCAACATTGGCTTATTAACAAATAATTCAATGCAGAATGGTACGTATACATCTTGAAATGTTCTCCCATCAAATAATGTCGAAACTTCTGGAGTTCATGTACCATAACAAGTCCTTCCCTCTCAATAGTGGTATAGTAATTTTCTGCCATCGACAATTTTCTACTAGAAAATTCAATAGGGTGATCAATAGAACCCTCACCTGGCCATGCAAGTAAGTTACCAAGCGTGAAAGATGATGCGTCGAAATCTACATGAAATTATTTCCTCCAATCCAAGATTACTAATATAGGAGTTGAGACCATCTTATTTTTAAGAACATCCAGACTCTCTTGAAACTGTTCATTCCATTGGAATTTAACATATTTTTTACTAATTTTTCCATTGGAGTTGTGACCTCTACATATCCTCTGATAAATTTTCTATAATACCATGTATACACCAAGGTAGTTATAAATTGTTTAACTCTCATGGGTGGGGGTAGGTTAACAATAATCACAATCTTGTTAGGGTCCATCAATATTCCATCTTGACAAACCACATGACCCAACAAGATGCCAAAAGGGGAAAAAACAATACATTTATTCAAATTAAGAGAAATATGGATATGTTTACACTAGTCAAACATCATTATAAGAGTCTCAATGTGATTCTTCACTTGTCCATAGACCGTCCAATCATCAAAGTATACTTCAAGAAATTTATGGATGAAATCTTTAAAAGCGGATACAACTATTCTAGAAAAAATAACAGGAGCATTCTTGGGACCAAAGGGAATTAATGTGTATTGGAAGCATCCCCATTTTTTCGCAAAGGTTGTCTTGTACCGATCTTCCTTTTCAATCCTTATCTAATGGTACCCAGAGAATCCATCTGTAAATGAGTAAAATTCTTATCCTTCGACACTCTCCAACACTTGATTTGTGAATGGGGTCAAAAATGGGTCATGTAGGCATGCATCATTTAGTTTCCTCGGGTTGACATAGATACATAATTCACCAGTTTTCTTGTCTTGCACCACCATATGGCTAATCCATTTAGATTCCTCGAAAGGTTCTATAATTCCTGCAGCTAGCATTATGTATAACTCTATCTTGAATTTCTCTTTATATCTATTGAGTCTATATGGTCAGTGCTTGGTAGGTTTTGAGTCGGGCTTTAGGGGAATATTCATTTCTTTGAGATCACCAACAATTCCCTTCATTTCTAAAAAAAATGGTAGGGAACAGATATTGGAATTCGTGTAATAATATTGTAATCATCCCTAATGTTTCATCATCCCAATAGTCCTCGATATTGGAAAATTTTGGGTTCTCTCTGAGAACCAATGTTCACACTTTTTTTAATTTTAAGAGGATTGAGAAACTTGCCACTTGATACACCTGGACCCTCTACTGCTCAAGTACCCTCAAATCCAGGAATATGTATGTCACATGGATCATCATCACCGGGTTCACCCGTTACATTGTAGCACTCCATCCAACATTGAACTGCCATGCCGTTCTGATGGAAACATGGATGTCTTCAAAAATATTAGTTATGAACTGATTATCATCAACAATTCCCTTCATTTCTGAAAATTTGGTAGGGAAAAGATCCTAGAATTTGTGCAATAATACTATAATCATCCCTAGTGTTTCATCATCCCAATAGTCCCTGATATTGGAAAATTTTGGATTCTCTCTGAGAACCAATGTTCACTTTTTTTAATTTAAAGAGTATTCAGAAACTTGTCACTTGATATCCCTGGCCCCTCTACAACTCGAGTACCCTCAAACTCAGGAATATGTATGTCACATGGATCATGATCGCCAGGTTCACCCGTTACATTGTAGCACTCCATCCAATGTTGAACTTCCATGCCGCTCTGATGGAAACATGGTCATCTTCAAAAATATTAGTTCTATACTGATTATCTTCAAAAATATTAGTTCATTGGATTATCATCAACAAATCCAAATGTATTCATGAAACCAGTAGCTATCTCTTCCCACTCAACTGCTTCTCGTCATAGCTCAACCGATGTATACCATTTTCTCGGTATCATGTCCAAGGTGTGTATGAACTAATGAACCCATTCATGTCACAATGATGCTTCCCATGTCATGCAACAATGCTCAATATGCTCGACAGGATTTGTCAATCCTGCATATTTTTGACCAGTATAAAGCATATTCTCACCAAATCATATTTCTAGCAATCTTTGTGTTACACCCAAAATTGGTTTCTATGCCCAATCCGTTGAAATGATATGGCCAAAATATCTTTTGAGGAGCTTTGTGCCCAACTCTAGGAGGTCTAACACAACTTTCCTATTGACAAAGAGCATAATACCTACATGATGCCTCTTGCCCACTAACATAGTGCACCAGTGACACTTGTTGCCTTAATACAAAAAGCATCAGCGCAACTTGGCCATACACAAAGAGCATTAGTACTATCAAAAAGGAAAAAAGAGAATATTTCGGGAACCTTCTAGATGAAACTCCTTGTGGAGGCTTATCCCAACGACTTGGAATAGGTGGCATTCATACCCCTAGCCTCTAGGGATCATTTCTCACCTTCCTCCAAAAATATCTCAACCCCTTTGGGATTCCTTTGGCATATACATACAATCTTCCTTTCTTTCATGGGGGGATAACCAAGAGAGCACCTTTATGCTGCTAGAATCATTGCTGGTATAAGAGGAAACGAGTGTGGTTGTGAATGAGATTTGTAGAGTTTGTAGTGTGTGTGTGTGTGTGTGAAAGTGATGTCAAAGGCATTGTGAGAAAAAGATCCAATATCAAGGATTTTTTTTTATCTTTCTTTTCTTATGTTATTAATAAAAACATGTTCCCCTTTCCCATGAATGATTTGTGTCAGTGTTGATTTTTCATTACTTTTCTCCTTGACTATAAGCATAGATCATAGAATTGTCTTATTGGTTTCACTATTGTATATTTTTTCTTCATATTCTTTTGTAGGTACAATTGATCGCGGGAGAATCGCAAGACAAGGATCACCTTTTTCATTTAGGTAAGAAAGCTTTGCATTCAAGTACTTTTGTGATATAGGGGAAGGATGCATCGCTGTGACTTTTTGTTCTAGATTTTCCCCATGTAGACTAGGGAAACAACCTCTGTCTGCACTGATTGAGAAATTCCAATAACACTTCGGCATTGAGGGCATTCTGAAATACACTAATTATGAGAAACCCACCATCTTGCAGGTGTATCCTTCAATGCAAAATTCAGGGATAGCAAGCATTAAGGTTCATATACATTTTTTTTGAACGTCTGTGTAAGAAAGGATTCCAAGTTAGGTAAATCTTAATAAGTAGGTAGGTCACATACCTCAATACCTAGTCACCGCACAAATTTTGTGATTCTTGCTCACTTCTACATTGATACTTCATGTAGTTGATTCTGGTAGCTCTCTAGAGCTTCTCCTAAGTCTAACGAGCAGGAACTAATACTTCACCAAATGATTTTTCATCAGCTTTTGGGTTGACATAGTTGTCCATCGCAGAAGTAATATTGTAGATATGATCCATATATCCATATTGTCCTTCACTGTTTAAATGCTCGACATATCTTTGACATTCCAGTGGATCAATTGGAGCAACCACCTGAAGTTCTGCATCCTCAAATGTTAATATCATCTTCTTAAAATTTATAATGGTTTGATTGTCGATAGCCTAGTCAAACCCCAAAAGTGCAAGATACGGATTCGTATTATGGAAAATATCTATAACCTCAAAATATGTGTAGGTTCGAAGTCCTTATACTTTGACATGAACCTGTGTTAGTTGACCAATATGAAATACCTTTTGTTGGTTGGATAATTGTAGCTGAACACGAGACCATACTAGTATTGTCTTTCCCATACTTTCCCATGTATGTCTGGTGAGAATATTAACATCTAAGCCTAAATCCATAATGATAAAATCCATGTCATAGCCACATATATGGGAATTCATCCTTTTATCACAACCAAGTTTTAGTCTTTTACCATTGTGTTTAAATTAATTCTCTTGTCGCACATAAGGTTTTATTTTGTCCAAAACGTATCTTATTTAAACAAAAGTGAAAATATTCTTGGAATCTTTCATATTTTGGGCATAACTTTCCGCTTGTAACTCGGAATTGGGAAGACTTTTAACCATTGGAAATATATTGAAATTATGTACACTTTTTTTGTTTTTTTTGTTTTCTAATTCCTTACCGTTTGTCCAGGGTGGGTGTTTTAGTAACAAAGCATATTTTAAAAGATGCTTTTGAAAAATCATCTTTTACAAGATGCTTTCTTACTAAAATGGCCACCCCAGAAAAACAGTAAGGAATTAGAAAAACTCAAAGTGACAAAGTTGTAGAGAGTTTCAAGATATTTCCAATGGTCCAGAGTTTGACCAATTCTAAGTTAAGAGCGAAACCTTATGCCCAAAATACGAAATAATCCAGGAATATTTTCTGTTTTTATTAACTCGGATACATTATAGAAGAGGGTAGAATGTTATGCACACTTGGTTGAGGTTCTTTGACTAAACATGATAGTTCTACCACAACATCCTTATCTTCTATTAGTTATAAACAACTTTTAAAGTAATATTTCAACTTGCTTACCCTTTCTGTCAATTTTCTTTTAAATATCTGTTCAAATATTTGAGGCATTTCTAAGATTGGCCCCTCATTCAATACTGGGATATCAACAGAAGTTGATGCTTGATTTATGTCGACAAACTCATGACGTGCATCAAATAAAACTCCCTTTTCTTTCCAGACATCAAATGGTACTTTATTTTGTGGCCGTGCCGGTAGAACTCTTAGGTTTCCATTGTTGATCGGAATATTTCACCTCCTGTGGACAACAAGGTGTTTCTCTAGTCTGAATGGTTCAGATCCAGAACAAATAGATCACAGAGGCTGATAACTCTCCCTAGATAGTGTAGATATATGGGATACAAGGCTTTGATAGTTCACCTATGTACCTGCAAAATATTTCAACACGAAACGAATCAAAGCAACTAGAATATGATCTACTAATCTATGCTAGTGACTAAGGAATCTAGCAATATATATCTGAAATCAAACATCAACAATATATATGGGACATAAAATCAACTTGCATTAGAAATATGAAGAAGTTTACAACCAATCCTTATTGTTGACATGCATCTCCATGAAACCAGCTCTTCATCCCCAAAATCTCCGACTCTAGCTCTCTATGCTCTCTCCAAATGATCTTGGGCCAAGAATCATTCCAACAGCATAACAATACCTTCTATGTTCTCCCCTCAACCATGGATATGAGCTCATATTTATAGGGCTTTAATGGATAGATATGGTTGAGAAATTAGTGGGTGAGGTGGCCTCTAAGATCCTAGGATGAGGGATCTCGAGCTCAACCAACCCACAATAGTAGGGATAAGGGATATCTCGAGGCTTATCATCTAGAAGCCTCAAGAAAATTCTCTTTTTACCCTTTTACCCAGGGTATCGCGCTTCTCCTTCTATGACAGAGCAGTTTCTGGTAATAACCGCCTATGGACCAAGGGCAATGGGCAGTGGCACCGCTTGTGGACAGCCAATGAAAGGTGGTGCGAGTATGGGTACCGCTCCTGGACAAAGGGGCATGCACGGTGCTGGGAATTTGTATGACAGACTGATAGAAAACCATTTAGTATTCACTCCAGAAGCTGGGATTCAGGGAAAGTAGGTATGTCAAAGGTCTTATCACATGATGGTGACAGGATCTTGGTATAACAGGATGCCCCCCAAAGCATGAGTCTTAGAGTGATACGATAAACGAGAGCTTTGAGAACAAGTCATCACCAAGAGATGAAAATGTTGGCTCAATTGGAGCATGCAGTCAAGTAGGCATCTGTAGTACATCAGTATGTTGACTCATAGACACAAGTAACCAAACTCATAGCTGCAGACCAATACAAGGCAGATCCATGAGTGGAATAAATAAGCATGGCTACTAGAATACATCATAGATCCATGTGATAGAGGACTCAAACTTGGACATAGCTACCAGACATATAACGTAGATCTATGTCATACAGACGCAAATTTGAGCATAGCCACAACCATACAAATGTGGATCCATGCTAGATATACAAAACTCCATCGCAACCTAGGGAAAAAGAAATGAGCGCTTTTAAACAAATGCCTAGGGTCTTCATCTCGTCTTCCACAAAGTATGATTCTATCCATGTGATTACAATGATCTAAAGTCGAACATGGTAGAAACCACTTGATTGCCGGCCAATGATGTGAACCATTAACAAGTGCGAGGGAGATCACCATTAATGTCAATGATTCCCAAGGTACCCTAGTACAATCTACTGAGTGTGAATAGATGTCCTGATGTCGAACACCCAGTTGATTCTATCGATCAAAGGTCAATGATGTGAACCTATGTCGAGAACGAGAGAATCTGTCATTAAGGCATACAGATCTCAAGGTACTAAATATTGTTTCTAAGACTGTTTCCCAGATGATGAGTTGATGTCGACAAAAATAGTCTCATCGAAGGAGGGCCATGATGAGTCCCACATCGATGACATGAAACTCGAAACATAGTTCTAGAATGATGCGAATGTAGTAACCATATGACTGACTCAAATATACTGACACAAAGACTGTGTATACTGCAGAGGTAAGACTTCTTTAGATACCCTTTAAACATCGGGTGGCACAACAAAATTACTTGGCAGCATGACTAAACAGGATAGATACACAATGCGATAGTGGACAATGGATTCTTTTGAAAGACTCAAAGGATTGGCATGACTCATGAAAGTGGATCATCACAGAGATTAGCTGAATACCCAATTGACTGACATGATTGTGTAGACAAGTGCCATGTTCAAAGGTAACAACAAACAACTACCATTATTTGCAAAATGATTCCCTTTCCCATTTCCCCCATCATGATCGATGAGTGCCTCTTTTTGGTTTTACGAGTTCAAAGAGGGTAAAAAACACTCGATATAGATTGTCAGAAGAAAATTCCAGTCTCATATGTTTTACGAAGCTGAGAGAGGAGGGGTTCGTTCCCAAAATGGGTCTCTCAATGTTTAATTTAACGATTCCACCGAAAGAAAACTCGGTATCGTTCATGTTTAGAGAGTCTGAATGAATACGGAAGAGGACTCCATGGGGGTCCTTTTTTGTATGATTTAGTCTCTAAGGCCTGAAAAAGTATAAAATCATACCTTAGAGAACTCTTCCAGTCATGATTGGCTGGAGTGTTCCTTTCTTGTAAATAGTCCTGTCCGAACCAAGAAAGAGATAACCTACCATCGGATGGACAACTCTTCAAATACTTTAACGAACATGAAGAAGACAAGATCGCTCGACAATCTTTTCATATTTAGGGAGCCTGAAAAGAGTTTAAAGAGAACTCCATGAAGTTTCTTTACACAATGTCACTTTTTACGAGCCTGGAAAGATTCGAAAATGGACTCGACTATCTTTTCATATTTAAGGAGTCTGAAAGAAGATGTGAAAAGAAGACTCCATGATGTTTCTTTACACAATGTTGTATTTTACGAGCCTGGAAAGAAACATGAACTAGACTCGGAACTTTGATACTAGATTTTAACGAGCATGACAAAGTGTCGTAATAAACGCTCAATGACCTTTTCCGTACGAAAAAGCCATAAACAAACTTTCCAAAGATTTTACTAAAGTCAACCTGTAGACGACTCATAAACAAGTGTTAAATGCATCCAAAATCAACATTAAGGGATTATGACAAATAGATTTTCACTAGAACATGATGTAATATCAAAACTATACTAAGTCGGACCCAAAAAATGTCTATATAAGGCAAGTAAATAGTAAAAAATCAAACATTTCACTATTTACCTCTAGCAGAGAGCACTTGGAGCATTTTCTAGCCAGATCTTCCACAGCTAATACTGAGAGTTTCCACCGTTCATTTTTAGTCTCGTCAATTGGAGGTAACAGCTAAGACATTTATCTTTCATTTCATAGCTTTTATTTTGGGATTTGGTGGGGTTTTAGGCCTATTTGGCAAGCCCTAAAATTCAATTTACGGGCACCGCGGCTACCCCTTGCGGGATAGGCGGTACCACCCAAGAACCGCACCAAGAATATGGTGGACAGGCGGTGCCACCACCTGTCTCCAACGGGGCACAAGCAGTGCCAGCTATGGAGAAGTTAAAGCAATGATATGGACAAAATTTACTCATTCTTTTGATTGGCAATGTCTCAAGGATGATATTGATACATACCATTGTTGTTTTTGGCAAGTCTAGGCTTCCAAAATATGGTGATATGGAAGGAAAGAACACATTATGAGGAGGATGTTGCTGCTAAAAGGAATCCGGTTTGTATTGCTGCACTCCGGAACTGTGGGATTTTAAATTTATTTCAGACACCAAGCATGGTGTCCCATGAGAGACTACTGGAACACATACTGAGAATGTGGAATCCAGAACAATAGTATTTCGAGGTGGGGGCACACATACTTACAGTGGAGGTAGAGGACATCTACTTCCTGACTGGTCTATCAAGATGGGGTGCCCCCATCTCACTGACAGGTTCCCACGGCGGGGACATTACCACCAGAGAGCTCATAGATTGACACTGTGCACCAGGCACAGGCACATCGGGGAAGAAAATCCCCATCAAGGTAGTGACAGATAGGGTTCTACGGATTATTTTGTTCACCATGCAGAGGATGGCAGGGAGATAGGGTGTACATCAGGCTTCCAGGGTACATATGTTGTATGCCCTAGAGGCTATGGCACCTACGGTTTTCAACTGGGCGGAAGCATTACTTCCAATATTCAAGGATCAGCTGACTAAATGTCAGCAGGGAGAGCTGAAGTAGTTCAGATTTGGTTCCATATTAGCTTGCTTCTTCTTTGAGCAGGTCCCCCAGATGAGACCCCAGGTGACTTTCCAGAGTTTGAGAGCATGGGACCCCCGCATGTTAAGGTGGGTCCAGGTCATGGCTCACACAGGAGCGGGTAGGGGCAAAATGAAGTTCGTTGATGCGTTCTTCAGATGGCTGCTAGATCAGATGCTCATGGTCGAGGACTATTCCTATGCGGGCATAGATTTTACAGGTGATCCTAACCTACCGCTCCCACCTGGAGGGTAGTGGGGTGAAATTGGTAAGAAACAAGAAACCCTAAAGATGGAAAATGTTTTTTATGTTTTTTATATTTTATATTTTTTATGATAAGTGACGAGACCTGTTTGTATTCTTACAGATGTTGGAGCAGTGAGGCCTGGAGGAGCATCTCCATTAGACAGGCAAGCCGGAGCTCGCTTCATGCCACAGGGTGATGATATCACCGGGGAGCTGGAGGAGAACCTAGAGAGGTTGACTCTGGACATCCCATATGCTGACATATATGACCTCCCAACAAGATATCAGAGATCTACAATTGGAGTACCAGGCCGATTCAGCAGGCTACTACGCATGGTGGCTCGAGCAGTGATGTGCTATCATGAGCACCACTAGTGGATGAGACATGTATACTAAAAGATGATAGCTTTAGAATTTTTGTATGATGATTTTTCCTGAAATCCTATGTGCTTCAGATGAGGTCTTGGGACCTATTTTTGTAAAAAAAATTCGTATATATATATACAAACTTTTACACGGTGTTTATACGTTTCAAATGGAAAAATGCATTTTCTATGAGTGTCTTTAAATGTTTATTTACAATGTACCATGTTTGATTTGACGTCATGAATGGGAAATATGGCAATCTAGGATGTAATTAGCCAATGAATTAGCAACTGCATTATGTTCCCTAGGGATATGCCTATATGTAATGGTTCCAAATGATCTTTCTAACAAACATACCCTCCGGAAGAGGTGGAGGAGCACTGGGTTCCTAATGGTGTAGACATAGTTTAAATGACAAACCGCGAGCTGACAGTCGATCAAAACTACTAGATCACGGACATCCTAGGAGGTAGCTTCAGTTAGAATACCGATGATTGCTTCATACTTGATGATGTTATTAGTAGTGGGACCTAAGCAAACCGCTCCTGAACTGACCAAATATTCAACTGGGGAATAGAGAACCCAAGTAGCCGAGGCTAGATTCAAGGTGTGGTGGCAAGCACCATCAGTGAAGCCGTAGAAAGCCATATGCATGAACAAAACATGGTATAAACAAATGCGGACACTAAAAACTCAAAACCATCTTGAAAATACTGAAATCACACTGAAAAGTCAATCAATATACATATATACAAGATACCATCCAAGAAGACCTAGGCATAGTACCTTTTCAGGTACAACCCATTGCGAGGTTGTCCCAAAGGGATCCCATCATAATCAACTAACTCATAGGCTCCTTTCTCTAACACCTTGGAAATAACGAAAGGTCCATACCACATGGACTCGAACTTACCTTTTCCTAGCTTGAAATATCTCTGGTCATAAGTCAAAACTAGGTCACCCTCATTGAAAACACGAGGCTGGATGGATTTATCATACTATGCCTTGATGCGTTTCTTATGTGCCTCATTAGCCAAGGCAACATCTCTATGAGTCTCATCAAGGTTACTTAAGTACAATAATCTTGCTTCCTCTATGGAAGTGTCTGGGAGAAGTTCGACGACAAGTTGTAAAGATGGCATCTGACATTGGATCGGCAAGATAGCTTCAAGTCCATAGACAAGCTGGAATGGCGTGAAACCGGTAGCTATTTTCATGGAAGTCCGATAGGCCCAAAGAGTAGAAAAAAGAAGGAGATGCCAATTGGATTTATGATCTCCAACCATCCGATGAAGCATAGTTTTCAAAACCTTGTTAATGGCCTCTACCTGACCATTAGCTTGCGAATAATATGACGTAGAATTTTCATGGTGAAAACCTAGCTTGAAACTGAATTCCTCCATCATTTGATTATGGAAATGAGATCTGTGATCAGTGACGATGGACTGCGGAACTCCAAATCTAGCTATGATATGATTGAACAAGAAGAGAGCGGCAGTCTTACCATATTCTGCATATGTAGGCATGGCCTCGGCCCATTTTGTGAAATAATCCACGGCTATGATGATGTAACCATGCCCCCCGGCTGAGGTAGGTTTACAATGCATGAAGTCAATCTCCCATTTGGCAAAAGGGCCAATGGCAATGATGGGGTGAAGTGGAGCAGGATGGGTGTGATTTTCGGGATAAAAATGTTGGCAAGGTGGGCATTTCTTAATGGCCTCATGATAGTCTTTGAAGACAGAAGGCCAGAAATAGCCAACGTGAAGGATTTTCTGGGCTATAGCCATCCCAGATAAATGACCACCACATGCTCCAGAGTGGCAATCATTTAGCACATGTGCAGCCTCCTCATGAGTGAGGCATTGCCAGAGAATGGAGTCAATCCCATGTCTATACAAAGTATCATGCAAGATAAGGTAGTACTTCACGTGGTGACGGATGCAGCGACGATCATCACGAGATAGATATGGTTGAAAACGCTGGGTCTAGAAATAAATCAACAAATATCCATACCAAGGATCAGTAGTGCTAATTATGAACAGGAATTCATCTGGAAATGAATCGCTAGGCTTATATTCGGTGGTAGCATAGGGAAGGTCACATATAAGCTCGAAAAAAACCAAGGATTTCTTTGATGTAACCTTGGCAAACTGGAGATCAAACTCCTGAAGGATGACAATCCAAAGGGAGTACTTGCCCTTGAGTACCTGACGAGTCAAAATGTAATACATCGAGTTCTGGTCTGCCAATACGGTGGTAGTGCGAAACAGAATGTAGTGACGAAATTTTTGCACAGCAATGACCGTGGCCAAAGTTAGTTTCTCCACATGTGAATAACGGGTTTCAGAATCAATAAGATTCTTACTGGCATAATAAATCACATGCTCCTAACCGTGGAGATTGTTCTGCACTAAAACCATGGCAATGGTAGTAGCGGAGGGAGCAATATACAAGAGAAAATCCTTTGAATAATCTGGGGGGTGTATCACGGGTGAATGAGTCAGAGCATGCTTAAGACTATCAAAGGCGCATCGGGCTTGGTCATCCTAGAATAATGGAGTGTTCTTCTTGAGGAGACGCATATAACCATGCATTTTCTCAGCGAAATTGCACACGAAATAGCAGAGAAAGTTTGCCTTCCCCTACAAAATTTGGAGTTCAAGGATGTTGGTTGGGGCTAGTAGATTAATGATAGCAGAAATATTCAAAGGATCGATCTAGATGCCATCTTTGGATGCCACAAATCCAAGCAAACATCTCCTCTCAACGTAAAAAACACATTTATGTAGATTGAGCCGTATATTATAATGATGGCATCTCAGGAATATGTCTCTAAGATGACTAGGATGGTCCTCTCGTCACTGTGAATGAGCAGGGAGGTCATCAAGGTATGATTCAACAATATGTTTAATGTCGTGAAAGGCATAGGACATCGCACACTAGAATGTGGCTCCAGTGTTTTTCAAGCCGAAAGGTAACTTCTTATATGCAAAGGCTCCCCATGGGAAAATGAATATCGTCTTATGTTGATCGAAGGGCAACATCTCAATTTGATTATAGCCAGAGAAGCCATCCATGAATGAAAAGATGACACTTCCAGCACAGTTGCCGATAATCTGATCGATGTGCGGGGTAGGAAAGTTGTCCTTGGGACAAGATTTATTTAAATCCCTAAAGTCAATGCAGACTCTAATGGTGCCCTGCTTTTTATTGACAGGGACAACGTTCGATACCCATTCCGTCAGAGGTACAGGTTAAATAAAACCAGCTTTCAGAAGTTTCTCAATCTCAGCTTTAATAGCTGCAGCCTTCCTAGGATGGACTTGCCTAAGTTTCTGCCTAACAGTTTTAGCTGTGGGATAAGTTTTAATCTCTTGGACCACAATGGAAGGGTAAATCCTCAGCATATCTTCATAGGACCAGGAAAAAATATCATGGAACTCCTTAAAAAGTTCCCTATATGCTTCAGATTCATCTGTGGAGCAGTTTTTCCCAACATGAATGTGCTCAATAACATCAGGATTGGCTGATATGTCAATTGGGTTCGTATGAGTAATGTTGCAAAAGTTTCCTTCAAAATCTGTATCTTGCGACAATATAGGATTTTGCGGAACATTAACAATATCAATAGGAAACAAGGATGCAAAATCATAGTTGCCCAAACTGGTATTGGGGAGGAACATGGATCTATGATGGTGATCCTCCCAAATGGGCTCATCCGTATTCATGATCTCTATAATGGACTCGTCGGAAGGAAAAGTCTGGGAGAGATAGTCTAGAACCGGAAGAGAAGGTTCTAACTAGTATGGTAAATGGTAAGGATCCGAAGCCACTAAATGAATGTCATCAGTGTGATCATTGGAACAAGTTTGAATGGTGTCATACATAGCTTTGTGAGGGCTCAACGAGGTAGACTCAACAACATTTGTACCCTAGGGCTCAATATCAAATGAGGCGATCATATGTACTATCACGGTATCCATGCTAGAAGGAGTATAGGGAAAAATCCCCATAAGGGATGAATCCTTCAGCATACCTACCCTAATCGACTGGTAAGGAGGAGGGGACTGACCTAACATGGGGATTTTATTAGCTGTGGAGGTAGTAACATCCAGTGTATAGAAATCGAGGCAGTCAATGGTAACAATTCTCCCGAGATGCGAGAATTGGACCACTCGAAATACTGTTGAAGCAACAACATTCATGCATAGAACCAATTCCTTCCTAAAAGGAGGTTATAATCTAAAGGGGCATCTACCACTTCTACTTGGATGGAAACGGTTTTTCCCCCTAGCTCGACCACGAGAGTTGATATGAGGCCATGGGGTTGGAAACCCCATCCATCAAAGGCTTTAAGGGTCATAGGTGATGTGACAAGCTCGGGAGAGCCTAGAGCTTTCCAACAAGTCAGAGATAACACCGAGGTCAAATCTCCTTCATCTAGTACCATTCGAAAGACTTTCTTTCCCACTACTTTCATAATGATCTGAAAAGCAAGTTTATGCAGTAATCTAGGTTTATAGTTCTCAACATTGAAGTGAATCAAGTTAGTGTTATCTGGGTCTATAGCTCCTAATGCGGTCAACAAGTGATCTTGGGCCAAGAATCAGTCCAACAGAATAACAATACCTTCTATGTTCTCCCCTCAACCATGGCTATGAGCTCATATTTATAGGGCTTTAATGGATAGAGATGGTTGAGAAATTAGTGGGTGAGGTGGCCTCTAAGATCCTAGGATGAGGGATCTTGAGCTCAACCAACCCACAATAGTAGGGATAAGGGATATCTCAAGGCTTATCATCTAGAAGCCTCGAGAAACTTCTCTTTTCCCTTTTACCCAGGTGTTGCAGCTGCAACATTTTCCCAACATTCAAAAAAAATTGGGACCCTCCTTTAATTCATTTTGCTCAGCTTTTGGTTTTTCTTGAAGTTTGCGCAAAGATTACTTTTATGCCAGTGATGTTTTAATGTTTGAATTAATTTTTCCTTGGCATCGGAAGTGTTTTGGAATTTTGGTTCTGGAGTCTAGTCATCTGCATGCCCGTCGTTGCGGAGAAGTAACAAGAAGTCGGGTTTGATCCAAGATTTTTTTTCTTCCTCTGATGCATTTTATTTCTTTCTCTTATTCGACGGTTGTTGGAATACCGTCGGAGCATTTGTCTCTACATATTCTTCCGTTGCGGAGGAGATACTGCGAAGCTTCCCAAGGATTATATTAACTTTTTCTGATCCCACCGTTTTTTGATTCACAGTTCCTTTGGATTTTAGCTTTTACCGTTGTAGCTTTGGAAAGCACTATCTTTCCGCTGTAGTTTGATTTTTTTTCCATGTGACCGTTACTTTTTGGCCAAATTCATGTTTGTTTTTACTTTGATTTGTGCTGGTCTACGGAACTTGATTTCTTTTATGATTTCACAGTTGCGGCTCTCCAACCATCTATTGATCTGAATCCTTAGCCTTGTGAGCTTTGATGTGAGTTTTGATTTGTTTCTCTGTCGACGCCATTGTGGGTGTCCTGACTATTTCATCATCCACCGTTGCGGAGGTGATACTGACATGATCGCCGATCCCGTAGCCATTCCGTCTCCCAATGGTTTTATTTTTCCCACCGATTATGGTTGACCGAGGCATATATATTGGGGCTAGGGTGTTTTATTATTTTATTGTTATTTTGGCAAATTCCCCGTGCTATCATTATTGCTCGAGCAGACCAACGCTTTCACTGTCAATACCTTCGCTCCTAGGTGGCTCCGCCATGGAAGTTTTTGATTTTTTTTCTCCATTGGTTGCGCTACACAGTGCCAGGTAGGCCCTTATGCCCATTCACCTTTTCTTTTGATTGGTCAAACTATTTTTGTTGTCCTTGGTCAGTTCATCGCCTCTGCGATTAGTGGTTACCTAGGTTTTCCGTCTCGGCATGTATATATATTCTAGGTAGATGGTCTGGCGGACCAGTGGGGGGTGTTTGTGGTTTTTCTTGATGTTTTCTTTCATGACCATTATGGTTTTGCAGCCAGCACTTGACTGCTGGATAAATCGATGCAGACAGCCGTTACATTGTTCGCACCAGTTTCCCCCAATCTGTGTTTGGCCATCTGGGGAGGGAATTTTCATGGTTTTCTTCTGAGATGCTGAGGTTTTGGTTCTACAGTTGGGTCACCCTCATTTTTGAACCAGGGTCGCGATGTTGTGATTCCTCCCCATTTAGGATGAGACTGTTCAAACTCGAGTACGAACCTCAGACCAATTTTTGAGTCAGAATGCACTATCCAGTAGGACCATGATGCAAGTGTTTTTGCAGCAAGTAGCTTCATCTTATTGTTTATGAGTTAAGTGCGATATTAATGTAGTGTCCTCACTTGGGATTAGGCACCATATTTTCTACGTAACATTTAGGTCGTAGTGTCGAGAAGGGGTTTCGAGACTGTTTTCTCTTTGACGAGAGGAGGGGGATATTCGTCGTTCTTGAAAGGCCGTGATATTCTATGTTAAGTCTGTAAATGTTGGTCGAGAGCTAGTTTTAGCCTTTTGGGTAGATTAATTTTATGTGGGAACTTTTGGTTTGAGTATTGTTTGTCTTACTTTCATAGCTGCATTCATGTTTAGCATAGACGAGGTAAAATGCTTATACAGTTTGTCTCCAATTTTTGTTATCTGGGAATGACCCAATAGAAGCTAAAATATTTTGTGTATGACAGGGAAATTCTTCAGAATCCAAGATGTCTAAATGTTAGAAGAAGAAGGCTCCCATAGTAGAAGAGGAACCCAAAGTCGAAATTGTTACCAGAGTTTAATACACCTACGAGGACACCAAATGCATAGTGGGTGTAGAACCTGAATATAAATGGGGGGGAATTTACATATTAATAACACACCGAGAAGTACCTGACATAGGTTTTGAAGAAGAAACCATCTATGCCAATATATAGAGATCTGCATTGATGAAAATTGCTACCAGACCTGATCTTTTTCCATGCTCAGAGGTGATTAGGTGGATTCTTCCTAGGGCAGATGTAACCACCATGATTTTGGCAAATGTTGATAAACAGGGTTATGCTGCTTATAGCCCTAGGTATGTATCACAAGCCTACCACTTACTAGAAACACAAGTGTACTTGATTGAGGACTGGCTGAAGGCAATTAAGATGGACCTAGTCGAGACACTGAAGAGAATGCTAGTGCCTAGCAACAAATTTAGAACTAGGCCAACCGAGGAATATGATACTGCCACTCTAAGAGCCATTTACAGGTTCATTGCCCTGATGTTGAATAGGATTTTTGGGAGGGCCCATGGTAAAAGATTCAAGTTAGAATGGGTGCCTATCATTTTCTATGTTGCAACACAGGGGACAGTGTTCAACTGGACAAACATTGTGTCCAATAGCCTCTCAACCTGCATGGCATCAGCATTAGGAGGGGTGTCCCAGAAGAGATCAGAGTTCTATATGAGCTCTATACTGATTGATTGCATACTATACACTCAACCCTTCCCAAATTTGAGGTGTATCTGGGACCGGGAGAGAACACCAGTCTACTCAGCATACAAGCCACTGTGGGCACACAAATACCACAGTCACTATAGGGAAGTGTGTGAACACTTCATCATGCCATTATATACCTTAATTTTCTTGAAAGAGTGCAACTGCATGATGGAGGAAGCATTACAGGTGATTGAAGAATCTACAGACTACTACTTAACTGAGGATGGATTGTATTTCAGAATGTATGGATGCTCCAGAGCATCCTCACTACTACCAAAATATGCCACTGAATATATAGTCCACAAAGAGGCAGTTAGGCAAGTCTTTTTAGATGGCATAGGGATATTTTTGTTTGAACATAAGAAAGCAGCTTACCCCCCTTTACGATTCAGGTTGGGAAGCTATAAATTCACAAGGGTGAAGAAAGCTGAGGAATTTGTGGAGGAATTGGGGAAATTCCATTTTGGGGAGATGAATTTCCACAGGAATGATTCCCGAAATAAATTGGTAGAGCACTGCAGGGAGGAAAATGTGCATTTTGAATATAAAATCCATTGGGATAGAGAGGAATCCATTTTTCGCAATGCACAAAATATAACGCCCTTACGAAGAAGGTTTAAAAAGAAAATTACCACAAAAGGCGGAAAAGGACAGGATGAGCAAGAAAAGACAGAGGAGGAAGAAACTAGAAAAAGAAATAAAGATGTTAGGAGACTAGCATAGGAAGCCAAAAGCTAGCTCAAAGGTGAGGAGGGAAAAAAAAGAAGAGTTGAACAAGAAGTAGCTAGAAAGGTAGAAGAAGCTGCCCGAAGTGAAGAGGAGGAAAAGAAAAGAAAGATGGATGAGGAACTAAAGAAGCAGGAAGCAGAAAGGCTAAAGCTAACAGGGGCAGTGAAAGAGCAATCAGCTTCCGATCCTGTAGATAGTCAAGGTTAGGACTCAGGTAATCCTGATATTCAAGATCCTGAGGCAGCTATTGGTAGCACAACAAGACAGGCTATGGTCCCCACCCTTAGGCTAATCCCTTTTGAGGATAAGAAAGGGGAGGAGGTATCGGATTTTAGCACTATTTTCTATAATAGGGAAAGGAAAAGAATAGTGAAGAGGACCGAGAGAAAGGTCGAGACTGGGGGACAGTCGGGTAAAATGATAAATGATACAACCGTAGTATATGGGATAGAAAAGGACCCCAGATTTACCATTAGATCTGGGGATAAATTTGATCCATGCTTCTGAGGACAATGTAGATCGAATAATGACCGATCGTGAACAGTCAAAGAAGTCCACTGCCCAACTAAAAGATACCCTGAGAAGAGAGAGAGAGAGGAAAATAATAGTTTGAAAAGAAAGTTTGAAGACATACAACATGAAATAAAGTCTTCAAAACATGAACTCCAGTTCCTCCAAGTAGAGAAGAGATCTCTGGAGGCTGCCCAAGGAATTTTGCAGGAATTATAGCAGGAATGTCAAGGGTTGAGGACAGAAAAGGAGCAGCTGCTAGGTAAGATAGGGGAATTGGAGCTACAGAAGGCTACCTTGGAGGAATCTGAAAGGCAATCTCAAGGGCAGACTACAGGGCTAAGAGAATAGGTTTCCTTATTAACAGTAGCTCTAGAAGAGGCCAGGGAATAGCAAGTCAATCTTCAGCCTTTCAAGGAGCATGTTCTGGCACAAAGGAGAAAGATGCACCAGTTGCAAGTAGCCATAGAGGAAGAAAGGTACAAGATCTTGCAGGTAGACAATCGGCTAAAAGAGATTTTGGAAACCTCTTCATATTTTGTAGAGGACATCTTAGAAGTCCTAACAGAAAGGATGGTGAGATTGGAAGCGAATGAAGAAACCCCTGTAGATCTACCATCAAAAGATCAACAAGCCCTAAGGCAAGACTATGATTTAATGGAGTTTGCCATAAACACAGCTGAATAATTCAAGAAGGCTGTCAACAAGACAAAGGGGGCTTGTGCAGAATTCTTCAGGAGACTTTTGATCACTTATAATCATTGCCAGGTTGAGGCTGAACAGAGAATGGATACCTTTCCAGACCACAGCCTTTTTTTGGAGATGTTGCAAAGGAGATATCAGGAAGATGAGCAAAGGATCCAGCACATCAAAGCCTTAAACGAGCAGACCATGAGGAATGAAGTAGCTCATTCTGCGGTTAGTGTGCAGTTGCTTGAGGACCAACTTCACCCGAGCGCGACCAGAATAGAAGTAATAAGAAATCAGGCCATTAATTCGAAATAAATATTCATTTCTTAGAACCCTCTGAGTTCGAAAGCATTTCCTCAAAGGCTTCAGTGTGGAATAAGTTCTTGAATAGTCAAGCAGGACCCTCCTCGTGAGCAATTTATTTGTTTTATTGTAATATATTGTAAATGTCATAAGCACTTAACGAAATAAAAGTGTGGGAGGTGAATATTTGGGGAAGCCCAAGAGTCATTCGTGGGAAGCCCAATAGTTTTGTTCTTTTTGTATAAATATAGAAGATCTAGATAAGAGAATTGACTTTTTTTTTCAGTCAGATTGGTGAGGACCTATTGTAAGAAGAACTATTTCCTTTTGCAATAGATAATTACAGTTTGCCTGTTGGAGAAAGCTTGGTGGAATGTTCAAATGTTGTGCTATGGATTTGTTGAAGAGGAACTATTTCATTTTCATCTTTGTGTCCATTAACTGTGAGATCGTTCTAACTCTTTGAACCTATCTTCTTGTATGAATGATCTCTGGTTTATTTTATGGAAATTTCCATTATGAGTAATGAATGTTGTTCATAAACAATTGGCTATCTAGTTGTTCAAATATCTTTAAATGTTCATGTGTTGTGAAAGAAGTATCAGCTATCTGTGATTTTTCATAATGCATGTACAAAATACATTACTCATTAATAAATGATAATCCTGCTCCCTAGAGATAGGTTAGGTAGTTAGTTTTAATTCCTTGCTGTGTGTGATTCAGATGCAAGAGAGTCTAAGATGAGAGGTAAGATCCTGCGCATAATATTGTGACCACTCCTTGCATTCTCAATCAATCTGCATTTTTATATAGGCACTTGCATGTCATACTTAAAACTAAAAACACAAAAATATACACGGTGGACCGGGCCGCAACTGGTAAAACATTTTATTTTGTTACTTGACCTACGGTAGCCGAACCGCAAACTGGATGGATTCCCTACACCAAACAGTCACGGGCTAGTTGGGAACGTTGACTGGGGAGAATCCCTTACTGTTGTTGCCTGCGAATTTCTAGGCCTCAACACCAGGGTACCGTGCTTCTCCTTCTATGACAGAGCGGTTCTGGTAATAACCACCTATGGACCAAGGGAAATGGGTATTGGCATCGCTTGTGGATAGCCAATGAAAGGCGGTGCGAGCAGGGGTACCGCTCCTGGACAAAGGGGCATGCGCGGTGCTGGGAATTTGTATGACAGACTGATAAAAAACCATTTAGTCTTCACTCTAGAAGCTGGGATTCAAGGAAAGTAGGTATGTCAAAGGTCTTATCACATGATGGTGACAGGATTTTTGTATAACATCCATATGGTGCTTCTTGATCTCCTCCATTCACAACACCTCCTCTTGTTATGAAAACAATATTAGGTTCCTATGGTTCAACATAAATCTTCTGAATATTTGGATTGGCATTTTGAGGTGGGTTCTGGTTTCCCATGTTTATGGCTTACCATTTTATAATCAGCTGTGGGAATTCTTTGATATTGTGGTCCAATGCTTTACAAAATGAACACATCGATGTAGGATTAGTGCAATATCTGGAAAAATGTCCTAGCTGTCCACAGTTATAACAAATAACTTGGCCCCTTATGTGACCAAATACTCCCCCTTGTCCTCAACCTCTATAAAGACCACCACCCTTGGGTTGAGGGTATTTTGCTTGAGCTCGCTCGTCTTGCATATGTTGATCATTTTTCATCAGATATGTGTTGATTTTTTTGTCCCACAACAATTGATATTCCCTGTAGTCTTTCTCATCATGACCCATATATTGAAAAAACTTACAATACATGCTAGCAGGTGCACTTCCTATTTTCTATAAGTACAAGCATTCCTCCAATCGATGTCCTCTAGTCTAGCAAATTCTACACCAGGGAATTCCTTGTGAATTTATAGAATTTGGTGCTCCTTATGCAAGATAATTCGTGAATACTGGACACGATTCTTTATGATGGCCTTTTGTTCTACATCTGGTACACCAGAGTTCCTCCTGAACTTATTTTCCTTTCTTAATGTCTTGTATTTTCAGCGTGAGGTTGGAAAACCGTGACTATATATGCATCATCCTTGCACCAGTTTCTCCAACCAGTGAGGTCTCCAACTTCATAGCAAGATCAAGAGCTTTGCTCTGGGATGCAATATTCTATCACATAAAGGGAACATGGATATGCGGTAGCATCACCGCAATAAACCATTCTTTATGTTGGAGATCCGACATCTGAAAACTCACTTTAGCCATCAGAGTTTTAAATCTTTGGTCAAAGTCCCAAACATAATCATTCAACAATTGCTTGATCTCCTTTAATTTTGTGATTCATTGTGAATCAAACTTAGGCTTCTTAAATTATTCTTCTATTCCAGTTTGTATCTAATCTAACGACTTCTGAGGGATCCCTGTGAGGACCATAGAAAATTTCATATACTAGCCAATCGTATGACCTCTAAATGTTGTGATAGCCTCATCTTGGACCATCGCACTGTTCAGACAACTTCACACAGGAACCAATCTTGCTCAGGATCTTCCAAACCATTCCCATTGAATATAGGTAAGGTAATTTTGTATCACTCCCTAAAATTATGTGTACTTGTGGTATTGTTTAATTAAAGGTTCTACTAGTAGGAATTCCTTGACTACTATTTCGACTATTATTGTTACTATGATCCACAAAACCACTCTTTTATGTGATTTTAGGTCTCATCTTAGGTTCTGGAGATGTATGCAGAATTGCAGGTATGCCATAGTCCTAATATGAATCTAGGGCTTCCTCTTCTTCTTCTTCTTCTTCATATATAAGTCGATATTCCTCCTCTTCCTCGTAGGATTCCGTTGATGCCTAGAAAATACTAGGTACCGACAGTAGGGATTCTCCCCAATAACCGTTCCCAATTAGATCGTTTATCGTTTGGTGTGGGGAATCCATCCAGTTAGCATCCCAACTACCGTAGAGTTAAATGAAATTTTAACTTCTATTTTATCGGTTGCGGCCCGATCCACCATTTATATGTGTTTTTTATGTTTTTATTAAGGATATGCAAGTGCCTAAATTAAATACAGATGATCAGGAAGCAAAGATTTCACAATGTGATGTGTAGGTTCTTACCTCCCATCTTATCCCCTTTGTTCATGAATCACAGAAATCAAGTAACAGCTATGCTAAACTAAGCTATCCTATCTAACCTATCCCTAGGGAGCAAGATTACTATTTAGATGAGTAATGTACTGCATTTTATGCACAAAGAATTTTGCAGGTAGCTGATAAATTCAGAATACATAAACACAGTAGAAAAATTAACATAGAGATAACTCAGTGTTTGTTAAAGCATTCATTACTCATTTCCTGCATAATATTCATCATAAGGAAAGGAAATAATTCTCAACATAGAAGTAGTTCAGAAGTTAGAACGATCTCATAGATTTGTAAAGTAAGCTAAACAGAAACAGTTCTATATTCATCCATCTACACAATATGCATTTGAAACTCCAACAACTCCTTCTCCAGCAAAAAAATTATCCTCTTTATTATTAAAATAAATAGTTCTTCTTACAACAAGTATTTCACATATTAGATCTATAAAAGTCCTTTTCTCATTTGAATCTACCTACATTTATACATTGCAAAATGATCTTTGGTCTTCCTGCCCTTTGTGCTTACTTAAACTTCAGTTACATAAAGTTTGTCTTTAGTATTTTCAAAAAGTAAATATAGAATAGCACAAATATATCCATGTGTGAATAGGACAAAACCACTTAAGTGAGCCCAGTGAAACTATTTATGAATTTCTTCAAGGCTGAAGCATCTGAGGCAATTGTCTCAAACTCTGTGGGATCTAAAAATCTGACCGTGACCTCATGCTTGGACAACTATCCTTTTATGTCTGCTACTCTTGGAGGGGTCACTCTTAGCAAATGTTCTAGTAGACAGTTACTAACTGTTGCTTGGGACACTAAACGCTTTATCACATTTGCATCTAAACCTTTAACCAGCTAAATATTTAACTCATCTTCTTGTAGCTTATCCTTTAGCTGTTTTAAGTGTTCTTCATGTGTTGGAAATTCTTGTAGCCTTTGTGCTGAAGGGATCAAACATTTGTTGTGATTTATAAGCATGTTCCTATAAAATTATCCACATTTGTCCATTGTCTTTTCCACTGATTCCATCAACCTCTCAGTAGCTCTACTACTAAAATTTACAATATCATATTCGATCTGCAACTTTTTCGGAATTTTTATAGGGTGTTTTCTGGATGCTCTGTGATTGTTTCTAACCATGTGGTATGTCCTTGTAGGGTCTCCACAATTTCCTAGGTTCTGTCCTTGAATATAGGAGCCACTATTGAGATCTCCTACAGTCGATCTTTGGCTTTCTTGATCGGGAAAAATTCTTTTGCCAACTTGACCTGTACTTGATAGATTTTTCTTCTAAGTAAGAGAGCATGCTCTCTTAGAGGTGATATGTCTATTTTCCTTTCATTGGATGCCTTCAAAAGAACTTCCAAGGAAATTTTCTGTGCTTCAAGCTTTGTGATTCGAACTCTATGCTCCTCTACTTGCTAATCAACTACTGATTTTTGAACTTCCATTTCTGCTACCTTATTCTCTAACTTCTGCTTCTCCCTATCAAGGGTCATGTTTGACATTTTCAAATTATCCCTTTCCTTCCCTAGGATTTGGTAATCCTGCTGAAGCTTCTCATACTCTGAAAGAGTAGCTTCATATTTTCTCTTAGACTCTTGGCCTACTCTCTCCTCCTTCCTTAAAACCTATTTCATTTCTACAATTTTACCCTTATACTGATCAAGGGTTTCAATGAGCCTGCTAATATAATGAGCATTTGCAGTTTCAGTTGCAACACCCATGGAGGCCATTTGCTTGGGATCTTCTTCTACATTTTTTATTACTGTCTTCTCGGTCACTATGGTGATTTGTGGTTGAGTTCCCATCTTTAAAGTCTTCTCATTTTTCAACACAATGGCTTTCCTTTTGGGATCAAAATATACGTCCTCCAAGCATGAAACTTCATGATGTTTAGATGGGGTAGATGGAACCAACCCCAATTCAACAATAGGGAGATGCCCTCCGGTGATTATATTGCTGGAAGTGGAAGGGAGGTTCTCTGGATTGTCCTGAGTAGGACTTTGTCCCTGATTTTTGCCATTCAGGTCCTCTTGATATTTCTTTCTTTGTTCTTCTGTGTATTTTTCTTGATCTTGCATCTCCTATTCTGGATTTTGAGTTCCTTGAGCTATTGATTTCTCTAACTCTGTGATCTTCTCCAGGATAGCCTCTTCTTCCTTTATCTTTTCTTTTTCCTTTTTCTTTTATGGCATCTTCTTCTTCTTCTTTCTCTCTCGGGGCTTCTTCAGCTAGAATTTTTCTTGCACCTTCCTCCAGTCTTCATGCAGTCTCTTCTTTTTCTTTTCTTGTAGCTTCTTCTTCTTAACCCTTTGATTCTGGAAGACTGCTGCTACTTCCTTTACCACCAGCTATTGTGGTATTTTTTTTAGCTGCTTGTTTAAAGTGGTCATGTTGCATATATTCCTGTATATTTCTTCCTCCTTATCCACATGGTTAGTGTATTCAAAATTTACCTTGAGGAGTACTCGATGGGCTACAACTTTACCCTGTGAGTTATTCCTGTGAAAGCTCTTTTCTTTGAAGTGAAAGCTTGCCAGTTCCTTAACGAACTCTGGAGCACTCTTGACTCTGGAAAACTTATAAATCCCCACATAAAAAGGCAGTGGTGGAAACATAACTTTTTTTAGATCAAATAAGTAGCTTCCATAGCCATCCAAGAAAAGGTGTCTTATGGCTTCCTTATGAAATATGTAATATGTAGCATATCTTGGAAGTAATGAGGGTGATTTATTCCCCCCATACATACTCAGGTATGTGCCTTCTTCAGAGAAGAAGTAATCTACAAACTCTTTGATAGATTCTAAAGCTCCCTCAAGTAGGCACTTGCACTCTTCTAAGAAAATTAGCTGGTACAAAGGCATCAGGAACTCCTCAAATATTAAATTGTAGTAATTGGGGTATTTGTGTCCCCATAGTATCTGATAAGCTACATAAATAGGGGATTTATCTCCCTTCTGTGTGCAGTTGATCTTTTCAAACGGGTAGAAGCAAAGTATGCAATCAATAAAAGACGATCCCATGTAGAATTCAGATTTTCTTTGGTGTAAACCTTCTTGGGCTGCAGTGATGGAAGTGGATAGGATATTTTCTACTATATCATCCCAGTTGAAAATTGTTCCTTTCATGGCCACAAGGTAAATCAATGGGATCCATACAAACTTGTAAGTTCTACTAGCAACCCTGTCGAAAATACTGTAAAACATCAGCACTACCATTCTGTATGGGGTACGTAAATGAACAGTTTCGTATTCTATGAATTGCTTGTTTCTGAAAGTCTTCCCTTAATCTACCATCATATTTGTTGTAGCTATGTAATCAAATTTTAAAATTTTGACCTATTCAGTTGTCATGCTAATTTCATACGGTGGCAGGCTGTATGCTTTTGCAATAAATCCAGGTGTGAAGGATGAAAATCCTTTGTCCTCCACATTGTTCATTATCATCCCTGCTACATCCACTTTGGGAAGAATCCATCCAGTGACCTATGTGAAAGGAAACATCTTTCACCTAGTAGATACCTTGGTGATTCTAGATCTCAGTATATTGTCATATAGGGCTAGGTCTTCCAACCCTGCCTCTGGAACCCTCTTCTCTACAAGCATATGGTAGATTTGACCCCATTTGAATTCGGGTTCTGCTCCGGTGACTGACTTTGTATCTTCATAGATTAATTCCACACTTGGTGTGGGTGATCCTTCTGTATTTGAGTCATAATCTACGATCTTCGCCTTCTTTTTCCCTTTCTTCGTCATTTTTTCTGGCATAAGTTGTGACTGCAATAACATAAAAATTGTTTCAACATTTACATCATTAAACATGCTTATGCTTTCGAACAAGAAAATATAAATGGTTATGATATTCTAGGCAAATATTTTTAAGCAAAAACACCAGTATTCTACTTTACCCCTCTATCCTCTCCCATCAGGACAAGAAAAACACCCCACAACTCAACGAGGCCAAGATTTTGGTAATGAATCCCCTAGACACAGGAGAGCTTCGACATCTGGACTCTAGAATGGAAAAAATAACTTAACCACCTGTGATAACCTTTCACCCACAGACACAAAAACTCTAAGTGGCTGACAGCCTGTAGGTAGTGCTCCAAGGCTCGATGGCAGTGATGCCCTAGGCTCAAACCACCAAGCTCAACATCTCATGGTAGGAAGATACAATAAAAAATACAAAACCTAAAGGATTTGTTGGAAATGGTAAAGCCACAATTCCTACTAAAACCCAATGATGAGAACTAGGTAAGCTCCATGCTAGCGAAAAGCTCAGGCCCCTGGATATTCATCATGATCTAATAGGTTTGCGAGTGAAAACGCATCTGAATGAAATGGTGAGGTTCTATTAGCAAGTAATATGGCCACAACAATCTTAAATCTTGAAAGGAGAATGACTAAACCTAAAATACGGGGAGGAATCCCTTTTAAACCTAAAAACAAAATACCTACCCACCCTTTCTCGATGAATTGACAACCGATAGCTTGAGACTCGAATCAACCACCAATCAAAAAGAAGGTGAATCAGAACCTACCTAGTAGGCGAGAGACTTGACAAACAGTCGTAGATGCTTGGGTTGATGTGCCACATGAGCTCCAATAATGGTTTCCACCAATCAAGCGAAAGTCTCAAACATGATAAAAATCATGACTAACAGTTTTCAAACTAACGGTCAATCACACAGTGGTGAAAAAAATCTTTCAATAGGCATATAAATAGATATCCACGAGTAAAAACCAATAAAGGTAGTAGGTGGGCTCTTAAAAATGCACACGCAAGTTAAAACAATTTTGGCACCAAACATAGCGCATATGACAGTTGCTGATAATCCAAAATGAGAACAACCTCGACAACGGTGGCTCTAACACCCCCATGCATCCACAACTATCAGTTCAAGAACCGGCAATACACCCGCATTCCGTTGCAACTTCAGCGTTCAAAAGGCATCAAAAAGCAATCATGGAAGACTGCTACTATAGTGGCTCAACAACAAAAACTATTTCGTCGAAGCGGGCTTGGTGAGGATCGCATGGCCGACAAAGAACCTTCTCTGCCATTGCAATAGAAAAGAGAAACGTGTCCCGACGTAATGGATCGCACAAAAACCAAAGGCGAGGATCGGGAGGGAAACGAAAAAACGTCTGCCGTAGCAGTAAAGAAAAAACAAAACCGCTCGACGAAGTGGGACAAAAAGGATCGGAAGGAGTTCTGATATTCAAATCATGATCTCACCCTCCTTTGTGGCTTCAATCTCCAAAATATTTTGATGTAGCAGGGAGAAAATGGCCCGACTGCGCTTTAGACACATCCTCCACTTTAGTGGCTTGAAAAGCAAGCTCGATCCGCTGTTGTGGTTAGATTCTCAACAAAATTTCACTACGATGGCTCCAACAAAACAAGTAAAGCACAATAAAATATCAGTCGCTGTAGTGGCTCCATACTTGAGAAACCATCCGCCATAGCAGGTTAAACATGAAGATCCATCCGCTGTAGCGTCTCATAAGAAACGTTTCTGACTTAGTGAAAAAACAAACTACTTTCCCATGATAAAAACAAACCATAAATGATGGATTTCAAAATTCAAACTGCCTAAGAAACAAAATTAAAATTTCAAAAAGGGGGGCCCTAAAAATGCTAAAATTTTTGGGGTAGTAGTTGCAGCAGCAACAATTGGTGACTGGCTAGTGAACACAGATCTATGGAAAAACTAACTTTTAAGATAAAAAATAGCTTTATGGAATTCTGTTAATCAACTCATCCGAAACTTTTCAATATTTTTTAAGATGTCTAGACCTTTCTAGAAATGTAAGATTCAGAACTTCAACATTGATTATAGTCCACTAGGGTAGGGTAACCAGGTTTTCAAAGTCTTGATAACTCTTCTAAGGCCAAAATATGAGGTTCATTTACCTATGCATTTGGTAGCTTATATCTTAGACACCACAGAATCGCAACAGAGTATGGACATACATATTCGTTTGTTCCTCATTCCCATGCCTTTTGCATTCTTTTGATGCTTTTAGACTTTTGTCCTTTTGAGTCTTCTCGGATTGCTCCTTTCATTTGAAACTTGATTTAGGTTCTTCCATCCATAGTGTCCTTTTGTGTGAGAAATAATTTGCTTTTAACTCACGGACGGAGAATATCCCGTGAGCAATCTTATCTTCTTATAGATTTTATTCAGTAAGTATTTGATGCATGCTTTATTTCTAGGAAATTTGATTCTTTTAATCATTTTGGATTTTATTTGTGGCATAGGATTATTTTAAATACCATAAATCTGTCCATCCTGCTTCCTTTTCGTGGGTCCATTGCTGTTAGCCACTGAGGACAGATTTTAATGTGAAGTGGATGGAGCCCCAAAATAGTATTCTAGAATCTTCTTACCTCAATTATTTGATAGGGGTTAAACAAGATTTCAATGTGTTCATAACCTCCCCTCAAATAGTCTATCAAATTAAAGGATCTTAATCATGATACATGTACATTTAATAAGAATCTTTTTGGTCAAAATATTTGCAGTTTTCCCAAAATTCCAATGTCCCCCAAATGCCAAAAGTTGTGCTAGCTTATTTGAAAACTGAAATAAAGAAAATATAAAAAACTGAAATAAATAAAGCAAAACTAACTACAAAAAAAATGAAACAAAACCAAAAGGTTTATTTATGTACAGAAAACTTCAAAAGCATCAAGTAAGATAACGTTTGAGAACCAAACCATTAACTGGCAGATTCTCTTCCCACCCCTGCAAATCCGGTAACTTGTATGTCGAGGGGCCTAGATTTTCTACAATCTGAAATGGGCCTATCCATATATGTTCAAACTTAGTGTGCTTTCCCTTTTCATCATAAGGGTGATCCCACTTCAGAACCAAATCTCCTACTTCAAACTCTTTACTCCCAGACTTGTGCTTATCAAACCACCTTTTCACAATCTCTTGATGGTGCTTAAACCTCTCCTTAGACTTAGATCTAGACTCTTCTAATTTCACCAAAGTATTGATTCATGTTTGTAAAACCTCACTGTTAGACCCTCTAGATGCTTGGTCTAATTAAGAAGAAGGAAACAGAATGTTAGGGGGCAAGATAGCTTCCTTTCCGTAAACTAAGGTATAGTGTGATACACCTAAGGAGTTTTTTGGTGTAACTTAGTCTGCCCAAAGTGCATTAGGAAGATCTATATGCCAGCTTCTTTGATTCTCTATGCCAGTCTTCTTTCTAATTCTAATGAGATTTTTATTAATAGATTTAGCTAACCCATTACCTTGCGAATAATAGTTAGAAGAATAATAATTTAATCCCTTCTCATTAGCAAATGCAGTAAGCTTGATTGATGAAAAATAAGATGTGTTATAAAAAACCAGGGAAATTGGAACCCAAACCTGGTCATAATATGGTCTTATAAGAAATTCATAACCGCATCTCCATTTACTTTCTGTATTGCTTCCACCCATCTGGTAAAATAATCTGTGGCCATGAGGATTTAATTGTGTTGCAAAGAAGAATTGGGATTAATCTCTCCAATAATATCAATTCCCCATTTCTCGAATGGTTCGAAAATAATAACAAGTTGTAATGGCCCTGCTGCCTTTGCTTGTCTTCCACCGCTCCTTTGCCATGTATCACATTTCCTTACGTAAGCATGAGCGTCTTTAAACAAATTTGGCCAATAGTATCCACACCTTAGAATCTTGTGTGCTATAGTATCTCCTAAAAAATGACCTCCAGCAGGGCCATCATGCAATTCTTTCATGAATTTGGCTGCATCTTCTCATTCTAAACATCTTAGAAAAAGTCCATCATAGTTTTTTCGGAAAATAACTCCGCCAATTATTTGATATAATGCTGACTTTAAGCGTAACACTCTTCTTTTCTTGGAGTTCCAATGTTCAGGCAAGTAAGCTTGTTGAAGATAGTGTACTAGGTATTTGTACCAGGATTCTGGGGCGGTAAATATGGGACACATATCAATCATGTGCAATTCAACCTCATTCTTCCAATCATAATCTTCATTATCTTGGCTCTCAGCCATCAGTTTGCAAAGTCCTCATCCTTTGATGATGGTTTCTGGTTTAAATTCTAAGTCATACTCCTGCAAGGTTCTCATCCAGTTTCCTCTTCTCTCTCCTAATTCTTTTTGCACGGAAAGCGTTCAGACTGATGGGTGTGGAACAACTACTTTGGTTCTGTTCTTAAGTATGTACGGCCTGAATTGTTTTACCGCTTTAAAAACTGCATATGCTTGTTTTTCAACTGTAGGGTAATTCAACTTAGCACCTTATAAACCAGTGCTCATGAATGATATGGGGTACTCATCTCTTCCTTCTTCCTTCTATGTAAGCACTACTGCTAGCGAGTTGTCTGAAGCAAAAGTGTATAGAATGATGTATTTCTCAAAATTGGGACTTTTGATGGAAGGTGAATGGGATATTTCTATTTTAATCTTATTGAATGCAACTTTATCTAAGTCAATCCATTTAAATTGAACACTTTGCTTAACCAGTCGTTGAAAAGGTTTGACTATTTGAGAAAAATCGGGCACAAACCTTCGCACAAAGTGTATTGTCCCCATGAAATATTGCATACCTTTCTTATTATGGGGTAAAGGGATCTATGCTATAGCTTTAATCCTTTCTAGGTCTATGGAGATCCCTTTCTTAGAAATTATATGACCCAAAAGCTTTCCTTCTAATACAACGAAAACACATTTCTTCATATTTAGAGAAATGCCATATTTCCGACATCGATAAAAAAATTTGCCTTAGATGAAAAATATGTTCTTCTCTTTTCTTAGAAAAAATTGTAACATCATCCAAATAAACCACCACATTGTGGCCAATTAAATTGCAGAAAGCTATTTCCATCGCCCTTTGGAAGGTTTCTCCAGCGTTAATAAGACCAAAAGGAATCCTTCTGTATGCAAAAGTCCCCCATTTAGTTATAAAAGTGGTCTTCAGTCGATCTTGTTTGGCTACCAACACTTGGTTGTAGCCTGAGAATCTGTCTAGAAGAGAGAACAACTCTGATCCTGAGACCATCTGCAATATCTAGTCCATGGGAGGGACTGGGTAGTTATCTTTGTCTGAGGCACAATTTAGATTTCTGAAATCCACATTGATTCTAAATTCACCAAACTTATTTCTCACCGATACCAAATTTGCAACCCATTCCAAGTGTATATCTATAAATATAATCTTGGTATCAAGGATCTTTTTAACTTCATTCTGGATCAGGGGTTCTAATTTAGGATGCATCTTTCTCAAGGGCTGCTGAAATGGTTTGACTCCCACTTTAATTGGGAATACATGTTGTATAATGTGAGTGTTTTAAGTCTTAAGGTCTTCATATGTCCAAGAGAAGACATCCTTATATTGTTTAAACAAGCTAATGAATTTACTTCTTTCTCCTGGTGAGCAACACTTTCCCAAGTTTACATATTTGGGCTCTGCTTCTAACCCCAGATTCACTAGCTCAAATTGCATAGATAAACTGTACATTTTGACATTTGCTGGCCTTCTGAACTTGTTATTCAGATCAAACATTCCTTCCAAATTTCTAACCCCCTTGGGTATGAAGTTCCCATTTTGGATATTTGCTTGATGTTCCTCGTCATCAATTACAAACTCTTTGAAAGTCTCATCATTACTTAGAAACTCTAAAATTTGTGGATCGTCATCGAACACTCTCAGATTAGTGATGTTGTATGGTATAGCAGGCCTGAAAATCAATTCAATTGTACATCTATTATTAGTAGGAACAATCCTTGCAACTGAAGTAGCTAACAAGTCAGTTGCTTCATTTTTCAATCTAGGAGTTGAACTAATATTAAATGCATCAAAATTTACTAGGAGGCCCCAATCTTTGCTTTGATAACCTTTTAAATGTGGTGATAAACATTGAATTGTATTTCGCACCTGTTTAACGATAATTCCATAATCACCAAAAACCTTTAAATTTTTTACTTTGAACTCAATTGACTTTTTCAAACCCTAAACTAATGCTTCATACTCGATTGTATTATTGGTACATTCAAATTCTAATCTACAAGAAAGAAAATGTTTATTGTTTTACGTATCAATCAGGATACAGTCATCTCCTGATCCTTCCTGAGTTTTTGAACCATCAAAATATAAAACCCAAAACCTATCTGCTAATTCTATTGTAGTAGTGCTACTTTCTATATATGAGACTAAGTTAACTATGTGACAGTCTCTAATTTATCAGCCCATGAAAACTAAAGGGGTTCAAGTTGTATGTCTGATCCATTGTTGGCTTCTTCCACTTGGTAATTTCTTGGTTCGAGTTCAATAAAATAATTTCCCAAAACCAAATGCAAAAAGTTTACCAGTTCATTCTTTCTTTCTAGTCGCGTCACATTATACTTCATATGTGGTTCTCTCAATACTTTAATATGATTATGGAAGTTGTTGTAAGGAAACCATAAATGTGACTAGTCAGTAGCAAAATATCCATCTAGTTTCGCAGACCAGTCTCGGCTCAAAATTAGTACATAAGCCTTGGGTATATCCACTACCATAATGTCTATGAATTGGCACACTCTTTCGTCTGTAGCTAATCGTATCAAGACATTATTCATTTCTCCCACTAAATTGACTGTTGTTCTATCCAATTGTATTATTTTTCTTGTAGAAGGTGTGGGTTTCCCATTTATCTTTTTGCATATGAAAGAGGCATAACATTTGCAGCTGCTCCCATGTCTACCAGAAAGTTGTGCACATTATGATTAAAAATCTCGAAAGAATGTAAAAATGGTAAAGTTCTGGATTTGGATTTCCCCCCTATACTTGCTTCACTGGTCTCTTCCTCAAACAAAATGTTATCTTGGGGTTGTTTTATGGGTGCATCGAAGGCTTCCAAGAGATTTTTTCTCTGCTGTGGTATATTGCACATTTCGAGCAAAGAAATATTTGCCTTAGTCTTCTTGATATCCTCCATTATATCATACCCCATCTCACACTCTGCTGAATTTTTCTTGAGAATTTCTACCTTATGTTCTGCAGCCTTGACTAGCTTGCTGATTGAGGGAGCATCCTCCCTTGCTATGACCAAATCAGGTATAGGTGGATTTTTAGTATTATTTCTGATTTTCTTCATATTCTCCTAAATTTTCTTAATCTTGGGTAGTAATGTATCATCCTCAATCAGTGGACCTTTTCTTCTCATGGTAACATTTACAGCTGGCAGTTGTATTTCCTCGGTAGGTTCTTCATTCTCTAACCCCAACATGTGTGCACTATCCCACAAAACCATAGCAGTTTCCTCTGGTAACTCCTCTGGTTTATGAGTCTTTTCATATTCAACCACAATTTCTATTAGTTTAGAATCTAACAACTAATTCATAACCAAATTCATGGATTTAATCCACTGTGGGAAGTTCCTTTCAGAGTGAGGATGTTGACGAAATGTGCAAAAATTTTCCATTCCAACTTCAGTTAAATTCATAGCAGATGGACTGTGAGTGGGTGGTTGGGATGGATCACTTTCATCTCTTCTCTTATAATAAGGCTTGAATTGTTTCTTGGCTTCCTTTTCTTTCTCCATATCAATGATTTTATTGGATAACTTCTGTACCATATTGACCACATTTTCTAATTCATGGGAATAATCATCCTTGGGCCTTGTCAACAACAACAATTTCTTGCCACCGAAATTTCTTACCTCTGGTTCTATAGAATGCTTATTTATACTTTCAAGTTCAGCTTCTATTTTTACAGCCTCCTCATAAGTTTCCACCAAGGAAGGATTTATTGATATTTTAACAGATATTTCTATGTCAGGGCCAAGGGATGAAGTGTAATATTCAATTAAAATCTCTTCAACAGGCTTTATAGCAGCGCTGAAATTATTTAAATGTGCGACAAGTCTCTGACTAAAGTCTTGAACTTCTCTTTCTTCTCCTTTCTTAGATAAAGTAACTCCTTCATCAAGGCAATAGTAAATATTTGGCTACCAAACATGTTCTTAAACAATCTTTCAAAAGTATTCCCGTTGGTGATTGAATTTGCCTGTAAGCCAAATACCATGATGTTGCTTTACCTTTAATAGTGTGTGGAAATAGTATGCATACTACATCTTCATGATCCACTGCCTAACCATCTAAAGCCAAGAAAAAACTTTGTAGGTGGTCATGTACAGAAATACCTTCTCTTGGATCGAATTTAGGTAATGACTTTTGAGGATTTTGAGGCAAAGCATGCACTGGAGGAGCTAGGTTGAGTGGTGTTCTAGCTCTCCAAGCTGATGGTGGATTGGGCTGATTTGCATTCGGAGGAACATTTCCGGCCATGATTCAAGGAGGAGATTGAGGTGGGATTGGAAAGGATATTGGAAAGGTGAATAGTACAGAGATTCAGGTCCTAATTGATTAAGAGTTTGGTCAATTTCTTGTAAGGATAAGTTCACCAATTCTTCCAAGTTTCCTACTAAGACTAAATATTCTGTGCACGTGGGTCTTTGTTTAGAAGCTCCTCTTCTTGGTAATTCAAGGATTTTCTGCAATCCCTCAAGATTTCTTGTGTATGACCTTGCCAGTGTCTTTTGAAATGATCAACTACTTCAAAAGGAACTTGGTAAAGGTGCTCGACAGTTTCATGGTTTATTCTTTCTTCAAAAAAACTAGTTTCACGGTTGTCACTGGTGGAATGGTTTTGGTCAAATGGGTTTCCTCTGCCATCCATGCACTGGTGGCCCTCCTTCTAGCACTAAAACTATTGATTCCTAGAAAATCTTAAGTATAGATAGTAGGGATTCTCACCAATAACCATTCCCAATTAGATTGTTTATCGTTTGGTGTGGGGAATCCGCCCAGTTAGTGTTGAAATATTGTAACTTCGAAGAATATTATATATGTATTTCTTTGTAGTCCCCAATGGTCCTACTGAGAGAACCACTTCTATTAATTTGTACCCCGATGCTCCTAATCGGAAGAACTAATAAGAGTCATGAGGCAGCCCCCTCTAATTGTAAAGGTGGGTCATCAACACCCCAGTGTGGTTACTTGAGCTTACATGTGTAACTCGAGCCTACATGATTAACTCGAGCCTACATGATAGATGATTTAAATTAAGTGAATGTATGAATATAAATAGAGGTGTAGTGCTCCTCATTTGAGACACACACTCACTTGTGTAGCGCATTAGTGGAGAAGAGAAGTAGCTGGAGAAGGAGGAGGATCAGGCTTTGATCTCCTTGCTGGTTTTATCTTTTATCTTTTTGGGGCATCTATATTGAGGAATATTTTGCTGGTTTTTTTCCCTTTAGGGTTTTCCCAGGATAAATCTTTGTGTTCCTTTTGTATGGTTGTGCTTGTCTATATTTCAGTGATCCTGTTTATATGCTTTTGTTATGAAAATGAAATGAAGTACTGATGTCTTAGCTAAGCATATGAAAATTTAACATGGAGTCAGAGCCACCCTAAAAGAAGACATTGTGCAGCTATAGAAGCTATGGATTATTATTTTTTGGGTCTCTATCCACTATCGATCAGCAAAAGAAGGCTAGACTGAATCTCCATTGAAGGGCGCATCTTTCTGTCGAAGCGGAATTCGATTACAAGCATTTTTAGTTTTGGTGCGGAAAATTAGAGCTTTATACAGAAGAGGAATTTTTGAGTGAGCACAGAATAATATTTTTCTCCTAATCAAAATCGAATTTTAGAGACCTATATCAAGAAATTTGGTTGGGTGAAACTCCGGGAAAGTCAAACCCTAGTTTGACCCGGAGCTAGAAAAACCCTAAATACTAAAACTGCTAAGTTTTGGTATATTTGCTATATCACAATATTGCCGAAGGTTCAAGAGCTGAAAATTTCAGAGACCTACAATATAATACTTATGAACACTATAGATAAATTGCAGCCTCATATTTGCTGTATTCTAGGAGATATGATCCCTCCCGGTTACGGTTCCATCCTCTTCCAAAATTCATCCCTAAACAGGACACCTAGGGAAAATTGCTATAGCTTGGGCTAAAGAGGTCCAAATGGAATTCCTGAATATTTTTCAGAAATATCACGGACTTTAATTTCTGTGCTCCAAATTTCCGAACCTGAAGATGAACCAGTGACACATGGCATGCCGTACAACTTCACTGTTCTGAACAGTCCTGTAACAGGTCACCTTGGAAAAATGATCATAAATCAAAATTGGTGAAACTAATTCTGATGAAACATATGGTGTTGGATCAGGGACATGCTATTTTAACTCTGTGAGAAATTTCAGACATATAGGATTAGTAACTTCGGAGATATCACAGAAATAGTAGCAGGAATTGCTGCAGAAGAAATTGGAAAACTAGGGCTTTCTATTCCGGGAGCTTCCCTCCACTGTTTTCAGAAAAGGAGTACATTGGACATCTCCATTTGAAGAGATATATATTTCTATGCAATCATATCTGAAATATTCCAATTTTTGAAAATTAGGGTTTCTCTGACAAACCCTAGATCAGCCAGCTCCGGAAGTAGGACGGACACCTCAAATCGGTAAGATCTAATCTTTTGCTATTTGCATTTGAGGTTCTCATTTCAAAGTGATCTATCACATCAGCTTGATGATAAGCTTGGTGAAGTTGAAAAATTCCAAGCATGAAATTATTTGATCCCTCTGAAGAAAATGAATTGGATGCCTACATGAGTAGAGAGGTTCCAGTTCTAGAGGGAGATGAGCCTCAAAGCCTTACATAAGAAGAACTTGATCAAGGCCAAGAAGATCACTGTTGATTCAATCATGGATCAACTTGTGCCACAAGTGTCTTCCCTAAAGACACCAAATATATTTGATTCCTTGATCAAGATATTTGAAGATAAGAACATAATTCAGAAGATGGATTTGAGAAAACAGTTGAAGAATGTGAATATCCAGAATGCATAGCATCTTGAAGCGGTAGAAGAAGAAGCAGAGAATGCAGAAGTGGTGATAGCCACCTTGAATGGCTTCCCATGATCATGGGATTCATTGATGTGAGGAATGTGTGCCAGAAGGAAGTGATTACTTTCAGTTGACTTTGGGAAGAACAAGAATATCCTCTCATAAGAAGAGAAGAAGAAAGATGGGAGCAAATTGAAGATCAAGTTCTCACCATTCAAAGAAGATCCCTCAAGCGATGAGGAATATGAAGAACTCAATTCTTGACGAACCTCTTATCCATATTATCATTTGGATAAGAAATTATGATTTCATGAATGAAGAAGATGATC
>LPNX010936273.1:357292-436396 GCA_001517045.1 Pseudotsuga menziesii | reverse complement strand
GAAAGGTCCTGAACAACCTCCTACAAGAAAACAAGGATGAGACTTGTTCCGAAGAACAAGTGATGACAATTCAATAAACATGAATCTGAAGCTCCCAGGGTTAGAGACACCATAATTAAAGAAAGAGCTTCAGAGAGCGGTAGATCCACCTCAAAGGATGAAGACCACCATGGGTATAAGAGATAACTCAAGATGAAGAAAAGAATGCTATGATCAAATAATAACATTTGATCATGGGGAATGATGTATACGATATGATTTTGAGACATAAAGGGAAGTACGTAGTATCTTCCATATGGATCTACAAGAACAAGTGTACAAAACAAAGGTTCATGATTTGCCTCAGAAAGAATAGACTATGACATGACATACTCTATTGACAAGTATATATCAAGCATAGAGCCACCTATACAGAATGAAGAGGGAATATGATACTCCACTTCAGGGGGGGTGACTATAGAAGATATCTAAGTTTGACATGGTACGACATGATGGACAGCTTCCTGCTGGATCGAGACTTTACCAAGAGTAAAGAGGGTTCCAAACTTCAAGGTTGAATGCAGAAGACTAGGATATGTTGATGACCCGACAAGACGAACTCATGGAAGATGTTATGATGAAAGAATACTAGAATGATGTTTGGCATACAGTTCCCAAACCAAAAGGAAAGATTATAGTATCCTCCAAATGGATATGCAAAATAAAGCATGCAACTGACGGAAGTATTGAGAAGTATAAAGCAAGATTTGTGGCCATAGGTTTCTCTCAGAAAAAGAGAATTGATTATGAAGAAACATTTTCCCCAGTAGCATGGTATACTTCAATTAGAGCTACCATGGCACTTGCATCCATGATGAAGTGGGACTTACACCAGATGGATGTGAAAACAACTTTTCTAAATGGTGTGATCAAAGAAGAAGTATACATAGAACAGCCACAAGGATTTGAAGTTGAAAATAGACATACTCACGTATGCAAGTTGAAGAAGGCATTATATGGTCTTAAACAAGATCCTCGAGCTTGGTATGAAAGAATAGATGGTTTCTTGTCAAGCATGGGATTTACCAAAAGTAAAGCTGATACTAACCTTTATCTCAAGGTTGTAGAATATGAACTTGTCATCCTGTTATTATATGTGGATGACTTATCCTTGACAGGAAATGAGAAACAGGTCATGGAAGGCAAGAAGAAACTAGCAGAAGAATTTGAGATGAAAGACCTTAGGTTAATGCATTATTTCCTAGGTTTGGAAGTATGGAAAAGTTCAGAAGAAATCCTTCTCAACCAGGGAAAGTATGCGGTAGAGATATTGAAGAGATTCAATATGTTGGAATGCAAAGTCATGGCCCCACCCATGGACTCCAACTTGAAGCTATTAGCTAATGACTCATCAGAGTTAGTGGATATGACTCATTATAGAAAGATCATTGATTCATTGATGTACTTAATACCAGACCAGACATTTGTTTTTCTGTGAACACCTTAAGTCAATATCTTGTTCAACCAAGACATGTTCACCTAGTAACTGCAAAACATGTGATGAGATATCTGAAAGGCTCAATAGAATTTGGTTTATATTATGATGGTAGCCATGAGTATAGATTGTATGGCTACACAGATGCAGATTGGATTGGAAGTATCTCATACAGGAAAAGCACATTAGGTAGATGCTTTTGTTTGGGGTCTGCTATGAGTTCATGGTTTAGCAGGAAACAGTCCAGTGTTTCTCGTAGCATGGCTGAAGCAGAATACATAGCAGATTGCTCTGCTAAGTTGTGAAGCCATATGGCTTCGGAAGCTGATATCAGGTCTCTTTGAACTGAAGATGGATACTACATTGATTCTATGTGATAACGAGAGTTGTGATAACAGAGAACCCCGGGTTCCATCGTAACACATAGAAATCTGGTATTTCTACATTCAAGATAAAGATGCAGATGATGATGTTTCAGTATTTACATAGTGTAGATACAAATGATGGTGATTCAGTATTTCTATACTGAATATATATATAGATGATGATGATTTCAATATTCCCATACTAAAGATATAGATGATGTTTCAGTATTTACATACTGTAGATGCAGATGATGGTGACCTGATGATGCTTTCAGTATTCACATACTAGAGATACAGATGGTGATAGTTCAGTATTCACATATTGAAGATGTAGATGATGATGATGTGCTGACAAAGACTCTATCTTTCGAGACAAGCTTGGTGTTGTTCGGAAAGAACTTCCTCGAAAGGGGGAGTAGTGATGTTGTAGAGGGATTGTATCATCCCTGGGCACTTTCCCTAATGTGATCTGGTGACCTTGGTCCTCGAGAATGAAGAGGGATTGTATCATCCATGGACACTTTCCCTAAAGTGATCCAGATACCTCGGTCTTCGAGAATGAAGAGGGATTGTATCATCCTGCGACATATGTCTAGAAGTGATCCGATGACCTCGGTCATCGAGAATGTAGCAGGATTTTATCATCCTTGAAATTTGGTTCAGAATGGATCCGGTGAACTTCGATCATCGAGAATGTGGTAGGATTGTATCATCCTTGGACTTCGGTTCAGAATGGATCCAGTGAACTTCGCTCATCGATAAGGTGGCAGGATTGTATCATCCTTGATATTCAGTTCAGAATGGATCCGGTGAACTTTGGTCATTGAGAAGGTAGTAGGATTGTATCATCCTTGGACTTCAGTTCAGAATGGATCCAGTGAAATTCGGTCATTGAGAAGGTGGTAGGACTGTATCATCCTTGAACTTCGGTTCAGAACAGATCCAGTGACTTCGGTACTCGAGAACGTGTGTTGATTCCGTAATTCCTAGAGGAAGGATTGTTTGAGTTCCACATCTGTGTTGATCCCGTAATTCCGAAAGGAAGGATCGTTAGTAACTCTGTAAAGACCTAAATCCCGTAATTCCGAAAGGAATGATCATTGAATTGATCCTGTAATTCCAATAGGAAGGATTGTCTGAGTTTCACAGATGTATTAATCCCATAATTCCAATAGGAAGGATTGTCTAAGTTCCACAAATGTGTTGATCCCGTAACTCTAAAAGGAAGGATCGTTAGTAACTCCGTAAAGACCTAAATCCCATAATTCCGAAAGGAAGGATCGTTAGTAACTCCGTAAAGACCTAAATCCCGTAATTTCGAAAGGAAGGATCATTAGTAACTTCGTAAAGACCTAAATCCCGTAATTCCGAAAGGAAGGATCATTGGTAACTCCATAAAGACCTAAATCCCATAATTCCGAAAGGAAGGATCATGTTGATGTTTTGATGATGTTGATGTTTTTATGATGATGATGATGTTTTTGATCGAAAGATCAGATGTTGCTGATGATGATGATGTTCTCTTCTCTAAAGATCAGAAGTTGCTGCTGATGATGATGTTCTATGATCGAAAGATCAGAATATGAAGATGATGATGTTTCTCTGATCGAAAGATCAGAAGTTGCTGATGATGATGCTCTCTGATCGAAAGATTAGAATATGATGATGATGATGTTTTTTTATTGGAAGATCATAAGTTGCTTATGATTATGATGTTGCTGATGATGACATTAGAGGAATTTTGGGGTCTAAAATGGGCCTCCTAAGGAAAATAATAAAATAATAGTTAAAATAATAAAATAATGGTTAAAATAATAAAATAATATTAATTAATTTTGGAGGAAAAAAGGAAAAAACTACTTTTTGTGTTCGTATTTTTGACATATCTCTCTGTGTTTTTACTCAAATTTCGATTGGGAGAGCTCGTTGGATGCGGAATTTGATTCCGCATCCAACAAGCTCTCCCGATCGAAATTTGAGTAAAAACACAATGAGATATGTCGAAAATACGAACAAAAAAAGTAGTTTTTTTTTAATGACAAATATGCCAATTCAACCATTATGGTTGACTTATTTTATTGAAATTCTATTGGTTCTTGAATTCCAACTCACAAAAACTTATTTTGGCACGTTTTCTTATAAGGCCCATTTTAGACCCCAAATTTCCTCTAATGTGATGTTTTCTGATCGAAAGATCAAAATGCGATGATGATGATGATGTTTCTGATCGAAAGATCAGAATGTGATGACGATGAGATCCTGATGATGATGATGCCGTATTATCAAAGTATGATGATGATGACGTACTGATCGAAAGATCAGAATATGATGATGAGTTGATGTTAGAGTATGATGATGTTCGGTTGATGATGGTTCTGATCGAAAGATCAGAGGCTGATGATAATGATGAGTCTAATTGAAAGATCAGAGTATGATGATGATGTTGTTACTGATTGAAAGGCCAAAGTGCTGAAGAAGATGTTGCTGATCTAAAGGTCAAAGTGTTGAAGATGATGTTGCTAATCGAAAGGTCAAAGTGTTGAAGATGATGTTGTTGATCGAAAGGTCAAAGTGCTGAAGATGTTGATGATCGAAAGGTCAAAGTGCTGAAGATGTTGCTGCTGATTGAAGAGTCAAGATGCTGCTGATCGAAGCGGTCAAAGTACTGATAATTCTAAAGACTAAAGATTGAAGATGAAGGCTACATGATGTTGAAAAGCTTCCAATGATTTATATATGTATCACCCTGATGATTTTGATGATGTCCTCTATCTCTCTCCTATTATTGTTGTTGTTGATGTTGTTATAGAATACCCTTCTCGTTAAGGGGGAGTGTTGAAATATTGTAACTTTGAAGAATATTCTATATGTATTTCTTTGTGGTCCCCGATGGTCCTACCGGGAGAACCACTTGTATTACTTTGTACCTCGATGCTCCTAATTGGAAGAACTAATAAGAGTCATGAGGCAGTCCCCTCTAATTGTAAAGGTGGGTCATTAGCACCCCAGTGTGGTTACTTGAGCCTACATGTGTAACTCGAGCCTACATGATTAACTTGAGCCTACATGACAGATGAGTTAACTTAAGTGAACAGATGAATATAAATAGAGGTGTAGTGCTCCTCATTTGGAACACACACTCTCACTTGTGTAGCGCATTAGTGGAGAAGAGAAGTAGCTGGAGAAGGAGGAGGATCAGGCTTTGATCTCCTTGCTGGTTTTATCTTTTACCTTTTATCTTTTTGGGCCATCTATATTGAGGAAGCTTTCGCTGGGTTTTTTCCCTTTAGGGTTTTCCAAGGATAAATCTTTGTGTTCCTTTTGTATGGTTGTGCTTGTCTATCTTTCAGTGATCTTGTTTATATGCTTTTTTTATGAAAATGAAATGAAGTACTGATGTCTTAGCTAAGCATATGAAAATTTAACAGTTAGCGGCTCGGCTACAGTAGAGTTAAATGAAATTTTAAATCTATTTTACTGGTTGTGGATCAGTCCACCATTTATGTGTGTTTTTTATATTTTTATTAATGATATGCAAGTGCCTAAATTAAATGAAAATGATCAGGAAGCAAAGATTTCACAATGTGATGCGTAGGTTCTTACCTCCCATCTTATCCCCTTTGTTTCTGAATCATAGAAAGCAAGTAACAACTATGCTAAACTAAACTATCCAATCTAACCTATCCCTAGGGAGCAAGATTACTATTTAGATGAGTAATGTACTGCATTTTCTGCACAAAGAATTTATAGGTAGCTGATAAATTCATAATACATAAACACAGTAGATAAATTAACATATAGATAACTCAGTGTTTGTTAAAGCATTCATTACTCATTTGCTACATAAGATTCATCATAAGAAAAGGAAATCATTCACAACATAGAAGTAGTTCAGAAGTTAGAACGATCTCACAGATTTGTAGAGTAAGCTAAACATAAATAGTTCTATATTAAGCCATCTACATAGCATGCATTTGAAACTCCAACAACTCCTTCTCCAGTAGAAACTTTATCCTCTTTATTGTAAAAAGAAATAGTTCTTATTACAACAAATATTTCACATATTAGAGCTAGAAAAGTCCTTTTCTCATTTGAATCTACCTACATTTATACATTCCAAAATGACCTTTGGTCTTCCTTCCCTTTGGGATTCCTTAACCTTCAGTTACATAAAGTTTTTCTTTAGTATTCTCAAAAAGTAAATACAAAATATTAAAAATATATCCATGTGTGAATAGGACAAAACCACTTAAGTGGGCCTAGTGAAACTATTTATGAATTGCTTCCAGGATTAAGCATCTGAGGCAATTGTCACGACCTCTCTGGGCTCTAAAAATCTGACCGTGACCTCATCCTTGGACAACTGAACTTTTATGTATGCTACTCTTGGAGGGGTCACTCTCATCAAATATTCTAGTATACAGTTACTAACTGCTACTTGGGCCACTAAACTCTTTATCACCTTTGCATGTAAACCGTTAACCAGTTGAATATTTAACTCATATTCTTGTAGCTTATCCTTCAGCTGTTTTAAGTGTTCTTCATGTGCTGGAAATTCCTGTAGCCTTTGTGCTAAAGGGTTCAAACATTTGTTGTGAGTTATAACCATATTCCTGTAAAATTCTGCACATTTTTCCGTTGTCTTTTCCACTACTTCCATCAACCTCTCAGTAGCTCTACTACTGAAATTTACAATATCATATTCAATCTGCAACTTTTTCAAACTTTTCACAAGGGTTTTTTCTGGATTCTCTGTGATTGTTTCTAACCATGTGAGCTAGCCTTGTAAGGTCTCAGCAATTTCCTGGGTTCTATCCTTGAATATAGTAGCCACTGTTGAGATCTCCTGCAGTCGATCTTCAACTTGCTTGATCCGAAAAAATTCTTTCTCTAGTTTAACCTGTACTTGATATGTTTTTCTTCTAAGTAAGAGAGCATGCTCTCTTAGAGGTGCTATGTCTATTTTCCTTTCATCGGATGCCTTCAAACGAAATTCCAAGGAACTGTTCTATGCTTCAATATTTGTGATTCGAACTTTGTGCTCCTTTGCTTACTTATCAGCTACTAATTTTTGAACTTCAATTTCTGCTACCTTGTTCTCTAACTTATGTTTCTCCCTATCAAGGGTCATGTTTGATTGTTTCAAATTATTCATTTCCTCCCCTAGGATTTGGTAATCCTGTTGAAGCTTCTCATAGTCTGAAAGAGTAGCTTCATATTTTCTCTTAGACCCTCAGCCTACTCTTTCCTCCTTCCTTAAAACCTCTTTCATTTTTTCCATTTTACCCTTATACCAATCAAGGGTTTTAGTGATACTGCTAATATTATGAGCATTTGCAGTTATAGTTGCAACACCCATGGAGGATATTTGCTTGGGATATTCTTCTACATTTTTTACGACCGTCTTCTTGGTCACTGTGGTGATTCTGGGTTGAGTTTCTGTCTTTGAAGTCTTCTCAATTTTCCACACAATTGATTTCCTTTTGGGATCAAAATATACGTCCTCCACGCATGCAACTTCATGTTGTTTATATAGGGTAAATGGAACCAACCCCAATTCAACCATAGGGATATTCCCCCCCAGTGCGTATATTGCTAGAAGTGGGAGGGAGGTTCTCTGGATTGTTCCAAGTAGGAATTTGTCCCTGATTTTCACCATCTAGGTCCTCTTGATCTTTCTTTCTTGGTTCTTCTATGGATTTTTCTTGATCTTGCATCTCCTGTTCTGAATTTTGAGTTCCTTGAGCTATTGATTTCTCTAACTCTATGATCTTCTCCAGGATAGCCTCTTCTTTCTTTCTCTTTTCTTTTTCCTTTTCTTTTTTGGCAACTTTTTCTTCTTCTTTCTCTCTCTGGGCTACTTCAGCTAGAATGTTTCTTGCACCTTCCGTTAGTCTTCATGCAGTCTCTTCTTTTTCTTTTCTTCCAGCTTCTTCTTCTTGACCCTTTGATTCTAAAAGACTGCTACTACTTCCTTTACCACCAACTATTGTGGTCTTCTTTTCTAGCCTCTTGTTTAAAGTGGTCATGTTCTAGATATTCCTGTATATTTATTCCTCCTTGTCCACATGATCAGTGTATTTGAAATTTACCTTAAGGAGTGCTCGATGGGATACAACTTTAACTTGTGAGTCATTCCTGTGAAATATCTTTTCTTCGAAGTGAAATATTTCCAGTTCCTTAATGAAATCTGGAGCACTCTTGACTCTGGAAAACTTATAAATCTCCACATAAAAAGGCAGTGGTGGAAACACAACTTTTTTTAGATCAAATAAGTAGCTTCCATAGCCATCCAATAAAAGCTATCTTACAGCTTCCTTATGAACTATGTAATCTATAGCATATCTTGGCAGCAATGAGGGTGCTTTAGTCCCCCCACACATCCTGAGGTATGTGCCTTCTTCAGAGAAGAAGTAATCTCCAAACTCTTTGATAGATTCTAAAGCTCCCTCAGATAGGCACTTGCACTCTTCTAAGAAAATTAGCCGGTACATAGGCATCAGGAACTCCTCACATATTAGCTTGTACTAATTGTGGTATTTGTGTCCCCACAGTATCTGATAAGCTACATAAATAGAGGCTTTATCTCCCTTCCATGTGCAGTTGATATTTTCAAATGGGTGGAAGCAAAGTATGCAATTAATAAAAAGGATCCCATGTAGAATTCAGATTTCCTTTGGTGTAAACCTTCTTGGGATGCAATGATGGAAGTGGATAGGCTATTTTCTACTATATCATCCCAGTTGAAAATTGTTCCTTTCATGGCCACATGGTAAATTAGTGGGATCCATCCAAACTTCTAAGTTATACCATCATCCCTGTCAAAAATCCTATTCAGCATCAGCACTACCATTCTATATGGGGTACGTAAATGAGCAGTTTCGTATTCCACGTATTGCTTATTTCTAAAAGTCTTCCCTTCAACTACCATCATCTTTGATGTAGCTATGTAATCAAATTTTAAATTTTCGACCCATTCAGTTGTCATGCTAATTTCAAACGGCGGTAGGATGTATGCCTTTGCAATAAATCCATGTGTGAAGGATGTAAATCCTTTGTCCTCCACGTTGTTCATTATCATCCCTGCTGCATCCACTTTGAGTAGAATCCATCTGATGACCTCTACACAAGGAAACATATTTGGCCTAGTAGATACCTTGGTGATTCCAGATCTCAGTATATTCTCATATAGGGATAGGTCTTCTAACCCTGCCTCTATAACCCTCTTCTCTATAAGCATATGGTAGATTTAACCCCATTTGAATTCAGGTTCTGCTCCGGTGACTGACTTTGTATCTTCATAGATTAAGTCCACCCTTGGTGTGGGTGGACCTTATGTATCTGAGTCATAATCTATGATCTTCACCTTCTTTTTCCCTTTCTTCGTCATGTTATCTGGCATAAGTTGTGACTGCAATAACATAAAAAATGTTTCAGCATTTACATCATTAAACATGCTTATGCATTCGAATGAGAAAATATAAATGGTTATGATATGCTAGGCAAATATTTTTAAGCAACAACACTAGTATTCCACTTTACCCCGCTATCCTCGCCCATTGGGACAAGAAAAACACCCCACAACTCAATGAGGCCACGATTTGGGTAATGAAACCCCTAGACATAGGAGAGCTGTGACCTATGGACTCTAGAATGGAAAAAATAACTTAACCTCCTATGATACCCTTCCTATGATAGACATGAAAACTCTAAGCGGCTCACAGCCTACAGGCAGTGCTCCGAGGCTCAATGGCGGTGATTCCCTAGGATCAAACCACCAAGCTCAACATATCGCAATGAGAAGATACAATAAAAAAACCAAAACCTAAAGGATTTGTTGGAAATGATAAATCCACAGTTCCTACTAAAACCCAACCGTGAGAATAGGTAAGCTCCATACTGACGAAAAGCTCAGGCCTCTGGAGATTCTTCATGATCGAACAGGTTTGCGGGCAAAAACACCTCCAAACGGATTGGTGAGGTTCTATGAGCAGGTATGATGGTCACATAAAGCTTAAACCTTGAAAGGAGAACGGCTAAACCTAAAATGCAAGGAGGACGCCCTTTTAAACCTAAAAACAAAATACCTCCCCACCCCTGCTCGACCCAATCGACAACCGACAGGTTGAGACTCGAATCAACCACTAATAAAAAAGAAGGTGAACCAGAACCTACCTAGCAGGTGACAGACTTGAAAAATAGTCGTATATGCTTGGGTTGATTTATGATGTGAGCTCCAACGATGGTTTCTACCAATCATGCGAAAGTCTCGAACATGATAAAAATATTGACTAACATTTTTAAAACTTATGGTCAATCACACAGTGGTGAAAAAAACCTTTCAACAGGTGTATAAATATATATCCAGGGGTAAAACCCAATAAAGATGGTAGGTGAGCTCTTAAACCCGCACACGCAATTTAAAACATTTTTGGTTCCAAACATAGCACATCGAACGATTGTTGATAAGTCAAAATGAAAACAGCCCTGACAATGGCAGCTCTAACACCCCCACACATCTACAACTATCATCTCAACAACTGGAAATATGCTTGCTTTCCTTTGCGGTTTCGACCTTCAAAAGGCATCGAAAGCAATCATGGAAGACTGCCTCCATAGCGACTCGACGATGAAAAAATTTTCGTCGAAGTGGGCTTGGTGAGGATCAGGTGGTTGACAAAGAACCTTCTTTGCCATTGTGATTGAAAATAGAAACATCTCTTGACGCAATGGATTGCACAAAAACCAAAGATGAGGATCGAGTGAAAAACAAAAAATGACTGTCGTAGCAGCAAAGAAACCACAAAACTGCCCGATGAAGCGGGACAAAAAGGATCGGAAGGAGTTCCTATTAGAATTCAATATGCTAAGCTATATTATCAACATTTAATTTCAATTTCATAAAAGCATATAGACATGATCACTAAAAGAAACAATATCACAAGAACAACACAGATTTATCCTAGGAAAAACCTAGCAAAAGCTTCCTCAATATAGATGCCCCAAAAGATAAAAGGTAAAACCAAAAACTGATCCTCCTCTTTCTCCAGCTACAACTCTTTATCTCTCTCTCTCTTATGTGCTATACAAGTGCGTGTGTGTGTCTCAATTGAGATGTGCCCCACTCTATTTATATTCTTTCATTCACTTGACATTTAACCCAGTTATGTAGGCTCGAGTAAACATAACTGGGTAACTTAATATAATAATATATTCTAGAGGGTACTAATGACCTGACTTACAATGGAGGGTACTTCCTCATGAATCTTAGTAATTCTCCCGATAGGAACATCAGGGTACAAAGAAATACAAATGATTCTCCTGATAGGAACATCAGGGACCAATAAAATACATTTAGAATATTCTTCAAAGTTATAATAATTAAACACTTCCCCTTAGTGAGAATGGCATTCTACAACAACAACAGTTGTAGAAGGGAGAGGGAATCATCAACATCATCAGGGTGATACATCTATAAATCATTGGAAGCTTTTCATCATCTTCAACATATAGTCTTCATCTTCAAACTTCAGCAACAACAACACTTTGACCGCTCGATCGACAACACCATTTCTATTAGCAACATCATCTTCTGAACTTTCGATCAACATCATCATCATCATCATACTCTGAACTTTCGATCAGAATCATCATCATCATCATACTCTGAAATTTCAATCAGCAACATCATCATCATCACATTCTGATCTTTCGATCAACAATCATCATCATCATCATCATACTTTGCTCTTTCGATCAACAACATCATCATCGTCACATTATGATCTTTCAATTAGTAACATCATCATCATCAGCAAAATCTTGTAATCCACAAAACAAAGATGAAAGTCTTCGTATCACTTCTGGACTTAAAGTCCATGGATGATGCAATCCTACCACATTCTCAAGGACCAAAGTCACCAGATCCATTCTCAAAAAAAATTCAAGGATGATACAATCCTACCACATTCTCGAGTATCAAATTCACCGAATCAGTTCTGAACAAAATTTCAAGGATGATACAATCCTACCACATTCTCGAGTATCAAAGTCACCAGATTAGTTCTGAACAAAAGTTCAAGGATGATACAATCGTACCACATTCTTGAGTACCGAAGTCACCATATCCCTTTTGAACAAAATTTCAAGGATGATACAATCCTACCACATTCTCAAGTACCGAATTCACCGGATCCATTTTGAACAAAATTTCAAGGATGATACAATCCTACCACATTCTTGAGTATCAAAGTCAGCAGATCCATTTTGAATCTGAGTTCAGGGATGATACAATCCCACCTCATTCTCAAGGACCGAAGTCGTCGGTTCCCTTTTGAACCGAATTTCAGGGATGATACAATCCCACCACATTCTCGAGGAAAAAATTCACCAGATCTGTTATGAACCAAAGTTCATGGATTATACAATCCCACCACATTCTCTAGGACCGAAGTCACTAGATCTGTTCTAAATCAAAGTTCAGGGATGATACAATCCCACCACATTCTCGAGGACTAAAGTCACCATATCTGTTCTGAACTGAATTTCAGGGATGATACAATCCCTCTTCATTCTCGAGGACCAAAGTCATCGGATCACTTTAGGACAAGTGCCCCAGGATGATACAATCCCACTGCAACATCACTGCTCCCCCTTTCAAGGAAGGTATTTCCAAACAACACCAAGCTTGTCTTGAAAGTGTTTGAACTTTACCCGAGACAGAGGCTTCATCAACACATCAACAACTTGCTCAGTAGTACTCACATACTGGAGCTTTATGGCTCCCTTCTATATCATATCTCGTATGTAGAAATACTGAATTTCTATGTGCTTCGATCTATCATGGAACACTGGGTTCTCTGACATCTTTATACAACTTTGGTTATCACATAGAATCTTAGTAGTATCCATCTCCAGGTCAAAGAGACCTGACATCATCTTCCAAAGCCATATGTCTTCACAACTAGTAGATAAAGCTGCTATGTATTCTACTTCAGCCGCGCTAAGACCAATACAGGACTGTTTCTTGCCAAACCATGAAATCATAGCAGACCCCAGACAAAAGCATCCACCTGATGTGCTTTTCCTATATCAGACACTTCCACCCCAATCTGCATCTGTATAGCCATACAATCTGTAATCATGATTTCCATCATAGTATAGACCAAATTCTATAGTCCCTATCAGATATCTCATCACATGTTTTGCAGCTATCATGTGAACTCATCTAGGTTGAACTAGATACTGACTCAAGGTGTTCACATCAAAACAAATGTCTGGTCTGGTATTGGTTAGATACATCAATGACCCAATAATCTATCTGTATTGAGTTACATCCACTAAATCTGACAAGTTATTAGCTAACAACTTCAGGTTTGAATCCATGGGTGTGGCCATGGCTTTACATTCCAACATATCAAATATTTTCAAAACTTCCACTGCATACTTTCCCTGATTGAGAAATATTCCTTCTAATTTCTTCCATACTTCCTAACCTAGGAAATAATGCATTAGACCAAGGTCTTTCATCTCAAATTCTTTAGTGAGCTTCTTCTTGCATTCTACAATATGTTTCTCATTCCCTGACAGAAATAGATCATCCACATACAATAATAGTATGACAGGTTCATCTTCTATAACCTTGAAGAAAATTTTAGGATCGACTTTACTCTTGGAAAATCCCATGCTCACCAGGAAACTATCTATCCTTCCATACCAATCTTTGGGAGCTTGCTTCATGCCATACAGTTCCTTCTTCAACTTTCATATGTGAGTTCATCTGTCTTCAACCTCAAATCCGTGTGGCTATTCTATGTATACTTCTTCTTCAATAACACCATTTAGGAAGGTTGTTTTCACATCCATCTGGTGTAAGTCCCACTTCATCATGGATGCAAGTGCCATGATGGATCTAATCGAAGTATACCTTGCTACTGGAGCAAATGTTTCTTTGTAATCAATTCCCTCTTTCTGAGAGAAACCTCTAGCCACAAATCTAACCTTGTACTTTTCTATACTTTCGTCAGCTATATGTTTTATCTTGTAGATCCATTTGGAGGATACTAAACTCTTGCCTTCTGGTTTGGGAACTATATCCCACACATTATTGACCAATATTATTCAGTCATTGCTTCTACCCATTCTTTCTTCTGTACAACTTCTTTGTAGTTTGCAGGTTCTTGATCTACAAGATCACACATCAAAGCTACATAGTTGGAAAATGTCTTGGGATTCTTACTTACCCTTGTGGAGCCTTCAGGAGCTCCATATCTTTCTGCTTCTTGTATAATTTCTCTTTCCCAAGTAGGTTTTCTCTTTCGTGATATCTCCATTGTAGGAGGTTCTTGTGGTTTTGTCATGTCATGTTCTTCAAGAGCTTCATCTCCAGGGAGGAATGTAGTCTCTACATTTCTGGGTGGTGCATCTTCCTCATACACATATTCATGTTGGCATTTTCTGGACCTCTTGAGAGCTACTTCTTCATCGAATGTTACATCTCTACTGATTTCCATGTGATGGAATCCAAGAATGTAAATTTTGAATTCCTTGGATACTTCACAGTATCCAAAAAATATCCCCTTCTTTCCGGAAGGGTCCAACTTGGTTCTTTTATCTTTCGGTATATGAATATATACTAGACAAGCAAATATTTTGAGGTGACTTATGTAATAACTCAAAAATTCGTAAAAATTTAAAAATTTTCATGTGACATAAAATGTCTAATATCACCACTAAAGTACCGTTAATGGTTAGCAGATAATAAACCAGTTGGTAAGAGAAACAAAGAGTTTCTTCTTTATAAGATTTGTATAATCTAAATGCTTCTCCTTGATAGCTGTGTTAGTACTGTTTTCGACTTAGCAGTTGTAATTCTTCCAGAAGCATAAAAGAAACTTGTATTTTACTGAAGCTAGATATACTGTTTATTTCTTTTGTGAAGTAGGGAAAGTTTCTTATGTATGATCAGGGCTTACTTAGCTTTTAAGATAAAGCAATGGGACTGATGGTTCCTTACAGGTTTAGCAGGTAAGTGTATGTTCCAGTAAATTAATGTTTATATTCAAGTCAAGAAGATACTTCTCTAGCATGTTTATGATGCTAGACTTAGAATGTTTTAACTGCATCTTGTCCCATAAGAGGTAATGTTGATCTTAATTTCTTTTGTTGTTAAAAATCCATAATGACATTTAAACAGACTACATATGCATGGGTAAAAAAAATAACATGATCAAGGTACTATGCAATAAAGTCAAGTTTTGGTTGATTACAATTATATCCAAGAATATTTTGTACTTTCGTTTATAGCAATTTTGATTTAAAATTTATCTAGGATCATATTATAGTACTCTGAGTTTTTGCTTACCTTAGGTACACATTTGCAGTCTAGTCTTGAACATAAGTACATGATTCTTTTGGAAGAAAAAATAAAGGAAATACTTTATGCTCTAAACTACAATCTAGCCTAGTTTTCTAAAAACAGAGCTAACTCTAAAACTCTTAAGACCACACACTCAAAGGAAGTAGATCCATTTCAAAACTTATCCCAAGTTTGACACTATATAATTTTCACATTATATAAAAATAACTATGCCTTCAAACCAGTTGATTAGTAAACTTTGAGATAAGTTTGTTGATCAATATAGTTTGATACTATACTAAGTCCTAACACACATGGTTAGCAAAAGAACTTATTTTAACTTGACATAACCTAGGAGATACTTCCTATTTTAAATTTATGATTTGTAACCTAAGCATCGCTAAACTCCATGGAAATGATATATATATGCCAATCATAGAAAAAGCATCATTTATATGATTATAGGGTTTTGATTTTAATTATTTGATGCAGACTGGAACCGTCCTCCACTATTGACTTGCACCCTCAATTTGCAAATTATTTGGTGGACGCATGGGGATGGTCTCAACCATGAGATGGTTGACTTAAAACCAAACCCTACTCATTTCTCTTCACAGAGTGAGGGTTCCTTCACCTAGTTTTGGCCGAGCTGCGAGCTCATGGCCATCGAATCCTGTATACACCTCCATTTTTGCTGGTTTCCTTCTGCAGAAATGCTGAGAGCTAGTTTCTTGTGAGGTCATGAGGTGGTTTCGAAGCTTTGTGGATTGTTGTGCAAGGTTTTGGTGTATAGAAGTCTGAATCTTGTTGGCCGTCGATTGTGAACTGAGATTTTAGTTTTGAAAGCACAGTTTATGTGCTTCTGCCTCAGGTTGGGTGTTGATATTTTTCCTTTGGCTTTGTGACTTGGGGTTTCAATTGTAACTGACACATTAATCTTTTCTGGGGTGTTTCTCTTCCATATACTATTAAGCTGCTCCAGCTGATGCATCCACGACTCCTCCAAAACGATAGTCTTGTCAAGTAACTACCAGTTAAGGGTTAAACTTCATGAAAGTTTTTAAGTTTTTCAATACATTTTAACTACTAAAAAATAATACTTGTTTTTACTGTGTAGGCTCTTCTCATAGAGAAAGGGGTTTAGTGGTGGCTCAACTCTCCCATTTCACAGCCACGCAACCCTAGCAAGCCCCAGTTGCAAATGAGGGTTTTCTCCTACATTTGATGTGGTGGTTGGAAGTTAGGAAACTTCGTTGTTGGTTATGGCATGGCCTTGGTTTACATGTTAGATTGTTACTTCTTGATTGTTTGTTTTTGTATGATTTTGAAACCCTAGAGGGTACTATGTGCAAAAATGTTGAAGGCTATTGCAGCCATAAATTTTGGGGTTATTTGACAGTGCCTTTACGGCCTAGATGATGTAAAATTTTTGCTTATCTTTTAGAACTCGGCTCTAAGCCATGCTAAGGCTGTTCAACCTCTGTGTGGTTAATTTAGTTTTTATATGGATTTTAAAGGTGAAGAAAAGACTGTTAATCGGTCAAGACTTGTAAACCAATATAGGGTTTTTACCTATCATGAATCAATAGTTACTGTTTCATTTTATTATTTTGTATAGTTAAATTTTGAACAGACCTGAGCCTCGAACTATAATTATAAAGGCCATAAGCCATTACTCTTAAATTATTTTGTTTCTATCAGTTTGTTTACAATGTTATTAAATTTTCCTTTTTACAAATATTTTTTTAATGTAAATAATTTATAGTAATTTATACTATTTAAATTTTGACAGTATTCTTAGGTGAATACAATACTCTCTTTCTCTCTTAGATTTGTTATTATTTGTAGATAACCTACAGTTCTGAAATGATATGGATTTCTACAGAATTGGTTTTTAGTTTTTTTCTTCCTATTATTACTTTCAGTAATAAATATTTACAGCTGTTAAATGTTATGTTATGGTTAAGAATGTTAAATATGAACTTGATGTAATTTATTAACAAGACTTATGGATTACTATCTTGGTTAAAAACCCTAGTATTATCTTTTTACTGTTCCTATGTTTATTTAATTAACTCTGTCTATTATGTTTATAATAATTATTAGTACTAGTAATGCTTTTGTGAATAGTATGTCTATAAATGATTATATATATATTTAGTTCTTTTCTTAAAAATTTGTTAATATAGATACTTTCAGTAGTTAGAGCAAGCACTGCTATTTTCTGTAATGAATCACATATAAACTATAAAAGAAGTCATTTGCATTTTTCATAAAGAATAATAAACAAATCTACTGATTTATCTTAACAACCAGCTGTACTAGAGTACTGCCTTATAAAAGGTGTGGAAAAATACAGTGTGGTATTTTCTTTCTATTCATGTATCATTTACTAATATTCCTACTGTTCTAAATATAATCTACTAATCACTGATATTATCAATAAATAATTCTCTTTTCTTCTTAAGCCCTAATATAACGATAATATACCTATCTTTAAAAACTAGTAATAATTTTCTAAAAATAGTACATAAATTGTAAATAAAATTGAACAAATAAAAACCAGTCAATTGATGGGGTGACAACAGCTTAAGGAGGCTATTCCTCCCAACCAACTCCTGGAGAAATCTTAGTCTGCACTTCCTCAGGACCCCCGAACCTGTTTCCTAGTCCTCCTGGTAGAGTACTGGGTGAAGGATGTATTCTTAAGAACTTCTGTCACCTGATTGGTCAAATTACAATAGTAATTCAATCCTGCTTACTGTAGTAAGAACTTCAACCTAACAGCTACATTAGTTCAGTTCTCAGTAGTTAACCCCTCAAACTCACTTCAATAAGTCCCCTCCATCAAATTTCTCATGTGCACTTCACTCACACTGAATGATCACATGTCCAAAATGAGCAGCCCCAGCTGTCTTCAATGGGAAGTTTTATAATAATGCCTAGGTCTTCTGGGTCAATTTTTACTTATTGAGCCACTTGCTCCAATTCCACTTTCTTGGGGAATCATGACCACAAATATAGGGAAGTTTCCACCTACAACAGTTAGAATTAGTTTGAGGATGCTGCCACTTGTTAGTATACTCTCCACCTAGTCTCCTCCACCAAGTGACCAGTTAACACTCTTTTAACAGCTTCCCTAATCTTTTGTCTCATCATTTATTTATTTATAAATAAAATATTTTGAAATACATTAATTATTCTTGACCCCACTTGGTCATCAATTACAAACTTAGCATAAAATATAACATAATGTTCCTCAATAACATTAAATTGTTTTTGCAAATTGGGGCAAGTGACAACTTACCTCAGGCTTCTTTCCCGTGAACATCTCTTCTTGAGTCTTGAATCCAAGAGCACTTTGAGATATTCTATTATGTACATAGACAACAGTTCTTGTTGCTTCTTCCCATAGATGCATCGAAAGATCTTGATCATATATCATTGTCTTCATTGCCTCCATGGTGGTTCTGTTCTTTATTTCCGCAACATCATTCTATTGAGGATTGTAGGGAGTGGTTATTTCCCTCTTGATTCTGATATGTTTATAGAAGGCTTCAAACTCTTTTGAAGTATACTCTCTGCCATTGTCTGATCGGAGTGTCTTGATTCTCTTGTCTGAAAGATTCTCTATCAAGGCTTTGAATCCCTTGAATTTCTCAAACACTTCACTCTTTGATTTCAAGAAGTATATCCAATTCTTTCTTGAATACTCATCAACAAAAGTAATATAATATTCAAATCCACTTAAACGGAGGACATTGGACCACACACATATGAATGAATCAATTCCAACGTAACCTTTGTTTTTTTTTTCACTCTTTGGAAATATGATTCTTTATGTTCTTTCCTTTCGCACATCCCTTGCAAATGCCTTCATTTTTTATCTTCAAGTCTGGTAGTCCCATCACTACTTTGTTCACATGAGGTAGTGCCTTGTAATTGATGTGGGAAAGCCTTCTAAGCCATATTTCACTAGGGTCAGTGGACTCATGAACAAGAGTTGTTTCTGAATGTCCCTTGAATTTATACAGGCCTCCTTCTTCTTCATCGATAACAAATGCATATTCAATTTTCTTTCCTTTGGGCCACATGAGTGCTTGGCCATATATGAATGGAACTCTGAATCCTTTCTTATCTAAAGCTGAGATACAAAGTATATTCTTCTTTAGACTAGGTACATACAATACTTCTTTCATCTTCAGGGGATTTCCTGAATCAATATTGTAGCTTGCTTCCCCAATTCCTTTGATCGGATATTGATAGTCATCTCCTAGAGATACTTTCTGAGGAGAGTTCTTTTCTTCAAGTCTTGACAGTTTTTTTTTTCTTTTGTCCCGTCATGTGCTTTGAAGCACCACTATCCATAAGCCAAGTTTCCTCTAAAGGTGTTATAGATCCAGAGAGTGCAGAGAATAGTACATACTCTTCTGCATCCTCTTCTCTTGCTTGATTTCTTGGTGGTCCTTCCTCTTCTTCTTCTTCATCCTCATCTTTAGTTAGATGACCATGATGTCTTTTGTTGTTGTTTATCCTCTTCTTATATTCTTGTCTCTTCATAGGAAAATTTCTGGAAATGTGTCCTATATTATCACAATGAAAACATTGAAAGCTGGAGTAGTCCTTACTTGGAGGAATTTCTCTTGTTATTTGGATTCTTCTGGGAGGTTGAGACTCCTTGTGGTTTCTTTTCTTGAAGTTAGGTTTAATTCTTCTTCTTTTGGTATGAGTGGCTAGGGATTGATCATCTTCCTTCAGTAGATCTTCTCTGTTTGCCACTCTAGTCTCCTCTTGAATACAATCTTCCCATACAACATCAAACTTCAAGCTTTCCTTCCTAGCACACATCGTCTGGATGAATGACTCCCAGGGTCTAGTGAGACCATTGAGGGCAGTCATAACCAACTCATCTTCATCAAGTTTCTCTCCAATAGATTCTATTTGTTCCTTGAACTGCGAGACCCATGTGAAGTAGTCCTGGATCGATTCTCCCTGACTCATCTTGTTTCTCTTCAATTGAGCTCTTAGATTCATCTTTCTATTGATGTTTCTTCCTTCATACATTCTTGATAGGGAATCATACATTTCTTTCAGAGTCTTCTTATATGACACTTGAGGGATCAAGTGATCCTTGATAGAGTTGGCAATAATACTTTGTGCCCTAATCATATCCTTCTTGTGCCTCTCCTTAGTTTCAGCTTCTTCAGGTTCTGCAACTTCATCTTTGATATAATTATCAAGATCATTCTCTTGGAGAATGAGGCCATACTGTATTTCCATGCTCAAAAATTCTCTATGCCTTCCAGTTTGTCCTCAAGCTTAGTGCTTGGGGCCATCTTGTTAGAAAGTCACAAAAAATTGAAATTCCACGGAATTAGAAACTGAACTTACCGGGAGATGCGCTTGAATGAGGTGAGTTGACTTGTGTGATTGGTTTTTGGAGATATCAAGTATTCACCTTTCAAATCTAACTTTCGAGATTCAGCACTGCAGCTTCCAATAGTATTCTGGTTCTAAAGTTTTCTAGTGTAGCTGTTAAACTAGGGTTTGAATTTTTGGGAGATCTACTCCTCCAAAAGCTTTGTTCCATGGCTCAAAATATTCTCTCTAGGAGGGTGCAACTTTCCATGCAAGTGTTTTCCAAAACTCAAATTGTTTTCCCGAAACCCTAATTTCTTGTTGGGGAGAGAGAGAGGGATTTTTCTCTTGTGAAAGTTGTCCTATTCAGGCTAGATCTGATACCATGTTAGAATTCGATATGCTAAGCTAGATTATCAGCATTTAATTTAAATTTCATAAAATCATATAGACAAGATCACTGAAAGAAATAGTATCATAAGAACAACACAAATTTATCTTGGGAAAACCCTTCCTATCTCTCTCCTTGGTCTGGTCTCTCTACTCTCATTCAATTCAGTCTAGTCTGGTCATTCGCACACAGCTTGGATCGACCTTATATGATTTTTACAATTCTTGTTTTAATCGTCAAATGGTTATCAACTATCATTCAACTTATTGTTCTAATAAACTCAAAACATCATGTTACATTAATACAGGTGCTATCAACCCAACTTACAATCATGCCCATTCCCAAAATAGACTATTAGTCTAACTTAACTAACTCTTATAAAAATATGTCGAACTCCTGGTTTAGACTTACTCTTCTCCTTTTTCATCATGGCCTTTTTTTGTCACGGTCTTGCTCGCCTTGCGACTAGATTCTTCATCTTTCTGTGCAAAACACCTATTTCTTTTCCTAGGGCCAACAGTATTCATACTTTCTTATTTGAAGCCTATGCATTATCATCATTAGAAGTTTTATTGGATATACTAGTACCATGAGGTTTTGTGTTCTTCTAAGAACATTTTAATTGATTATTCTTGTTGTGTTCCAAAAGCGCCTTCCTAATGAGAGAAACCTATCATGCTTACAAATCAACCCTTTGCAAAACTTTTCAAAATTAGGATTCATATAATCCTTAGACATTTCAATAGTTCTATTCCTAGTTTGTATGGACATATCAAAGGCTGAAGGCAATTTATTTTCTAACATAATAATGAGGGCTATATTGTTTTTAATATTATATGGATCACAATTATTAAGCTTCTCATTATAATTTTTCAATTCATCAAGAAAGGACTCAATTATCTCAAAGTATTTAGGATCAAGTTCATGGATTTTGTTTTCTAGGTAGTAAGAGCACCATCAGACTTGTCATATGAAGAGGTTAGGAGTTTCCATGCCTCAACGAGGTATATTCAGGTTCAAAATGTACATGTAGGCTGTTTGAGACAATTTTCCAAGTGAGCCCTCTAGACTATTCATAATGTTCCTCCCACACACCTAATTCCTTAGCATCGGTTGGTTTCTTGATGTCACCATTGATGATACACAATAAATTATTTCCCTAAGAAATTCTATCATATTTTTATTTCCAACAATGTAGTTAGTGCCAATCAACTCTAGAATTGAAACAACCTCAAAATCCATGATGATAAAAGTGAAGAAACTAAGAAACGAAAGCAAGGAGAAAGTTAACGGTAATTAACATAAATTCAAACTACCCCAAACAATAGATCTCCTGTAAGATAGCCACAAAAAAACTAATTCAATATAATGAGCCAATATGTAATCAATGCTTAGAACTTAAACATAGAGATTCCATGGATACATGAATCCCCAGTAACTAACAATCCTAAACTTAGCTAAATATACGATGAAATCCTAATACCAACAACTATTGTTCCACCAACATATTTATGTGGAAATCCAATGACCCTCTCCGTCGCCTACATGAGAGAGAAGAAACAACAACACAAGATCATATAGGCTATATGAGAGTTTGTCTAACAACTTGATAATTACCATATGAAATCAACTAAGGGAGAAGAAATGAGCCGAAGAAAGAAAAAACACCCAACATATAGGTAAATTGCCTAATGGTCTTGCATAGGAGAAAATACCAGGTAAACAATGTGTTAAATTTTCATATGCTAAGCTAGATCATTAGTATTTCATTTAGATTTCATAACAAAAGCATATAAACAGGATCATTGAAAGATAGACAAGCACAACCATACAAAAAGAGAACACAAAGATTTATCCTGGGAAAACCCTAAAGGGAAAAACCCAGCAAAATCTTCCTCAATATAGATGCCCCAAAAGATAAAAGATAAAACCAACAAGGAGATCAAAGCTTGATCCTCCTCCTTCTCCAAATACTTCTCTCTCCTCTCCACTAATGCGTTATACAAGTGAGAGTGTGTGTTCCAAATGAGGAGCACTACATCTCTATTTATATTCATCCATTCACTTAAGTTAACTCATCTGTCATGTAGGCTCAAGTTAATCATGTAGGCTCGAGTTACACATGTAGGCTCAAGTTAATCATGTAGGCTCGAGTTACACATGTAGGCTCAAGTAACCACACTGGGGTGCTAATGACCCACCTTTACAATCAGAGGGGACTGCCTCATGACTCTTATTTGTTCTTCCGATTTGGAGCATCGGGGTACAAAGTAATACAAGTGGTTCTCCCGGTAGGACCATCGGGGACCAAAAAGAAATACATATAGAATATTCTTCGAAGTTACAATATTTCAAAACTCCCCCTTAACGAGAAGGGTATTCTATAACAACATCAACAACAACAATAATAGGAGATAGATAGAGGACATCACCAACATCATCAGGGTGATACATATATAAATCATTGGAAGCTTTTCAACATCATGTAGTCTTCATCTTCAATCTTTATTCTTCAGCATCATCAGTACTTTGACCGCTTCGATTAGCAACATCTTCAGCATCTTGACTCTTCAACCAACAGCAACATCTTCAGCACTTTGACCTTTCAATCAGCAACATCTTCAGTAATTTGACCTTTCGATCAGCAACATCTTCTTCAGCACTTTGTCCTTTCAATCAGCAACAACATCATCATCATACTCTGATCTTTCGATCAGAAACATCATCATACTCTAACATCAAATCATCATCATATTATGATCTTTCGATCAGTACGTCATCATCATCATATTTTGATAATACGGCATCATCATCATCAGGATCTCATCATCATCACATTCTGATATTTCGATCAGAAACATCAACATCATCATCGCATTCTGATCTTTCGATCAAAAAACATCATCATCATCATATTCTGATCTTTTGATCAGAGAACATCATCACCAGTAACTTCTGATCTTTCGATTAGAGAAACATCATCATCATCATATTCTGATCTTTCGATCAGAGAACATCATCATCGTCAGCAACGGCATCATCATCATATTCTAATCTTTCAATTAGAGAACATCATCAGCAGCAGCAACTTCTGATCTTTCAATCAGAGAAACATCATCATCATCATATTTTGATCTTTCGATCAGAGAACATCATCATCATCGGCAACAGCATCATCATCATATTCTGATCTTTTAATCAGAGAACATCATCATCGTTAGCAACTTCTGATCTTTCAATCAGATAACATCATCATCAGCAGCAACATCTAATCTTTCGATCAGAAACATCATCATCATCATCACACTCTGATATTTCAATTAGAAACATCATCATCATCATCACACTCTGATCTTTCGATTAGGAAACATCATCATCATCATCAGCAGCCCACAGTACAAAGACAAAGAAGTCTTTGGATCTCTTCTGGACTCAAAATCCAAGGATGATGCAATCCTATCACATTCTCAACAACCGAGGTCACCGGATCTGTTCTGAACCGAAGTTCAAGGATGATACAATCCTGCCACATTCTCGATGACCGAATTTACACCGGATCTGTTCTGAACCGGAGTTCAAGGATGATACAATCCTACCACATTCCTGATGACCGAAGTTACACCAGATCCGTTCTGAACCGAAGTTCAAGGATGATACAATCCTTCCACATTATCGATGACCGAAGTTACACCGGATCCGTTCTGAACCGAAGTTCAAGGATGATACAATCCTGCCACATTCTCGATGACCGAAGTTACACTGGATCCGTTCTGAACCGAAGTTCAAGGATGATACAATCTAGCCACATTCTCGATGACCAAAGTTACACCGGATCCGTTCTGAATCGAAGTTCAAGGATGATACAATCTTGCCACATTCTCGATGACCAAAGTTACACCGGATCCGTTCTGAACCGAAGTTCAAGGATGATACAATCCTACCACATTCTCAATGACCAAAGTTACACTGGATCCATTCTGAACCGAAGTTCAAGGATGATACAATCCTACCACATTCTTGATGACCGAAGTTACACCGGATCCGTTCTGAACCGAAGATCAAGGATAATACAATCTAGTCACATTCTCGATGACCGAAGTTACACTAGATCCGTTCTGAACCGGAGTTCAAGGATGATACAATCCCGCCACATTCTCGATGACTGAATTTACACCGGATCCCTTATGAACCGAAGTTTAAGGATGATACAATCCTACCACATTCTCGATGACCGAAGTTACACTGGATCCATTCTGAACCGAAGTTCAAGGATGATACAATCCTACCACATTCTCGATGGCCAAAGTTACACTGGATCCATTCTGAACTGAAGTTCAATGATGATACAATCCTGCCACATTCTCGATGACCGAAGTTACACCAGATCCATTCTGAACTGAATTTCAAGGATGATACAATCCTACTACATTCTCGATGACCGAGGTCACCGGATCACTTTTGGACATTTGTCCCAGGATGATAAAATCCTTCATTCTCGAAGACCGAGGTCTCTGGATCACTTTAGGGAAGGTGCCCAGGGATGATACAATCCCACTGCAACATCACTACTCCCCCTTTCGGGGAAGGTCTTTCCAAACCACACCAAGCTTGTCTCAAAAGTGTTCGAACTTTACTCGGGACAGAGGTTCCATCAGCACATCATCATCTACATCTTCAGTATGTGAATACCGAACTGTCACCATCTGTATCTCCAGTATGTAAATACTGAAAGCATCATCATCTATATCTTCAGTATAGAAATACTGAAAGCATCATCATCTCTATATTTATTATAGAAATACAGAATCACCATCATTTGCATCTACAGTATGTGAAAACATCATCTATATCTTCAATATGGAAATACTGAAGCATCATCATCTCCTTCTTATCTCGTGTGTAGAAATACTGGATTTCTATGTGTTACGACGGAACACAGGGTTCTCTGTCATCACAACTCTGGTTATCACATAGAATCACGGTAGTGTCCAACTCTAGGTTGAATAATCCTGACATCAGCTTTTGAAGCCATATGGCTTCACAACTAGTAGAGTAAGCTACTAAATATTCTGCTTCGGTTGTGCTTAGAGCAACACTAGACTGCTTTCTACTAAACCATGAAATCATAGCAGATCCCAGACTATAACATCCACCTGATGTACTTTTTCTATCTGAGATACTTCCAGCCCAATCTGCATCTATGTAGCCATACAATCTATACTCATGGCTACCATCATAGTATAGACCAAGGTCTATAGTCCCTTTTAGATATCTCACCACATGTTTTGTAGCTACTAAGTGAACCCGTCTTGGTTGAACAAGATATTGATTTAAGGTATTCACAGCAAAAAAAATGTCTGGTCTGGTGTTTGTTAAGTACATCAATGACCCAATGATCTGTCTGTAATGAGTCGCATCCACTAATTCTGATGAATTATCAACTAACAGTTTCAGGTTGGATTCCATAGGTGTGGCCATGGCTTTGCATTCCAACATATTGAATTTCTTCAATATATCTACCGCATACTTTCCCTAGTTGAGAAAGATTTCTCCTGAACTTTGCCATACTTCCATACCTATGAAATAATGCATTAACCCAAGGTCTTTCATCTCAAATTCTTCTGCTAGTTTCTTCTTGCTTTCCATGATCTGTTTCTCATTCCCTGTCAAGAATAAGTCATCCACATATAATAACAGGATGACAGGTTCATCTTCTACAACCTTGGGATAAAGGTTAGGATCAATTCTATTGTTGGTAAAGCCCATAATTGACAGGAAATTGTCTATCCTTCCATACCAAGCTCTGGGAGCTTGCTTCATGCCATAGAGGGCCTTCTTCAACTTACATATATGAGTCCATCTGTCTTCAACTTCAAATCCTTGTGACTATTCGATGTAAAACTCTTCCCCAATCATACCATTAAGGAAGGCTTGTCTTTACTTCATCATGGAAGCAACTACCATAATAGTTATGAAGGAAGTTTACCTTTCTTTCTAGAGTAAGTGTCTCTTCAAAATTAATTCCCTCTTTCTTATAGAAACTTCTAGCCACAAGTCTTTCCTTACTTCTATCAACAACATATTTTATCTTGCAAATCCATTTGTAAGATACCACATTCTTGCTTTTTGGTTTGAGTACTATATCCCAAACATCATTCTAGTATTCTTTCATCATAACATCTTCCATGAGTTCATCTTGTCAGATCATCAACATATCCTAGTCTTCTGCATTCAACTTTGAAGGTTGGAACCCACTTTACTCTTGGTAAAGTCTCGATCCATTAGGAGTTGTCCATCATGTCGTATCGTGTCGAACTCAGATATCTTCTGTAGTCACTCCCCCTGAAGTGGAGTATTATCTTCCTTCTTCATTCTATACAGGTGATTCTATGCTTGATATATACTGGTCAATAGAGTATGTCATGTCATAGTCTATTCTTTCTGAGGCAAATCACGATTCTTTCTTTGTACACTTGTTCTTGCAGATCCATATGGAAGATACTATGTACTTCCCTTTATGTCTCGAAATCATATCGTATACATCATTCCCCATAATCAACTATTATTATTTGATCATAGCTTCTTTCATAGCATTCTTTTCTTCATCTTGAGTTGTCTCTCATACCCATGGTGGTCTTCATCCTTCGAGGTGGATCTACCGCTCTCTGAAGCTCTTTCTTTCGTCATGGTGTCTCTGACCCTGGGAGCTTCAGATTCATGTTTATTCAATTGTCATCACTTGTTCTTCATAACAAATCTCATCCTTCTTTTCTTTTAGGAGGTTGTACAGGACCTTTCCTACAATTCAAATGCACCAGTTGCATGGTTAGAACTACATATGCATAACGAAAAATTCTTATGCATCATGCAACTATTTAGCCAATACAACATTCATCCATATCTCACAGAAACTTTCTATATGCCTTCCATCTCTACCATGACATCATTGAGATTGTGCACTAATCCAATATGTTAGCAAATAGGTTTCATTCTAGATAAGTAACAATGGATATTTGTATAGAACCATGAGCTACTTACCCATCACATTCATGCAAACAACACATCAACTGAATATAATCAAATGCATAACAAAACAATATCATTAAATTACAATTGAATACTTATCTTTTGTTTGTTTCATGGGTATACTCCTTCTTGATCATTCTACTTAATCATCTTCTTCATCCATGAAATCATCATTTCTTATCCAAATGATAAGATGGATAAGAGGTTCATCAAGAATTGAGTTCTTCATATTCCTCATCACTTGAGGGATCTTCTTTGAATGGTGAGAGCTTGATCTTCAATTTGCTCCCATCTTTCTTCTTCTCTTCTTATGAGACGAGCTTCTTCTTCTTCCTAGAGTCAACTGAAGGTAATCACTTCCTTTTGGCACACATTCCTCGCATGAATGAATCCCATGATCATGGGAGGCCATTCAAGGTGGCTATCACCATTTCTGCATTCTCTGATTCTTCTTCTACCGCTTCAAGATGTTATGCATTTTGGATCTTCACATTCTTCAACTGCTTTCTCAAATCCATCTTCTGAATTATGCTCTTATCTTCAAATAGCTTGATCAAGGAATCAAACATCTTCAGTGTCTTTAGGGATGATACTTGTTGTATAAGTTGATCCATGATTGAATCAACAATGATCTTCTTGGCCTTGATCAAGTTCTTCTTGTGTAAGGTTTTGAGGCTCATCTCCCTCTAGAACTAGAACCTCTCTACTCATGTAGGTGTCCAATTCATTTTCTTCAGAGAGATCAAATACTTCCAAGCTTACCATCAAGCTGATGTGATAGATCACTTTGAAATGAGAACCTCAAATGCAAATAGCAAAAGATTAGATCTTACCTATTTGAGGTGTCTGTCCTGCTTCCGGAGCTGGCTGATCTAGGGTTTGTTAGAGAAACCCTAATTTTAAAAACTTGGAATCTTTCAGATCTTATTGGATATAAAGATATATCTCTTCAAATGGAGCTTTCCAATGTACTCCTTTTCTGAAAACAGTGGAGGGAAGCTCCTGGAACAGGAAACCCTAGTTTTCCAATTTATTCTGCAAAAATTCCTGTTACTGTTTCTGTGATATATCCAAAATTACTGCTATTCTATGTCTGAAATTTCTTACTGAGGTAACCTCGCATGTCACTGATCCAACACCATATGTTTCATCAGAATTTGTTTCACCAATTGGTATTTATGATCATTTTCCCAAGGTGACCTTTTACAGGACTGTTCAGAATAGTGAAGTTGTACGGAATGCCACGTGTCACTGGTTCATCTTCAGGTTCTAAAATTTGGACCACAGAAAGTAATATCCATGATTTTTCTATAAAATCTTTAGGAATTCCATTTGGACCTCTTTATCCCACGCTACAGTAATTCTCCCCAGGTGTCCTGTTTAGGGATGAATTCTGGAAGAGGCTAGAACCCTAACTTGGAGGGATCATATCTCCTAGAATATAGCGAATATGAGGCTTAATTTTGGACATAGTGTAAATCAGGATTTTATCCTTGGCCTATAAAATTTTCAACTCCTTAGCCTTTGGAAATCTCAGGATATATAGAATGTACCAAAACTTAGCAGTTTTAGTATTTAGGGTTTTTCCATATCGGGGTCAAACTAGGTTTGACTTTCCCGGAGTTTCACCCAGCCAAATTTCTTGATCCAGGTCTCTAAAATTTGATTTTGATGAGGATAACAATCCTATTCTGAGATCACTCAAAAATTATTCTTCTATAGAAAGCCCTAATTTTCCGCACCAAAACTGAAAATGCTTGGAATTGAATTCCGCTTCGACAGAAAGATGCGCCCTTCAATGGAGAGTCGGTCTAGCCTTCTTTTGCTGATCGATCATAGATAGAGACCCAAAAAATAAGAAGCCTTAGATTCTTTAGCTGCACAGTGTCTTCTTTCAGGGTGGCTCTTATACCATGTTAAATTTTCATATGCTAAGCTAGATCATTAGTATTTCATTTCAATTTCATAACAAAAGCATATAAACAGGATCACTGAAAGATAGATAAGCGCAACCATACAAAAAGAGAACACAAATATTTATCCTGGAAAAACCCTAAAGGGAAAAACCCAGCAAAAGCTTCCTCAATATAGATGCCCCAAAAGATAAAAGATAAAACCAACAAGGAGATCAAAGCCTGATCCTCCTCCTTCTCTAGATACTTCTCTCTCCTCTCCACTAATGCGCTATACAAGTGAGAGTGTGTGTTCCAAATGAGGAGCACTACACCTCTATTTATATTCATCCATTCACTTAAGTTAACTCATCTGTCATGTAGGCTCGAGTTAATCATGTAGGCTCGAGTTACACATGTAGGCTCAAGTAACCACACTGGGGTGCTAATGACCCATCTTTACAATTAGAGGGGACTGCCTCATGACTCTCATTAGTTCTTCCGATTTGGAGCATTGGGGTACAAAGTAATACAAGTGGTTCTCCCGGTAGGACCATCGGGGACCACAAAGAAATACATATAGAATATTCTTCTAAGTTACAATATTTCAACACAATGCAAGTAAAATTTCCCATATGACTACATGAAGAGGCTAGTGTTATGTGAGTTTATACAACCACATGAAGGGGCCAGTGCCTTTCATATCCATATGAAAATGTGGAGGGTGAAATGGACACCTAGTAGAAGGAAATTTTTCCAAGAGAGAGAAACCATCCCTTACCACTCTTAAATCTTTGTGATCTCCCAAGGAATTTACCCCACAACACTGAGAGCATGTACGTACAAGTAGTGAGGTTAAAAATTATATTTATGATGCATGAGGGAGGAAGAGTCGCATCCATACAACCTAGCAATACTTAAACCCCCCCACCCCCAATGAAGAATCTAGGTTTAAAAAAATGAGTGTTAAAACTCTAGGTCTAAAAAAAAAGGGTTTGGTGAAAAAAAAGGTTGGGAACTAGGTTTGGAAAAACAAATTTCCCAAAACTTTAGATGAATAAATGATCTTGAATTTTCCTAAGCAAGGCTAGGCAATGAATTAAAATTAGGGAAAACATGGACCAAATTTAATGAGCGGACAATCAATTATGGTTGACTTCCCTACTCTAGAAACAATGACAAGGCCATATTTTCTGAAAATTATATAGATCCAATGAAATTTGCTTAGACCCGGTGAAATCCTATTTGGTTGTCCATATTTGCTTGCATATCTAAAAGAGAAAAGGGGTCCAAGGAATATATTTGGAGATCCACCAAATAATGCATAAAAAAATTCAATATAAAAATTTATCCAAGGAGTTAGAGATAGGTAACCCACTTTGATCCCATGTTAGATTAGAAAAATATGCAATAACACATAACCAGATACTTAACCAGACTAAAATCCTATGGAAATCATAAAATAAAACAATTGCTACATTACTAGTTAGAGTCCATGCATTCATTACTACACATAGTTAATGGGTGATGCTACAAACTTTATTGCTACATCTAGTTAAAAAATTGATAAAGTAACCACATATTCATTGGTGCAACCATTTAGGGAAGATACTAAAGAATGCAATTTATAGTTTTAACTGTTAGAAATGAAAGAGGGAAACTTATTATAAACCACATAGTTCCATGGATATTTTATGGGTGATTCTAACTAACAAAAGCAATTTGTTAAGCATTGCAAACTTTAGATAAATGAAACTAAATAGTTTGGAAATAATTTGCCTTGTTTTACATAAATACACTATATTGCAACCATTTGAAAATCTTTCAATTATCTAGATGGTTTTCATTTAAGACATTTGTTATTTATGTTTTAAAATTCCGTGTACAAGAGGTAGTATTTACCTCTCTCGAAGGAATGGTAATCATGTAGACATTTTAATACTTTGAATATAAAATCAATGTTCTACAATACCATCTAGTTTTTATGGATCACATTTTTTTTTGGATAACCAAGTTGTTGAATTAGTTTATTGTTGAACACTATAGCATCTTGTTCTATAGAGGCATAACCCACCTTAGAAAAACAAATAATGTGTATTTTTAGGATTTTTTCAATTACGTTTTTAATATGTTTTCATTTAAATTTTGTAGTTAATAACTACTTTCGCAATTATGTTTCCATAAATTAGTTCTACGATTTCTTTATTCATATATTCTAACATTTAGATATTAAGTTCATAAATTGTAATTATGTAGTTTTAGTTTTTACATTGGATCTTATAACTTAGTTTTTATTGGATCTTATAACTTAGTTTTTATTCAACATTTATAACTATAGTAGTTTAAGTTTCAATTTGGTAATGGCTAAACCGTCATAGAACTTACCAGCCTTAAAGGCTTTGATCTTTGGAAAAAAAATATCAACCACACAAAGCTTTATTCTCTTTTTCATAGAAGGGTTCTCATTGATTTGCTAGGCTATCCAATAAGTATACCAAGGTCATTCCTATATCTATGCTCCTAGTTCTAAAGAAGCTAGTCCACAATGAGTGTTTTAATTCAAGTGTGTTTGACTTTTGTAGCGTGTTTACTTTCTTGCAAAAATATGGTGTGTTTATTTCTTTTCCAAGATGGAAATGCAATTTCCTTTATATAGAATCATATAGAAAATTAAGAATAAATCAATAATCTCAATCCTACACATACAATGCACAACATCTTGCAAGCAATTGGACCCTGTGTTGACAAAGTAATCCACAATGCATTTTATTACTCTTACTGGAAATTATAGGATGATAGAATAGACGGTCAAATACTTTTCTCTATGATGGTAAGAGACTACATGCTAAAAAAAGGAGAAGAAAGGAAACAAAGAAAAAAGAAAAGAAAAAAAGTCATACTTTCTATCACTTAGGGTTATGGTTAGGTTAATAGGTCCAATCTTTGTTTTGTTGAATATTTTTCAATTCCAAGTTAGGTTTGAGGATAGGGTCAGTAGATGATTTTCATTTTTAAGTTATTTTCTTCCACATTGTGTTTATTTCCATTTAGTGGGTGATTTTAGTTGATTAGGTTTATTTTTTGGGTGGTGGTTGTGATTTCAAATTACAATAAATGTCTCTAGATGGGTTATACAATAGATACTTTCTACCTGTCTAAAGTCTATTGATGAGCATAAAAATATTCTTATGAAGTACATAGTCAAAGTTTATTGGGAACACTGTCAATTGTTGAAATTTTGAGTCTCAAAGATGGAAGTTTTGTCTTTAGTTGGGGGGTATTGTTGTAATGAGTTAAGTCAAGTTTGATGTTCACGTGTATGGGGTTGATTTTTTCATTGACATGCTCTCAAGTGTGAACTTTGTTGAAGTTTGTAGTGAGGATAGGGGCTTCTACCTTGGCTTGTGTCTAGCATATAGAAGACTAGAAGTATCCTCAAATTGTAACTCTCTTTGTAAAAGTGACTTTTATAATACTTTATGTAAAAGGTCAATTTTCCCATGGTATTGGAGGATCCATGGTATTGAAGGGTCCATGGTACCGGGTGTCCCATGGTATTGACATAAAGTGATTGCTATAAAAGAGTATACGGAGATTTGTTGATCACATTTGCAAGAGACAAATTTCCTCTTGTAGTGAGTAGTATAAATCTCAGTTTGAGATTAAAGCCCTTTTCAAAGAAAAGTTGCTTCTATGTTATCTATTAGATCCAAGGAAGATCTAGGGATTTTCTATCTAGTTTGTAGAAAAGATTTGGAGCATCTTCCTATGTGTTAATTTGGTCCAGATCCAGAGGGTTTATCCAGAGGACTTTTGTAGTACTATTGTAATAATAAATAAGAAGAACACAAACATTTGTTGGTTTTTCCTAGTTGGAGTTTCCAGTGTAAATCCTCGTGTCTATTTTGTGTGGTTACATTTTTTTATTCCATTATGGTTTCTTAGGTAGTTGTATTTTCAATAATAAATGTTCAGTAGTTAACTGAAGACCACATTAATAGTGTCTACTAATCAAGAGTTGTATAAGGGTATAAAAGTTAACATGGTATCATATCCGATTTCACTATGAGGAAGAATATTGTGGGACAAATTTGGTGAAATAATGGTTGAGTTATGTAAGTTTTTTCGTAATATTGGGTTACAGGTTATGCAAGGATTGCATAATATTTTGTTGTTGTTTTCTACCAAGTTGAGTACAAAGGACCAGTTGGCTAGGACATCCACCAATGGTAGGGAGGATGAGTCCTCACTCGTCGCATGTCTTTCTAGTTAAATGACCACGTGTGTGTGGTACATTAACAGTGGTGCTTCATGTCACATTACAAGAGTACAAGACTATTTCACCAATCTAAAGGAGCATATATTTGAATTCTACAATGATATTGGGGACAATTCCAAGTACAATCTAGCAAGCACAGGGACTATGAAGTTTCAAAGGGAGTTTGGGAAAGCATTACTGGTGAAAGACGTACTATATGTAGCACAGTTGCAGAAGAAAATGATTTCAATTTCTGTCTTGGAGGACAAAGGGTTTGAGGTAACTTTCCATGATAGGAAAGTCTACATCAATCCCAAGGGACTCAGTTTCAGCTTGACAAAGGTAATTGGAGTCCAGAGAACCAAGTTGTACATACTCCAATTCGAACCTGTCAATGTGTTGGTGAGCACTAGCAGTAATGATGATGGTGAGTTTTGGCATATATGTATGTCACATTTGCATCATGAAGAAATCAAAGTGCTTAGGGAGATAGTGATTGGTTTTCCTTCTTTCAATACATACCATCATAATATATGCAAAGGGTGTTCCTTGGAAAAGTATGCCAAGACTGCATTCTCCAAAAGGGATAACAAGTCCAAAGGGATATTGGATCCAATCCATTGAGATATTTGTGGGCCCATGTCACTCGTATCTATTGGAGGGTTCCACTATTATGTGAGCTTCATAGATGACCATTCTAGGAAGACATGGATCTATTTCTTGAAGAGTAAGGAATTTGGAGAGGTTCTTAGACGGTTCCAAGAGTTTAAAGATCTTGTGGAGAACTAGACTGGGAAGAAGATCAAGGTGCTCAGAACAAATAATGAAGGCGAGTACACCTCGAATGCCTTCAAGGATTTCTATGCGGATGTTGGGATAAAGACGGAGCTGATAGTCCCATATAACCCACAAGAGAATGGAGTCTCCAAGAGGAAGAACAAAGCGATCATTGGAGAAGCAAAGTATATGCTACATGATCAATATCTACTTGTGTTTTTATGGGCAGAAGCTTGCAACATTGCAGCTTATCTGTAGAATAGGATCCCACACAAATTATTGGGGAAGATGATCAATTAGGAGACATTCACAGGGGTGAAACTAGAGATTGGACATCTTTGCATATTTTGATGCTTAGTATATTTCCATGTCCCGGTTGAGAAGAGGAAAAATATTGAGCCAATAGCTAAGACAGGTGTTTTTGTTGGGTACAAAGAAACCTCAAAATCTTACAAGGTGTACATTCCAACACTAAAGAATACAGTGGTATAGATGGATGTGAGATTTGAGGAGGACATGGCTATCAAGAAGTCCTTTGGATCCATGCTAGTTGAAGCAGAAACTTAGGAACATGGAGCACCAAAGGTAGAGGTTAGACCACAATCACAGGTTATAGTTACCTCGATGAGTTTGTAGGGTTAGTAGCATGATCATGAGGAGGAGCATGATTCTTAGTTCACCCGACCGAATCTTCTAGAAAGAAGAAGCCAAAGTGGACATAGTGAACCTTGAAGAAGGCATAAGAGCGAGTGAATACCCCAAGGACTTTAATTAGAATGAGCATACCATTGTAGATATTTTCCAGTTATATGGAACTAGCAAGAAGCATTACAGATTTTGAACCTTCCAGCTTCACATAAAATATGCTTCTATTGATAATATTAATCAAAATTTACAAGTTTTAATAGAAAATTGTATGTTAATTATTGAATATTCATCTACATATCTATATGTATGATATTTTCAATTCAAAATAATCACCTTAAATACTATATTTAGGTATATTAGTAGAATCTTTAAAAAATGTCTTGCTTGTCATGGAATTTTATTCCACCTAGACCTTGGTCTAGAGTTGCAATGCATGATTGTTTGGAGATTATATAGATATTATTGGTAGGTAAACAACACATGTGCTATTTGTAGTGGGATTTTAGTTTAGGATTCCAAAGATATTATTTTAGCAGCTCCCATTTTAAGCTTCCCTAGATCAATTTTTAGTCGTTTCCTCCATGCATCAAATTGACATTCAAATTTTGGATGATGAATGCATGGATGAGAATAATGAAATGGGAAGCTCCATGCCATTGACTAATATTTTTAGAAACTTGATCTTTTTAGTAGCGAAGGATAATTTTGAATAACCTAGAGACCCAATATTCAGTTCTTCAAATGGGCACTCTCAGAGTTGTAAGATACATAATCTTGGAAAAATGACATTTTTAGAAGCTTTATCTTTTCTTAAATATGAAAGTAGATTTGGACACCCATTGGAGAGACGAGCATGGGGTTCCATTTGAGTCATACTCAAATCTATTTTGGATTTCAAACAACGCTAATCAAATTTGATCAAATCAAGGTCTAAAAACAAAAATTCCCAACTTTCATAGATGATCACATTTTTGGAAACCTAATATTGAGTACACATTGAAGTGAAATTTGGTGGTTAGAGATTAGCAAATTTTGGTCTAGTTCTAGTAGTGAGATTTCTCAGAATTTGGCACTATTTTTGGAGGCTTGGTTTTGTGTATAACGATCAAGTCAGGTTTCATGCTATTTGAGAAGCTTTGTTTTTGGTCAAAATTTCAAGGTCCAGATCACTTTGGAGAATTCTAGGAGGAATTTGGTAGAGACCACTTGAGATGTAGATGTTATTTGTAGAGAGCTAGGGTGGATGACCCAAGAAGGTTCATCCTTAATTGATTTGACTTAGATCCTAAGGACATAGTATGAAGAAGCTTCCTCAAGATTCGTAATGGTATTGATTGTTGTTATTTCTATCCTAAGAGGATGTGCCCTACTTGAGGATGACTTATTATTTTGAGCATTAGATCTATTTTGCTTGAGAGATTATGTACTCATAGAGGTATTTTATCCTTCAAGCTAGGGTGCAATTGTTGAGGAACCTTATGATTTATTTATGGTCATTTTCATGTTATTCTTGTCATAGGAAAGTGCTCCTATATTTAGATGCCTTGTTCTCAAAGTTTGATTGATGACAATTATTACTGGGATTTTAGAAATTTCCTACAAGGTTTTTAAATTGGATGCCCACGGTGCACCTCATGAGGAGATTCCATTTCTCTTATTTGCAAGTTTATTCATGTTAGATTTGACTTAGGAGAGGTGCACACCCTTTTGAATATGAGTTGTTGACTTTGATCTAGCCCCTTTCTATTTTACCTTGTATCATTTCAAGTTAAGCCTTGACTTGTTTTTCAATTGGAAGCCTATTTTTCCTTTGGAGAGTTTGACCTAGATGATTCTTTTCACTTTATCATGCATTATTCCACCTTTAGGCACATCACTTGGGCTTTAGTTGGCACACTAAAGTTTTTTCTCCACACATCAATGTTTCTTAGAGATAAGGTGCAATTATGGAGGGTTATTATTGGCAAGATTTGATTTATTGACATTCTTACTCTCTTTCTCATGCGCCCTACTTGAGGGTTGCTTTCTTTGACGTCTTACTATCATTTTCTTTTCTATTTAGAGATATTATCTTTGTACACACCCAAGCTTAATATATAAACACTGAAAGAGTAGTGAGGATGAGGGTTCCATTAAATTGATTGCTTGAGTTCTCATCTTTTCATCACATTCTTTCAGTTTGAGTTAGTGTTAGAGAACACCTTTGAAGTTGAATTGAGTATCTCCCGACTTTGTAGTACTTGCAGATTTGGAATAAATGTACCATCTTATTTGGCACCTAAATCTTAATGGTTTGATGTGTTTGTTTCCTTGATTTTTTTTGGATCAGTTGACATTGGTGATTAGTCGTACTTAATTGATTTTCTACTCCATCACACAAGGAATTCAAGGCACTATGTCACAGAGATTAGTTTCTCCGAACTTTGTAGTACTCCCATCTTTGGAATAAATGTACCATCTTATTTGGTAGTAAATCTTAGCGGTTTGATGTGCTTGGTTACTTTACTTAATTTTCTTGGATCAATTGACATTGGTGATTACTCATACTTGATGGATTTTCTACTCCATCATATAAGGAATTCAAAGCACTATGGTCATAAAGATTAGCTTCTAGACATTATGTTGGTTGTTTTTGGTTATTTTACATTCAGATCTGCACTTTTTAAGAGCATTTTTTAATTAACTACCAAGGCACAATTAATTATTTAGTTGTAAAGTTGCATTGTAACTTGCTATCCATAATAATTTCACATGCACATGTTTGATTTTTATATTACAACAGGTTATTCTCGAAGTTCGGAAAAGTATGTTGTATCCCATGTTTATATTTCATCTCCACATTGCATTTGGACTCTCCCATGAGGTTAACAAGCACTAGGACAAAAGTAGAGGGATTGTGTGAGGCGATTACCTTTTCTATTACCTATTAAATCTCCCAATTTCAAGTATTAATTCTTGTAGAGTCGATATTTAGAAATGAACAATTTTAAGTGTTACCGCATTTTATTAATGTGGTGCTTCTTTGACCATACTTTCCACTTCTATGGGAGACATTGGAGATATCAACATAACTAGCAATTATTGAGTTAAACCTCAATTAAACAACACCAACTATCGTAGACTAGATTTTGGATACTAGGATGAAGAGCACCCAATAGTACGACATACAACTCTGTAGAGTTGTAAGAGTATGGCAATGTTTCCACTAGGGGAAGTGGTTACTAGGAATAGTATCCAACAAAACTTCCCCACTTCAAAGGAGTTGATGCATCAAGGACCAACTAGCAGCTATAGAGCTAAACCTTGTTTGGACAAAACCAACTATGGTATCCCAGATCTAGGATACCATGATGAAGAGCGCCCGATAGCATGGCATACCACTCTATTGAATTATAAGAGTATGGCAATATTTCAATTAGGGGAAGTTGTTACTAGGAATAATATCCAACAAAATTTCTCGACTTCGTCAAAGGAGTTGATGAAACAAGGACCAATGTTATCCAAGGGAGTATAGCTAATCCAAGGGATCATTTAAGACAATCTTTGTCAATTCCTAATTTGGTGCTTCTGGGTACTACACTTCTAGAGCTACTACTTTCAAGCCTTACATGTGAATTTTGGGGGTCCAAAGCATAGGAAATGTGATTTAGATATTATCTGTGTCGTGGAGTTCATCTAGAGCTTTCCAGTAGTGTATCATATCATGCACCCAAAATGGACTTTAGAGAAAGAAAATATGGTTCCAATTTAACCTCGCGAGGCCCCCACCTTTTGCTTGTAGGGTTAAGGTCTTTAACTTTGAGCATTTATCTTTTAGGTTTTTTGTTGCCTATTGTATAAAGCAAGATTTCAACCTTTTCACTTTTTGCAAATGAGAGTAGCAACATGTCCCTTTTCAAAGATAGCTACTATGATTTTTAGCCACTGTGTTGTACAATGTTTTTGCCACTCTTTTATTAATAAAATGTAGGTTTCACTATTTGAACTTCTTTCTTTTTATGCTTTGGTTCTGATCACAACTACAAAAACCCAATAAACTTCGGGTTAGTAGGCAGGGGCATGTGCTTAAGCATTGTCTTCATGGATCAACTGCCCTATGTAAGCCGGCCATATATTCACCCCTCAAGGGAGTTTGCCTTGTATAGGTGTTGAAGCATTAATTTCAAGAAAAAAAATGTAAAATATATATTTGAAATATTTTGAATCCTCCAGGGTTAGTATGTACATTAATGTTCTACAATTATGTTTTTAACAGGTTAATTCACTAGAATAAGTTAAACATTATGTAGATTTATAATCAACCTGTATGGCTTTTAGCACTTTAGTTTGAATTTATTAAGCAAATTATCGTCAATAGTTACATTAGTTCGTGGACATGTATCTTACAAGAATTAATTCCAGGTCAAAAGATAGCATCCAAACCAAAACTAGCATTTATGTTCTAACAAAGAAATCCACAGAAGAAGGTGCCAGCAAATATTGTAAAACTGATTCGGGAGGACATTGCAAAGTCTTTGTGCTTATATATCCTCTTATGGACTCCATCGAAAATGGAATTGGATATCCTTGAACCTTGTCCATGAACCTAACGTTACACCTTTAGTGGAACTGGGGTCAATGTATACACCATAATTGTATCCTAGACATCGAGATCAGAGGCTTGATATGCAGAAACTTTCTTCTTTTGAATGATCTGTTGTGGTTATATGAAGATGGTGCCAAAGTTGATTAGGCAATTTTACTGGCCCCGTACGTGCTAATAATAACTTTCAAGTTGCTCAAAGAAATATCTCTATTTACATTGTCTAGTAGAGATGAGCCTACAGAGGGCATAGAAATAAAGATGAAAACCCCAACTAAGCCAAGATCCTGACAAATTGGCATCCATACAATATTATCTATTAATAATATGGTCTGACAATACTGGTGCTTATACAGGAAAGCGAATTGGGTAAAAGTTACCCAACCAGGATTAGGGATTTGGGCTACATAAACTGGTTACACTTGTGCATAAGTTTCTCAGTGCAGTATTAGAATTGCTAGTGTTTAGATGCTATACCACCATAAGGATCATGCCTTTCTGGGGTCGACCTGCTCAAGATGGCCTAAGTCAAATGATTCTTTCAAGTATCTATCGAAAACAAACTTAAGCAAGTCAGATTTTGGAGCATTCCATGGTTGTAAAATCAGAGGACACTAGGAAGTATTGGTTGTTTAGATGGGAGTCCTGACAGTTCAGTCCAGGTTCTATTGTTTGATTCTGGTATACTGGATCTGAAACAATTCAGTGCACTACACCCTACTTAGCATAATCTACTTCTAGAAAAAAGGCTCTGAGATCCTATCTAGAATCTTGTCAATGAAATTGTTAATAAGGTCAATGATTTCATCTTGTAGCTTATGATTAGTTTGGCAACTAGGGAGCTAGTCCCCAATAAGGGTGTGGAACATGCTAAATTGCTATTTGCTTAAAATCCAAGGTCTAAGCTAGCATCCATTGTTTGTTTCGAGTTATAGTCACCAATAGTCTCCACAAGAACAAAATCCATCTTTGAAATGATGAAAGCGGTTGGCATCTCTTACTATGATTTCTCGCATAACAATCTTTGAAATGAACTTGATGGCATTGTGGCAGTCTCCACATACACGAAGGTTCTTCACAATTCGAATTGGCATTGGAGGTGGCAATCTCATAAGCCCAAAAGCAATAGCCAACTTCTCACTGTGGTGTAAGAGAGAGTCTTCTTTCTGTTCATACTCCACATCATGCAGCGCATATCTTGTGTCAGGTACATAACCTGCTTCCTTTATTAATTGAGTCAATCTATCCAACTCTGCATAGATCTCCTCTATTTGTGGCTGCGATTTTTCTCCCACTAAAAATAAATGTATTTTATTCTTAATTTCTATCCAGCTCCATCCCGGATCCTTTTTCACCCCTGTATGCATCATCAATTTCCTAACCTCTGTCACCTCATCCCATCTGCCTGCACTGGCATACATATTTGATAGCAACACATAGGTTGCAGCATCATGTGGTTCAAATTTAAGGACATGTTTGGCTGCACGTATTCCTAGATCTATATTCGCATGGTTTCTGCAAGCACTAAGCAAGGTTCTCCAGATCATCGTACCAGGTTCAAAGGGCATTTCATTGATGAAGTTCTCTGCTTCCTCCAAGCGTCTCGCACGGCCAAGGACATCAACCATGCAGGCATAGTGCTCCATTCTTGGCATGATTCCATGATACCGAATCATGGAATCAAAGATATTATAGCTTTCATCCAACAGGCCGACATGGCTGCAAGCAGAAAGAATACTCACAAACGTAATATGGTTTGGTTTCGTACCTACCCTTTCCATTTGTTCAAAGAGCTGGAGGGCATACTTACCAAGCCCATGCTGAGCATACCCCGCAATCATCGAATTCCATGAGACCACATTCTTGTCAGGCATGTGGTCAAACAATTTGAGTGCATCCTCTATACTTCCACATTTTGCATACATATCAACAAGAGAAGTTGCCACAAATACATCCGAATCAAACATTAATTTTATGATTTGGGTATGAATCTGCTTGCCATCTTCTAAAGCTGCTAAGCAGGCAGATGCACATAAAGCACTAGCAAATGTGGATTCATCTGGCTTTCCACCTGCTAGTTGCATTTCGCAATATAGTTTAAGCGACTCCTCACCATCTCCATTCTGGGCATATCCTGTGATCATAGCTGTCCAAGAGATCTCATTTTGTTGCGGCATCTCATCAAACACTTTCCGTGCCTCTTCCATGTTCCCACATTTTGCATACATGTCAACTAGGGCACACCCAACAACAATTTCAGAATCATGTCCAGATTTCATAATCTGAGAATGTATCTGCTGGCCCTGTTCAAGAGCTGCCAGGTTGGCACATGCCCTGAGACTACTTGCGAAGATGAAAAAGTCTGGTTTCAAGTCTGACCTCTGCATTTCACAGAAGAATTTCAAGGCTTCTTCACCATGGCCATGCTGCGAACATCCTGCTATCATTGCACTCCATGAAATCGCATCTCTTCTACACATCCTATTAAACACAATATGCGCATCCTTTATGCTTCCACATTTGGCATACATGTCAATAAGGCCACTGTCCACATACATATCCAATTTAAGACCACAATGGATGATATGAGCATGAACCCACTTGCCCTGTTCGAGATCCACTAGACTCGCACATACACTCAGAATACAGGAGAAGGTAAATGAATCAGGTTCTATGCCTTCCTGTTGCATTTGACAATAGAGTGCCATTGCATCCTTACCATTCCGATTCTGTGAACATCCTGCGATTATCGAATTCCAAGATACTACATTCCGATCTAACAAGTTGTCAAACACTACGAATGCATCCTCTATGCTGGCACATTTTCCGTACAAATCAATCAGCGAATTTCCAATGTAGACATCAGAATCATATCCAGACTTCACAATGTAGGCATGGAAGCACTTGCCCTGTTCAAAAGCACATAAGTTCGCGCATATCCCAAGAATACTGGTAAAGGTGAACTCATCAGGTTTCATACCAACCCGCTGCATTCTACTAACGAGATCAAGTGCTTCTTCACTGCACCCAAATTGAACACACCTTGCAATCATTGTATTCCATGCGACCATATCTCGTTCCGGCATTTCATCAAAAATTTTGCGGGCATATATCAATTTTCTGCATTTGACATACATATCAACAAGGTTACTTCCTACAAAAACATCTGAACCAAATCCAGACTTTATGATGTGAGAGTGAACTCCCTTCCCCTGTTCTAAACTTGCTGGACAGCTGCAACCTGCGAGAACGCTGATAAAGGTTAACTGGTTGGGCTTTGTGTCGTCACCTTGCAAAGAATTCAAGAGCTTCAAAACTACATCGGCCTGCCCCTGCCGAGAATAGCCAGCAATCATTGCATTCCATGAGACAACATTTCGCTCAGGCATTCTATCAAACACTTGGTGTGCATCCATCACATTACCACATTTAGCGTACATGTTGACAATATTGTTATTTAAAAATATGTCTGGTTCAAACCTAGTTTTAATAATATGGGCGTGGATCTTCTTACCCTCTGAGAGGGTTTTCTTCTTCACACATTGTTGCAGGACACAAGTATAGATATTGGGTTCTACCCAAGTATCCTTTTGGTGATCAATATGCAATGGCTGCAAACCATCCTTCAATACTTCATCCCAACCCTCAATAGGTTTTTGTTCATGTAAACTTTCCCTGGGATTTCTTGGCACGGTGCTTGTGAATGTACCAACACCCATTTCATTTATCTGATACCCATGGACATTACTTACCTGAAACATGTCTCTGAGAGTGGCAATCCTTGACATATGTGAAGGTGTATGCTTATTCACGTTCAGCACAGCCACAAAGTAGGATTTATGCATACTTCCTCTTACAATCTCTTATGAAGAAATACCAGCGTGCCTCTTTTTAAATGAAAGAGTGTGCAATTTAAATGCGGAGGTTGTAATTCTTCTCTCTATAATGGTTTCCGTCACGTATTTAGGAATCTTGTCCACAAAATATTTCCCCGTTACTTTTGATCATGAGGCACTATCTTGTCTTCCCAATGGGGTTTTCATCATCCTACGCTTGCTAAAGCCGACTATATCTATTTACTTAATTAACATAATTACTTCTTAAGTTATCGTTTGTTATATATGTAACCAAGTTCAATACAACCAATTTCTTTTAACGATAGACCTATATCACTTCTTAGCATATATCACTTCTTAGGCTTAAAACATTCCAACATTACTTTTACATTTAATCAATTATTGGTACTTGTCAAACAATGCATCATATATTCAATGGTACTTGTCAAAGAATGCAGTTAGGCTTCAAATTTGAAGCCTTCATAACCTTTCAAAGGCCATTTTAAACGTCATAGAAGGCCACAAAAAATTTTCCCATTCAAAAAAAAATTAGTTTCATTTCCAGCACTTCAATAATGAAATTGAGTAAGCCTGAGTAAATTTGCAATAGAAGGGCAGCTAAAAAAATTGTATTTCCAAGGGTTTTGATTTAGTGGACTATGGGAGAGTCCGGACTCAGAATTTGCCCAAGTGCCCTTGAATAGTCGGATCATGGATGAGGATCTTGGTCCCAATCGACACTGACCACGGTGGGCCACTGGGATGCTTAGTGTCAAGTTCAACCCGATGATTCAGGATTATGCCTCGGGATTCGATGTTCACTTTCAAAGAATTTAATGGCATTGGCATGCATTAATGATTCACCAACTTCATTAAATCTTGGTATGAGATGATGCCACCTGCCAACTCGGTTTTCCATCTATCATCTTATTGTTCATCAAGTCACATGATCTCGCAACTTATAAGTCACTTGAGTATATGATTTGAAATTAAATTCTCATATGAGTCATATCTATGGATGGTGAATTGATTTGATAACCCTCCATTGTCAAGGCTCTGCAAGGAAAAACTAATGGTGTTGTTTTTTGGGTTACAACTTACAAGTTGTAATTTACAATGTATTGAGCAATCTTTTCTATATTTGAACCTAACCTGGTCCAATGGGTATGTAAGTTTCCAAACCAGGGTTTCACCCAGTGCTAGACATTTCTATTATGACCACCACAAGACATGGATGACGAATCTTTGGTAGAAGGATAGCAGCACGCCGCCCTTTGTTTGTGCTCATGAATCATATCCTATACTAGTTAGTCTAGGATTCTAGGATTTATTCCAATTTCCATTCATTTACTCGAGTCAAAATCATTCGAATTAGCACTCGCAATCTCTCACTGTCCACCTAGGCCACTTAGTCTACCTGTCTCATTGGAGGAAGGGGGTCAGGCAGTAGAGACAAAGGAAACTGGAATGGAGGGCCATCCAGAGAGAAGGGTTATACAATATGCATATAGTCAGCTCTAAGCGAAATGAAAGAATTTTTCATATACCTAACTGAAGATTGTCATTACTTAATCTGTCGGGATGCTTACGTGGTAACTCTTGCGCCTGAGTTGTTTATGAGGGCTTCCTGTGATGACAATGGCTACGATTTGGAGAGGCTCATTTCCATCATCATACCACTAATCATTAGAGGAAATTTGGGGTCTAAAATGGGCCTTATAAGAAAACGCGCCAACAATAAATTTTGTGAGTCGGAATTCAAAAACCAATAGAATTTCAATAAAATGAGTCAACCATTGAATTCACATATTTGTCATAAAAGAAAACTACTTTTTTTGTTCGTATTTTTGACATATCTCCCTGTGTTTTTACTCAAATTCTGAGCGGGAGAGCTTGTTGGATGTGGAATTTAATTCCTCATCCAACGAGTACCCACACTGCATACTTTTGATAGACCCCGCTACCCCAAAAACAAGACATCATCATCACGTTTTTTCAGGTATTTCTTGTTTTTGGGGTAGCGGGGTCTGTCAAAAGTATGCAGTGTGGGTACTCGTTGGATGCGGAATTAAATTCGAATCCAACGAGCTCTCCCGCTCGGAATTTGAGTAAAAACACAAGGAGATATGTCAAAAATACGAACAAAAAAGTAGTTTTTTTCATTCTTCCTCCAAAATTAATAACTATTATTTTATTATTTTAACTATTATTTTATTATTTTCCTTAGGAGGCCCATTTTAGACCCCAAATTTCCTCTAATGGAATTGGTCCTGCAAATATCGCTATTACGTCTCCCCTCCTCACTCACCTCACCTTTTGACTTGAGTCCTCTTCTTCTTCTTCCTCTTCCTCACGTGGGCTCTCTGATCTACGCCATGAGCGCCCTCATAACAAAGAATGATCTCTAAAAGTATCTGGAGACCTCGAAAAAACAATACCCAGTTTTCCCTCACCTGCACAAATATATCTATGTTATGTAGATGCAATTATAAAATGGTTTTTTTTGTAATCATGTGAAATACAAAAACATGCATTCTCCTACCTCGGGCAAGGTAAACCAACTCCGTAGCACTGAGATATTGTGGAATTTAGATGTCGTTGCTTCCAATCATCTTTCTGTAGAAGGAAACCGTTTCACACTCTATTTCCTCATTGTCTTCTGCGGTGGACAACTCGAAGGTTCCACCTTTGTCACAGGTAGGAGCAAGAGAACCAAAGGTAGAACGTTGGGTAGGCTGGATTGAGCTTCCCCGAACTTAAAGAGATTGGCAAAGTCTGTGGAAAAAAAAACATTATTTTGGGTTTACGAGTATAGGACAGTTGGAGGTTGGGACTCAGACTCTCAACTCTCCAATTCTATGCTTTAGTGTCTCCCTAACTTCTATTTCCTCTAGAAGATTATGCAGAGCTAAGCTGTCGACTTGGTTGTCGTGAATTTACAGGTATGTATAGCATTTTGCATTTGTGTAACATTTTATATGTGGATAAAAGTTAATTGTGTTGCTTGTTGGATTTCCTTTTGGTTCTATAAATATAAGGGTTTAAAATTTCTCCATCCAAAATGTTGTTTGAAATTTGTAATGTATTATCTAACTGTGTCCTCCAAACTAAGTCTTGAATACTCAATAGATGTAACTTTAAAAAACCCAATATTTAAATGAAATCAAAACCAAAATAGTGTATAGTTTTCATAGTCTAGGACCACAACTTTGTTTGGGCAGAGGAGCAAGAAGAAAGAGCGTTGTATTTGAGTTCCAAATCTGTCAATGTTATTTATCTGTCGTGAATTGTAAACATTAGGTTGAAAGAAAGAACAATATTTGAATACAAGTGTTTGAATTATTCCAATTTCCTTAATGAGATCCAAAGGTTGAAAGGATAAAATATTTAACAACCGACGTTGTAAATGTTGTAGACTCCGACCCCTTCATTTTCCTGTCATCCTTCTAATAATGGAAACAAGAAGTACAAATTGTCTACCAATATATCTAAACAAGGAAATCCCTTAACAGGCGTTCATGAATGAGGGACTGGGAGTGTAGTGAGATAGAAAAGAACATGATTTCAACATCCTCGCTGTTGCAAGCCTCCCAAACGTGTGTTTATGATTCATCTTCCTTATTGACTATGGTAGACACTAGACACCCAACTTGTAGTGATATTTGTTGGAGAATTTTAAGTTCTTTCTTATAGTGGACTAATAAATACTTAACCTTTTCGATAGGGTTGATAAACTTGATATAGATTGGAGGGACTATACATAATCTACATAAAATTGGGGCTTTTGTTTGATCACTTCAAATTGGGGTATAAACTTGATATACATTGGAAGGACTATCCATAATCCACCTAAAATTGGGTATTTTGTTTGATCACTTTGAATTGAGCATCTGGGGAGGACATGATTCAATTCTAAAAATAACCGTTGAATTTAGGGTTAATAAAAAGAGTTGCTTCCTGAAAGCATTAGGTATTACATTCTGAGTTTTTTCTTTTAGGCAGGCCCAATCACACTTGACCAATAGAACCACCATCAAGCGGAATCAATCCTCCATTCAAAGGTCCTTCCAAATTCCAATGCCTTATTTTATCAACAACCTAACAACCGAGTATTTCACTGGCCCGACAGAGTTGTCCCTTATCTAAGTTCAAAAAACTATATTCTCCAAGGACTAGGAGAGTAGAGACTGCTTTAGAAATGTATGGACTCTCATTAGCTAAAATAATAATGATTTTGTATCCGTGCATGTGTCTCCATATTTGTATGAGATCTTTCTCCATGACATGAATGGTGGAATATGTCTCAATGGTTTCTAATGTGACTCGTGTGAGGTACATAGAGATGTGAATTATAGGTTTCCACACAATAATAGAGTGTGCAATATAGTCATCTCTTGTGGGCTTTGGGAGGTTAAATAAATAGTTGTTGCTCCTAAAACATTTAGGTGTTGCCAATGATTTTCTTTTCAATTTCAGATTTACAATTAGTTTGTGTGCATCTTAAAGCCATAAACCATAATAGAACCAAAAAAAATCGAACGTTTAAAATACTTGATATTTGTTGGAGAATTTGAAGTGTTTCCGTAAAATTACTAGGATAATATGTCAATATTGGAGAGACTTGTTTTATTTATTTATTTCCAATTTCTAAAATTTATATAATTAAGGGTATAGAAGGTATTTACTTTGTGAGGATATCCCCTACATTAGGGAGGACACATGAATAATAACGCGTAATGTATGCATTGGATGTAAACCATTTCAATGTATGCATTGGATGTAAACCATTTCAATTTGTATTGAATTTGGTTCTTTCTTTGTGCTCCCTCCCTTACTATAATCTACCTACTCACCTACTCTTGCATATGTCATGGATAGATAGATTTGTTCATGAATAGATAGATTGAACCATTATAGGCACTACGGGCATTCCAACTCAATTTCATTACATTATAGGAACTACATGCGCTGAAAGCAATATATACGGAGAGGAGAGTTTGTTATTACATAAGTAAGATAACTTGTCTTTCATGGTGCATTTAACCTAGAGCGGTATATCTCCCTCTTACTATTGTGACTAGTCTCAATGACTATTCCTTTGGGGTACGCACTTATTGTTTCAAAATGATTTTATTTTCATTTCCAATTTCCAATAAGTTTGTGTACATTTGAAATTGACCATAAACTATAAATTATAATAGACAAAAAAAATTACCTTTGAATATGAAAATAATGAAAGAGATGAATTGCTTTAAAAAAATGTTTTTTTACCATAATTGAAATGATTTACATTGTTCAAAGTGATTCCTCTCTTCAATTATTGCACTGTTCTTTAATTAAAACCAGGTTGAATTTTATTAAAAAAAGATTAGATAGCAATACAAGATTAGTTGTAGTAGATTAATCTTAAAGTTTTATTTATTTTTATTAGAATTATGTGTTCTAGGTTATACTAGAGTAAATGAGATATGATAATTTAGGTTACTTTTTAACAAAATATTTCTTAGGTTATGGCCAATAACTCACTAATTATTAAAAAAAAATCTTAAATTATTCTTTTATATAAAAATTTGTAGTATTTCTAGGTTATAATTAGATATTACATTTAGTTCTGTATTTTATAAAAAATAGGTTAAGTAATTCACAATTTATTCATTAAGAAACATGTTTGATATTAATAAATTTAATTTAGACTTATATTCTATTCTAAGTTTAGAATCATTTTACCAATTTAGGTTGTTTGTTTTAATCACAACTTAGAGTTCTTTATTATCTAGCTTAACATTTGTAGGGTTTGGGTTTGGTCTTAGTTATAGAGTTGACATTATCTATTTCCTAGTTTTCTCTTGAAATGTGTTGTTAAAGATATATTAATAAATCTTTATTCGTTACTCAACTCGACTCATTGTCGATGATTACCTTGCATACCACTCCTCAAACCTATCAAACTAGAATTTAAGAGAAGAGATTGTAAATATGTTTTCTGTCAAAATGAAATTTTTGAATCATGTAAGGTTCACAAAGAGATTACAGTATATAATAGTCTTTGTTTTTTGTCTAACATTTTTACATAAATTTAAGATGGAATTTTGAAAAGATAATTGTTGAAGCCCTCTCAAACTCCTTCTCGTGTGAGATCTAGATACTAGTAAGATCCACATTGAAGTTTGAAGGATACTTTTTCAATGTGTTTGAATAATTAGTATATGCACTGAGTTTTGAAAAGAGAAATGGGAATCCCTATCAATCCCTCTCATTTGACATCTAGATGTTAGTAGACTCAAGACTAAAGTTTGAAGGATAAATTTTCAAGTGTTCTAATACTTAGGTTTATTATGGTGAAGACGATGCTTAGGGATTAGGTGGAGTTTGAAATTGAATGGATAGTTACTCACTAAGTGGGTCCATATGGACAAACATATAAATTAGCTTTGTGATGGTATTTGTAACTTTTTTTGGCTGTTAATGAAAACGTGGATTGGAAAAAACTTCATGTAATGTAAAATGTCATGGAAAATTTATTCTTCTATTTTTTTTACTTTTATGTTGTTTCTTTAAACCATTGGTGATGGTAATGATCAAGTGGTCACAACAAGGATAAACAATTTTAAATCTCATAGGGATGTACAATGTTAGAAGTACAATAGTTTTAGGAAGATACCTTGGCACTCGACAAAAATCATCTTTTTAGTTTTTATTATTAATGTTAGGGATCTGATGATTGATCTCTTTTGGCCTTATAACATAGCACTTATAGTAGTGGAGCTCTTCTCAAAACAATTCTAGACACAAATAAGCTTTGGTACTTCATGAGCCTACTTTCATCCCCAATTTCATATTATGCATTCAGATAAGGTTGCTAGTAGTTCTCCACTACTTGAATCACTTTGGCATGATAGGGAAAAAACATTTCCCCTCACAAAATAAATAGGCCAAAAAAATGCAATACAAAAATCCAATACTCCTAATGGTTCTCGCTATGTTCACATTAATTAACAAAACAAGTGCACCAATCTCTTTCTAAATGGTCTTTTTTCCAACCTCATCTTTGATTATGGGTACATTTTCGTCACTCTCAACCTTTATTTTAGTCTCTCCTCCTCTAATCTAACTCTTGGGCGTGATAATCCCCCATAAAAAGAATTTGGACGTGATAAATCATCATATACATGGTTTACCTCACTAATTCTAAGTAAAAGTTAAATCACTTGGGATTTCTTAGTATTATCATTTTTTTTCTATACACTGTTTTTAATAAATAATAAAATTTTGTTATACACTTTTTCAAATGAAAAGAATAATTTATTTTTACATGTCAACATTGAAGGGTTCAATTTCTCACAACCTTTCAAAGTGAAATGAGACCCCGCCCTTCAAATTTGATCCCTGAATGCAGTATAAGGAATATCAATATTGGTACTGGTCAAACAATGTATTATAAGAAATATAAATAGAGGTCACATCATATATTCAATGGTACTTGTCAAAGAATGCAGTATAAGGAATATCAATATTGATACTGGTCAAACAATGTATTATAAGGAATATCAATAGAGGTCACATCATATATTCAATGGTACTTTGTCAAAGAATGCAGTATAAGGAATATCAATATTGGTACTGATCAAATAATGTATTATAAGGAATATCAATAGAGGTCACATCATAGATGTATGGATAGTGTGTAATGTGAGTCTTAACTTTTTTTAATACTAACATAGATTTATCTTAAACCTAGATTTATTAGGAATTGAGAGGGATCCAATTTCTTAAGGTGTAAATTTTTTTTGTCTTAAACTTTTTACACATCGATAAAATTTACACCTCAAGGATATATTCAGGTTTAAGATGGACCTATGATGGTTTTAATTTTTTTATTTTATAAGCCAACATGATGTGTTTATTATTTTAAGTGGACTTCCAACGGACATGTTCTTGATATTAGTCAGTGTGTAATATTTATTATTTATTTTTATTTTTGTAACATAATGTTACGTGACAACATCTCCCCCATACTGAACTATAGAGCACCTTGATACTCTCAGTGCAATGAAGAATGTTATAAAAATACAAGAACAAAGTGTTTCCAACTCCCTATAGTGGTGCTTTACAAAAAATACAAATATCCAAGGAACAACCGCCTATATCCAACACTTGAACCTCTCAAGTATCTATAGGCCTACCATATGGAGGCCCTGTCTTTTCAATTGTTCACTCAACCAACATCCAAGTAGTCCAATACACCAACCCTAGAATTAACATAATCACAAAACTCCTTATCCACTCTCATATGAATGACCAATGATGATTGAATTTGCACAATGGAGCCATCTTCTTTATGTAGTGATGATGCTTTGCCTTTGACTTCTTCTAAGGTGCCTTGCAATACACTCAATGCCCAAATTGTATCCAACATGTAATCCATTCACCAAACTATAAAACACTTAATCCCTTGGGTCTAGACATTTGGTTCATGCACCTAAGGCATCCCAATTTCACATAAAGGAAACTCTAGGATAATTCACCACTATGTCCAATGTTTCTACAAGCATTGTCTAGCCTTAAAACCAATTGTCACATTCTGTTGCATTTCCCTTAATCAATTGAGCAAGGGTGCCTATTGCTATCTATGACCAAAGCCCTTACATCTCCCCTCAGTAAATTTGTTCCCATCTCAGCAATGCCCAACCAATAGTTGTTTAAGTGCATTGAGCTTCTACCTCTCAAACTCCCAAATATTATCTTCATACTTCCACCCCACCTCTTTCCTTTCCCAAGTATTCTCCTCTTTGAGAATATGTTTCCAGGTGACAAAGTACTCCTAACTTTAACTATTGCCAAATTGGGTAGTCCTATGTACTATCATCTTGTCCACTTCCAATTCTAGTTTATCTACAATCAACACAAGGGATCTAGATGGACAAGCTCTGTCAGGATTGCCTTCTTCAATATTACAAGGATTCAACTAAATGATATGAAAAACTAGATGGTGAGCTCTCATGTGTTCTAGTAGTGCCAATCTATAAGCAACATTTGCATTAATTCTCAAGTACTTTGAGCGGTCCTTCAAACCACTACAGTGAAGCACTAGAGATGCCACTTGGTGGTCCGAATTGTTTCACCAACTAAAGTAAGACTAAGTTGTGAACTTCAAATTCCATCTCTTTTCTACCATGATATGCCTAACACTTCATCATTTTAGCAACATTCATCAAATAAATGTGAACCATCACCAATATGTCCTACAATCCTTTTATAAGCCCAAAGATTGATGGGTTGTACTTGTAGTATCCTTGTAGAATTGTATGGGGTGCTATCAATTGTTGTCCATTTTTTAACTCAACTAGACAAAACCTTATCATATAACTACTCAACATGTTGTAACTGAACTGGGTTGCACCCAACAACTCTAGCTAGTTGGATTGGTCTACATGAACAAAAAATGCCTTAAGTAATCTTCCAAAACTCCATTGATACATTCTATTTACACATTGGTATGCATATAATAACTTGAACTCATCAACAACTTGGTTCCAACAAGTTTGAACAACTTTTTCCAAAACCATCGTCTGATTCTTGTATCTCTATCTGACACAGTGCTTAATGGGAGATCCTAGTACTTCACAACATGATCAAAGAACATCTTCACAACCTCCTCTTTTGCATAAGGCGCCTTCTTTGGAATGGAGATTGCATACTTGGAAAATTGGTCAATAAAAACCAATATCCTATTATAACCTTGCAAAACATAAATTTGAGTGGTGAACTCCATAGAGACACTTGACTAAGGTTTCTCTTGCACTGAAAAAGGTTGGAATAGATTGGCCTATATTTTGGTGTTCTCCTTGTCTTGTTGTCACACAATATATCTCTGGACATACTCCTCCACATCTCGCCACATATATTCCTAGTAGTAGTCTCGTTCTAGTGATGTCAATGTCCTTTGTTGTCTTAGGTGGCCTACCCAAAGTGAATCATGGCACTTCTTCAAGAGTTGCTTCCAAGGGTTAGAAAACTTATGCACACACATGTGAGCACCAAAGTACCCATTATCCATCCAAAACTTCCTTGTCTTGCATTCCATCTCTTGTTTCATGATGTTCAAAGTATTGGAATCCTCCTACAATCCCTCTTTTATCTTCTCTTACAAGTATGAAAAAACATATGTTTGATTCCTGTATGCATTGCCAACTCATTTTTCTCCAAGGCTACAAGTTGATTGTCTCTACTCAATGCATCCATTGTTGCATTCAACTTGTTTGATCGATACGCAATGGTCATGTCACACCCTACTAAGAAGTCTTTCCATTATGCTTGCTTGGGTAACAACGTTGGTTGGGTGACAAAATAGTGTGTTTCCACATTATTTGTCTTCACAATAAATTACTTGCTTTATAAGTAATGCCTCCATGCATGTAGGCGATGCAGAATTACCACTACTACATTTGGGTTCAAAATTCAACATTTGAACCCAAGTCTAATAATCATTAAAAAAAAACTTTTTAACATCGAAAACTAGTTAAAAAGGGGGAATCTAGTGCAATTTCCAATTTTTGGCCTTGACAAATGTCACAGAAGTGGCATCGCTAACATATCTTAAGTGACATCAAATTAAGACATTGTAATTTTTGTTTAATTTGAAACTAGGTGTCGCTTGGATTTTGCTTATGGGACGTTGTGTGTTTTTTAAAATTATAACAATGATTATTCTCTACTTCCGACTTAGAAAAAAGGTCTCTCCACGCCATTGAAAAGATGATTGTCAAAAAGAAAACAAGTCATTTTTTTAAAGAGTTGGGAGTAGATTAAATTTTGCTACATGTACATTTGGCTACCCATAATCAAATTTTTTATGTGGTTAAAATTTGTTAATACCATTTTAATCCCCAATTCCTGAAATTCTTTAAAAGTATTCTTATTGTACTAATGAATGGATTGAATATTTTGGTGAAATAAAAAAATGTCAAATAACTCTAACTTGGGTGTTGGTGCATCAAACAAATTGGCTTATATATAATTATAGTTAATGAAGCAATGGCTCTTACTGCAGCTCGTAATGAATACAAATATTTTTATGCAAACTTGCAATCATGAGAAACCATCTCAGAATCATGCCAAACCTCTTGATAATGTCGATGATGGAAAATGTTATTTCCCTTGCAAAAAATGCAAAACATGCAAAGATAAGAAAAAATAACAAGTCAACATCTAGGGAACATTGCTTGGAGCATGGGCACATGGAAGGGAGAAATCAATATCACCCCTTGGGTAAGATAGTGAAAGCATGTTTTATGGTCATTTTTTAATAGTTTTAAATGTTTTAATATTTTGATACTAATTATATTTATTTATTTGTAATTAGAAAGAGAAGAGCACCAAGCTTAGAATTCTATATGCTACAATTCGTAATAAAGACGATGAGGGTTATAGAGTTGAAGTTGATACCATGGAAGAAAATGGCACTGATGTTATTGACAATGAAGGAATAAATAGATTGATCCATGATACATTTGTTGCCATGGATGAGAATGCACATGTGGATGAGATCTATGAAGATATTCATGATGTGCTTCTTTTTTATAAGAAAAAAATCCTCATATAAAAAACTAAAAACAAGTTTTCTCTCTACTCTTTTGTTGTTGATCAACTTGAAGGTATTGAATGGTATTTCAAAGACATGTGTGATACATATACTAAGGTATGCAAGGTTTATATGGGTGTAACTATAATGTTTTATCTTTTTATTATTATTAATTATGTTAGAATAATCAACCCATAGTATTTACCCACTTAGACATTATTTCATTTATTTTGTCTTATTTGCCTAGTCCATGAGTCCCACCATGTGCAAGTTGTCAATTGCCTATCCATAGAGGTCAAACTTGCCATTATTGACTCATGGAGCGCTTTGGAAAGTCCTGGGAATCAAATCTACTTTATTCCTGGCCTCCTAGGCGCCCTTCTGCTTTTTCTGCTTTGTTGACTGCTTTTCCAGTTTTTAAAGCACATAAGGAAAGCTAGACTAGGTGAGGTGAACTTGTTTTATTCCCCTTTCATCCTCCACTCTTTCCTCCATGCAAAAGCATGTATGAGCTGCCATTTGACCACTCTTTAGCTTGCCCATGCGCCCTTGCTAATTCGTGGGGTCCTTGATAGATTTGGGATCAGCTTTTTACACCTATGGGGGATTTGCCTATTTTGGGTAAGCCTGCTTTATGCTAGATTTGGATGCTTCCTCATGCATTCGATTTGCTCATGTATTCTATATATTCAGCAGCCTATGTTATTACAGGGTTGGCTATTGTACACTCAGTTAATATAATTTTGTGTTACAGCTCCATATTCAGTCTCCATTGTTGATAATTTGCATGATCAATTGTTAATTGCTGTGAGTGAAATTAATCTACTGCAGGCCTGAATTTCTACAAATTATTGTATTATATATATATATATATTCTTGTATATTGTTAGGTGATATTCTCCTACTACCGTCAAATACTTTACCTCACACAAATCGATAATTGTGTGTTGTTATGAAATATATAGAATTGGAGTATAACACAATTGATTCATGTCCTAATAATCATATTATATACTATGGACAACATGCAACAAATTTGGAATTCCTTGAATGTAGAATTGGTAGATATTGAATTGATGAGGTAACAAATAACATTCTCTACAAAATTTATTTGTCATATCCCCATAATTTCATGTTTCCAATGATTATTTAGGTTAAAAAACATAACACAATTTATGGATTACCCTACACATAATAGAAGTAAATATGGTGTTATGTGAATGCTTGTAGATGGTTATGCATTGGGACATTGAAGAAAGATGACCCATTTTTAAAGAAGAACATCGTATTGTTAGACTTTCAATGGAAATTGATGGTGTTATTCCATTTAGAGAGCTCATATATGTTGATTTTTTTATTGTAATATGTTGAGCTTTGATCTTTAATTCCTTGAGTGAGGAAATATTGAATACTTGAAATCAATAAACCATTCATGCACATAAACATTCAACCATAACACAAAATATACCCTAGGGAGAACCCTTAAAATAATGAGGATGAAAAACCCCAACAAATATTCAAAGTATAATTATGATAGATAACATAGAATGCATTTTACAATAGAATATTACTTTCGACACCCCGGGTGCAAGATAGGAGAGAACGGACACCCCAAGTGTAGATATTAAGTAATAGATGAGAGAGATCAATTGTATGAACTTTGAAATGTGTCCAACACATTAATAACTTTCCAAAACTAGCTCCATGCAAGCAATAGCAAATCACTACATGGGGAATTAGGCTCCCATGCAAACTATATCAAATCCGCTTCTTGGATAATTGTTCTACACCTCGGTTTCTTCAATCCTGCATAATACAATACGCCATGCCTTTCATCTTTAACATTAAATCATGCTTAACTAACTTTAGGACGAACTCGCCTTCTAACTTGATGTAGGATCACTTAGTTAGGATGCTAACTCAAGTGCCATCATGAAATTTCCTTAATGCAAGTGTCATAACTTAAGTGTCGTATTTTAGTTTAATTAAAGTGTTGTCATGCGAAACATTTTAGTTAACTAGTTCCTCTTTATTAACACTTTAGTTAACTATTCTTTAATTGAAATCATGCATATTGATTTATTGAAGTGACCATTGCGAGTTCTCCTTTACTTAATTGAGGCATACATTGTTATTTTGACTAAACATTAACAATTCGAGTTCACTTTAATAAACTGAAGTCTTCTCATGAGAAATTTTGAAATCTCTTTGTTCTCTATGTATTTATATTTATCTCTTATCTTTTGTTGCATGGTCAATATGTGTAAACTTTAATTTATCTATCATATCATATTATGCTAAGAAGATTTGTCAGATGTTGTGATCATATTATATTACTCTTGGACCAAGTGATCATATGCTAAAGTAATTCACTCTTGAGGTGGCCAATCTATGGAGGAGACTTAATAGACCAGTGACCATGGTTAGTAATATATCAATGCTTTGACATGCAAAGCATCACCTCTACTCTAGAGGCCCACCTTAACGCATGAGGATTTGACTTGACACACAAGTCCTTACCCTTGTCCAACAAGACTATACACCATCATCACTTTGACATATCAAATTACTCACCTCAACACATGAGGAATAACCTTTTACACTAATGGCTTAGTCATTCTTGAGTCCAACCCAAGAATTTACTCAAGCTTCCTGAGCCGAACTCAGAATCCCTACCTCAACACATGAGGCCCAATTCAGACACAAGATTGGCTTGGAGAATGACTTGTGATGCTGTAACTTTAACAATATCAAGTTACTCAGTTTGGTTAGTTTTTGTTATAAACAATAACCTTCCTCCTTGGATGTCAATAAACAGGGAGCATGCAGTAATGTTGGCATTAATTGTTCCAAGTATTTATTTTTTGGAATGTTAACAACATAAAATATTATTATTTTATTATTTTTGTTACATCTTTTGCATTTACAAGGATTTAAGATGTGGGTGTATATCTTGAGCCTCTTATTGACGAGATTTTAAAGTTATGGAACAACATCAATATGTATGAAATCTCCAAACAATTGATCAAAAATGAATTAAATTTCATTGAATACTTACATGGACAATTCATAATATGTTAGGATTTACACATTTTTGCAGTATGTAAATTTGCATTGCAACTCTATATATCATTTACTAATGTTTATTTTTTTTATTTTAACATTGTGGTATTGTATTAACAATGTTTTATATCTTGCAGGAATTCAAAAAAAGAGTAAAGGTGCATGTCTAGTATGTGGTCCTAGAACAATATCAAGATGTTCTATAAGTTTCAGAAAGGAGGTGTATAATGAGTTTAGGCATTTCCTCCCTAAGATAGGTATCGAGCTAACAAAAAATAAATATCTTTAATTGGTAGGAAGAGGGTGGAAAAAAACCATGAAGAATGATGCCTCAAATATCGAAAAGACATTTGAGAATTATCATGGTAAGCAATTGGTTTCAACTACATGCATATTTGTTATTTCTATTATTTTTTTCTATTTTATAAATTTACCCTTATAAAAAAATCTGTCTCCATTTATGTTTATCAAAGGTCATAAGGGTGGGAAACTTCCCTAAGATTTGAAATGATATTCCATCCAATTGAGTCGGCTTCCCTACTATAAGCACCTACAAGTAGCTTAGGAACAACTTCATTTCACGTTTAGGAACAAATTCCAATAATATAGCATAATCCCTTGCTCTGTATCAAGAACTAAAACTCCTTGTGAAAGGTAGATACCATGACATGATAATTATTGGTGACTTAACGATAATAATCAAATCCTTCATCCTTCATTTGTCCCTTTCCAATATTAGTCTATATAGAATCTATTATTGAGCAACCAAGTTGACTTAAAATATGGGAGAAATACAATTCTATCATCTTTTCTGAAACACAACAAGGAAGATGAGGAAATGCCAACCTAGTCTAAGAATTACTAGAAGGAGTCCTTCATCTCTTGGGTTTCCATCATAATTGACGAACCAATTCCATAATCTATATGATTGAAGGAAGAAAGAATTGGAAGATGCTTGAAGTGCAAGGCTATTGTACCCATGTCAAAGGTATGCCATGTCTCTAGGGAACATAACATGTATGCCATCTCTCCCAAATAAGGGCTCACTAATGCGATACACGAGATCTAGTGATATTCAACATGTTTTAGGGACTCTAGGACAACTCCACCACTAAATAGGTAATTTCATTCCCAATTCAACACAAATGTATCATGAAGATACTTGCTCTACCTTTTTTGCAAAAAATCCACACAACTAAATGGGAAACAACATTTAATTGAACCTCAAATTTTTCCAAACCAGAAAATAGGGCTGCAATCACTTACTTGTACAAATTACAGGGTCAATCACAAGGCCACTTCGAATATATTGCCAACATAAATCATGGGATAAGGAAATGATGGTCTCACTCCTAGGACGAATCCATGATCCTAAAAACTAAAACCACCCTAAACACTCGGCCTCTCCAGTAAACTCAAATTACAACTTCAAATTCTCAGCTCTCAACATTCCCTAAACTAAATTCAAATCCCCCCCATTGAACTAAATTCCCATATTTTATTTGCATGATGGTAACTTGACACTTGTAACCCAATCGAACCCCCTTTTAATCCCCCATTAGCATAATTAAGTTGAGAATTAACAATTACTTAGTTTAAACAACAAACCTTAGTTTATTTGTCTCCCTAAGGTTAAGGTTGACATTTTGACTAAGGTCCCATTGCCTCTCCTTGGTCTTCTTTCACCCTCACCACTTGTGGACTCATACCTCCCCATGTCTTTTCGTCCAATCCTATTATGCAACCAAGTCCTAGAAAGAGCATGAAAAGAGTATAAATAGACTAGAGAGAGTAATCCACACCTTAATAGTAAAGAAAAGAGATGAAAAGAAAGCCTCTTTGAGGGGTCAACCTCCTTGTACATTGTACTAAGTAAACTGTTAATTTTGTGAACCATTGATAAACAAGTAAATATGAAAGTTGTAGGAAGGGAATTATGTAGTGGAATAATCAAAGAGAATGTACACTGAATAGAAAATTCATTCCACAAAATTAAGATAAATCAGACAAGAATTGCTCAAATAATCATAACATTAATCTTCATTTATTAATCAATAATACAATGATTATACAATAAAATAGAATTCGAATTCCATGAATAGGATTCGAATCTACCAGCTCAAGCTAATTGAATAGCTAACTCAGCGTGTCTAAATCACTGTTGGAACTCACTAGTCTAACTCTGGATGTCTAAATCAGTCTACAATCAGTTAATTGATGAGGTAGGTGGGAAAAAGGCACCACTCTCCCTACATGCATGCAAAACTGGCACTAGGATAACTAAAAGTGATCTAACTAATTGTAACTGGAGGTTAACTCAGCATAACTGCTTACCTACCATGACCAACTGATGGAGGCTATTGGTGGCACTCGAAGTGGGATCCTATAATGTAGGGATTTCTCCAAGAGGAACATAAACTCATGCATGAACATGTAGTAAATGGAATACAACCTCTAGGTGTGTCCCCCATACTCTAGTACAATGATAATAACTTCCTAAGTTAGGAAAAATTACCAAATAGACTATATTGGACAAAGGAGGAATAATTAATCCTAACACCCTATTGAAATATTGTGACTTCAAAGAATATTCTAAATGTATTTTATTGTTGTAATCTATAAGAGATGTTTTATTCCTCCATCAAGATGTTATTATTGTATTTGGTCATCATAGAGTCATGAGGTAAAACCTTCATTGTAAGTCGAGTCAATAGAACCCTCCATAATATATATTGTTTTGTTTTGTGTCTTCCTAGGTAAAGTCGACCCAGTAAGTTTGTTGGGGCCAACCTGTTAGGGAAAAAGTCAAGTGGAAGATAACGTATAAATAGAGGAGGTGTGTCCTCATTTGAACACACACACACACTTACTTGTGTATAGCACATAGGATATACATACATACATACATATATGTATGTATGTATGTATGTATGTATGTATATGCAAGGAGAAGGAGCACCTATTTGGGGTTTTATCTTTGTACTTTTGATACATCTATATAGAGGAAGTTTTGTTGGGGTTTTTCCTCCTAGAGGGTTTCCCAGGATAAATATGTGTGTATCTTGTGATTGTAATTATTTCAGTGATCCTGCATATGTTATTGTTGTGAAATTGAATTAAATACTAATGATGTCTAGCTAAGCATATATAATCTTACCATGGTATCAGAGCTAGAATGAATAGAACAACTTTCACAAGATGAAACACTCTCTCCTCTCCCTCCGACAAGAAATTAGGGTTTCTATCAAAGTTGGAATCTTAGAGATCTGTTTGCACAAAAAATTGTGCCTCCCTAGAGCGCATCTATGGAGCCCTGGATCGAATTTTTTGAGTGGGTAGATCTCTAGGAAATTCAAACCCTAGTTTGGCTTTGAACCTGAAAAGTGCAAAAAACCAGAAAGCTACAAAAATTGTAGACCAGAATCTCGCAAGTCAATTTTGAGAGGTGAATATTTGGGATCTCCAAAAATCAAGTGTACCAGTCAACTCGCCTCAGTCAAGCGCATATCCTGGTAAGGTTAGTTCTGCATTTTGAGAAATTTCATTTTTTAGTGACCTCCTGGATAAGATGTCCCCAAGCACTAAGCTTGAGGATTAGCTAGAAGAAATAGAGAATTTTTTAGCATGGAAATATAGGATTGGTATCATTATTAGAGATAATGATATTGACAAATACATCAAAGGATAAGTTGCAGAACCTAGAGAAGATGAAGCTAAAGAGAAGCACAAGAAGGACCTTATTAGGGCAATGAGGATCATTGTTGATTCTATCAAAGATCACTTGATTCCTCAATTGTCATCCAAAGAGACCCAGGTTGAGATGTATGATGACCTATCTAAACTGTATGAAGGAAGGAACATCAATAGAAATATGAATTTGAGAGCTCAATTGAAGAGTACCAAGATTATCCAGGGAGAATCCATTCAAGACTAGTTCACAGGGGTCTCCCAATTCAAGGAGAAACTATAATCCATTGGAGACTCCCTTGATGAAGATGAAATAGTTATGATTGCTCTTAATGGTCTCACTAGACCTTGGGATTCATTCATATAGACAGTGTGTGCCAGAAAGGAAAGCATGAATTTTCACATTGTATGGGAAGATTGCATCCAAGAGGAGGCTAGAGTATCCAATAAAGAAGATCTACTTAAAGAATATGATCAAGCTCTATCCAACCATACCAAAAGAGGAATAATTCAACCTAACTTCAAGAAGGAAAGTCACAAGGAGTCTCGACCTCCTAAGAGGTTCCAAAGGACAAGAGGAAACAATCGGAGGAAAGACTACTCCAACTCTCAATGTTTCAATTATCACAAGATATGACATATTTCCATAAATTGTCCATTGAATAAAGAATAATACAAGAAGAACAACAAAATACATCATGCACACCTAGCTGAAGATGAAGAAGAAGAGGAAGAAGGACCTCAAAGAAAACAAGCAAAAGAAGAAGATGCAGAAGAGTATGTATTATGCTCTGCATTCTCTTGGTCTATGAATCTTTGGAGAATGTTGATTGCATGGGCAAACCCGGGTTTACTATGATCAATCAACAACACCCCTAACTCACTGGCCCCTTCGGCGACAGACCGCGAAGCGATCTGAAGTCTCACCCGAAGTGAATCTAATGGGTTGGCCAAGACTCAGGTGTCTTGGACCAGGTTCTGAGCATCCTATGTCTCTCTTCTTACTCCTGTGAGTCGCAAGGTCAGCTATATCTGCGCATCGCACATCCCCTTCTACTCGCAGCCCTGTTAGTCTTGCGATTCTTCTCCACGCGCAAGCCGCGCGGTTTCTTCCCGCGTCGCACGACTTCCACTTACTCACAATATTCCCAACCTTATCGCATCTCTGCGCACCGTGAGACACCCAACCTTTCCTCAACGCTAAGTCCTCAGCTCGCAGTATCGCGCACTGCAGCTCCTCTGCCGGTGTGATATCGCCTCTCTGCAATATCTTACCACTACGACTTTGCACTCTTAGCGTTGACTGTGTCATGGTGTGAAACCCTACTTTCCAGAAGTTATACTGTGAGTAAACGGTCGTTGGAAATAGACGTAAAGGAGTCTTTAAGCAACTTACTAAAATACTTCAACTTATCTCTATCGTCTTGCATAACCATGAACTGAGCAATACACACATTTACTTATTGCAACTAATATTATATGCATGATAACCAGCAATAATAAGCAAATACAATCACATTCATACAACACATAACACGCAGATTTAACGTGGTTCACCCCCAGGATGGGAGTTACGTCCACCAAACTGTGCTTCTATTATATATCTTGAGGGAAGTTAGCACAGTCTGTTGCACTGCATATGCAGTGCAAGATCTCTTCTAGATCTCTGGTCTAGTTCTATCTCTATATTGCCTTTCTTTCAATAAATCCTTCCCTCTCTTTCCTCTCTGTGGATGGTTACATACAGACTCAAATGACTCACAGACAAGCTAGGTGTCTGCATCGTTACAACCCAGTCTATCTAACTGACTCCTAGGTCTACTAAAAAATAATCTACTGACCAACTAACGACTCATCCTATGAACCAACCAACTGGCTAACTGACTGATTAGCTAACCCTTTACAATACAAAAATGAAAGCTTTTATAGGCGGCCCGAAGGTCTCACCATTACAACACTGTGGGCCTATCCCAACAGTAAACCCAAACCCTAAATAGTGACAGTCGGTCCTCTCTGTCCTTGAGGTAGCCGCTTCCCGTCACACCACAGCTCTCTGCAGTCTTCCATGCTTCCCGACACTGACCATGGGTACTATGCACCGCTTCTCGTTTCCGTCCTTCGCCTTCAATGCTTGAGCCTCGTTGCTCCTTCTTCTTTATGAGGGTTGTTGAGCCCTCCTGTCTTCCACCAATGCCTTCAATGCAGTGGTTGAGCTTTCTTCTCTCGGCCACTCAGGTACCGTTGCCTTCTTGACTTTTCTATCCCAAAAGTCATGGTTTCCGGCTCTGCTCTCTAGCTGGAAACATGCTATGGCGTCGTAGCTCTGCCTCGTCCTCTTTCCACCAAAACTTATATATTTTCACCAAAACTAGCAGCTTCTTCTGTAGCTGCGGGACCCTACTCCAACAGTCCCCTAACACTTACTTGTGGCTCGTCCTCGAGCCACCTGCAACAAGCTTCTCCTGCTGCAACTTATCCTTCGCCTCCTGCGAAGTGCGCTGTAACCTGCCTTGAAGTCCTGCGACTTCATTCTTCATCTCCTCGGCGTGTTCTTTCTGGAGTTTTGGTAACTTAGTTCGCTGGGCTCTCTTATCCTTTCTTCCCGTAGTCATGGTTTCGCTCTCTTCGCTCTTGCTTCGCTATGAGCGCTCTAGTGTTTGAGAAGTGTTCCACAGATATCCTTTCCTTTTTATCTGGGTTAGAACTTTTATCACAAGGAAAATCTGTATCTTCCAGCCTTCTCAAACATCTCCTTCCATTTAGAGCCTCGTGGATGGAGAAGAAGCAACCCATGAACTCCGCTCTGAGAACAAGCCTTTCTCCTCGTTCTAGAAGTCTCCCCTCCGTTGGGTTTGCAGTCTTCTTCCACTTCTCTTCTCTTCGATGTGGGCCAGATCCGCATGCTGCCTCTGACCCTCAGGTTTCTGTTTCAGTACCTTCGCAATCTTTCGTGCTTTTCTTAGCTGATCAGATAGGTCAGTGATTTTCTCCCGTTGCTTTCTTTTTCTCATTTTTACCTTTCTCCTAACGGGAAATTTCTTCTCATCATTCTTCTGCTCTGCTTTCTTATCTTCAGTGATCGGCTCGACGTGCTTCTTCTCCTTAGCAGAGACTTTAGTGACATCTTCTACTTCTGGTGCTTGAATCTTCATCCTTAGCGACTGTCTAACTTGTGATGTCTCTAATTTCACAACCTTGGGTGGCGCCGTCATGGCGAACGCACGGCCAGTACGTTCTTTCTAAACCTGACTTCTATAGGTTCGGCCTCAGTCAGAATTCACTTGGCTCAATACTCTGGGTGTGCAGTGGCTTCGAACTCTGGAAGTCACTGTACTCTGGAACTTGATTGGCTCTGCACAGCGGATACTGAGCACTACCTTGCATAGCTCTCGAGATTTGGCATCTGTACACTTCCTACTTGAGGGATGTCTGCTTTTATGCTGAAGGTATACTACCGGACACAACGGTCCTCCTAGGTCAACCCCGTTGGTCATCATAATTACTTGGACGAGACCCTACACGTCATTCTAATCTGTCATAATTGCTAAGATATGATCACGTGTCCCTCAAGACGTGCATATCCAGGGACCGGTGTCGTTGGAGATTTACCAAATCTGGAAAAATTTAATATACTGCTGCCAAATATACGGTAGGGGATACCGGTCATTTCTTCATTAATTGCCTGTCAGACAGTGACTTTACTAGCCCACTGTCGGTTGCAAACTGAATACGTGGCAGGGGGAAACATCTTGCTGCTGCGATGCAACTCCGCATCACCTGCGCAAACAAACAGTGTTAAAAATATCACGCCTTTTTTTTTTTCTCGGGTGTAGACTCATTCCCGGTGCGATGCCTCCTTTCAACTACACTGGACATCTGCACCATTCTGAACTGTTCGTGCTAGGGCTGAGAGGTGGGGAGGCTATCACTATAGAGCTTAAGCCTACTGCCGTTAATCCATGTGGGCAAGAGTTCCCCGTTCAGCTGGCTGAGCTGAACGACACCTCCTTCTGTAACTTGTTGGATCTGATATGGTCCCAGCCAATGCGTCTTAAACTTCCCTGGGAACTTGATGAATTTGCTGTCATAAAGGAGCACCAGGTCTCCGGTCTGGAAAGTCTTATTCTTAATGTGTCTGTCATGCCAAGCTTTTTCTCGGGCCTTCTGCACTTTCTGATGGAATCCAGCAATGAACCGGTCTTCTTCTAGGGCAAGCAGCTGTGCTAGCCTTACTTCGACTGTGTCTGTATCGGTCATCTCGGTAATCTGAGCGATTCTTAAACTGGGGAGAATATACTCCATAGGCATAACAGCCTCTTGTCCATATACCAACCTGAAAGGTGTGTGTCCCGTAATTTTCTTGCATGTGGTTCTGTATGCCCATAAGACAACGTTAACTCTGAGGTCCCAATCATTCCTCTGGCTGTTACAGATCTTAGTAAGAGCATTTTCTAAAATCTTATTGAAGGCCTCTACTGTACCATTAGCCTGCAGGTGGTAGGGAGTGCTCTTATGGTGCTGAATCTGGAATTCTTCTGTTAATGCCTCAATAGTACTATTCAAGAAATGTGTACCTTGGTCGCTCATCAAAATTACTGGGCATCCAAACCTGCTGATGATGTTTTCAAAGAGGAACTGTGCAGTTGTAGCAGCATCACAATTTCTTACTGGTGTGGCCTCTGCCCATCTGGTGAGGTACTCTGTTCCAGTGATAATATATCTCGCACCAGTGCGCTTCCCTGGTGGGTTGATTGGACCCACAAAATCTATAGCCCATTTGTCAAATGCGTGCAACGTGACCTGCGGTCACAGTGGCATTTCATCGCGTCGCGAGGGTTTTCCTACCCTTTGGCAGATATCGCAGCATCTGCAAAATTCCTTAGTGTCTTTATGCATTGTAGGCCACCACAAGCCTGCCTCTAAGATTTTCTGCGCAGTCGGTTTTCCAGCGAAATGACCTCCTGCGGTTCCTGAATGAGCCTCTTTGATAATAACGTCTTTTTCATGCGGCATTACACATCTGCGTAGAACTTCATCCGGGCCTAACTTGTATAGGCATCCTGCAATGAGGGTGAAGTCTGCTGCCTTCACAACCAACTGTTTCTTTTGTTGCTTAGTAAACTCATCAGGTGCTACTCCTGTGGTGAGGAATTGAATAATGTCGGCATAGTACTCATCTGCAATCTGTATGGAAAACAACGGCGCATTTGGCAGATTGTATTCTAGGTTACTGGGCTCTTCTACTGAGTCTAACCGTGACAGATGATCCAGTCCTGCATTCAGTCTTCCTGGTTTCACAATGATTTCAAAATCATACACCTGGAAGAGGAGTAACCATCTGCAGATTCTCCCCCCTAACACTGGTTTATTGACTAGGTACTTCAATGCGGAATGATTAGTAAACATTTTAAACGAGGTGCCCAATAGGTAGTGCCTGAACTTCTGCAGCGCATATACCATTGCTAAGCCCTCCCTTTCCGTTGTGGTGTAGTTTTTTTCCACTGTGGATAGCTTTCTGCTGGAATATGCGATGGGGTGGTCAAGATCCCCTTCTCCTGGCTGGGTCAAGACGACTCCTAATGCGATGCCGGATGCATCCACATGTACATGGAAAGGCTTAGTCCAGTCGGGAAATACTAGGATGGGTGCTGTAACCATCTTCTCCTTAAGTATGTCTAGACTCTGCTGGCATTCCTCGTTCCATAGGAATTTTACATCCTTCTTGAGCAATTTCTCCATCGGCGCTGTAATCTTTGCGTAGCCCTTGATGAACTTTCTGTAGTACCCGGTATGACCAAGTACTGTCCTCAGTTGCTTGACTGAGTTGGGTGCTGGAAGGTTTACAATCATAACGATCTTGGCGGGATCTACCATCAAGCCTTGTCTGCAAACAATGTGACCCAACAAGATACCAAATGGTGTGCAGAATATACATTTTTTCAAATTTAGAGAAATCTGGTACTACCTACATTTCTCTAACATCAATCTTAGATCGCCTATGTGCTTATCGATTAACCCAAATACAGTCCAGTCATCGAAATATACTTCTAAAAACTTATGAATGTATTCTTTAAATACAGCAACTACTACTCTAGAAAATATAGTTGGTGCATTCGTAAGACCAAAGGGAATTACCGTATACTGGAACGAGCCCCATTCTGTTGCAAAGGTGGTCTTGGATCGATCTTCTGGATGTATTCTGATCTGATGGTAGCCTGAAAACCCATCGGTGAAGGAGTAAACCTCCTGTCCTCCCACGTTGTCTAACACTTTGTCAGTGAACGGTGTTGGAAATGGATCATGAAGTGATGCATCGTTGAGTTTTAGCAGATCAACACAGATCTTGATGTCCCCTTTTGTTTTCTTCTCTTGCACTACCATAGGGCTAACCCATTCACTTTCCTCAACTGGCTCGATGATGCTTGCTATTAGCATTTTATCAATTTTGTCCTTTACTTTTTCTTTGTAGCGTGGATTCAATCTGTATGGGCGCTGCTTAACTGGTCTAGCATCCTCCTTTAATGGTATCCTCATGACTCCCATATCTCCAACTATTCCCTTCATTTCTGTGAACTTGGTGGGAAATAGGTCCTGATAGTCGTGTAACAGATCTGCAATGTGGCCGACTGTTTCATCATTCCAGTAGTCTCCAATAGAGGCAAACTTAGGTGCTGCGTCTGTGCCAATATTGATCTTTTTAATCTTGATGGGCTCGGTGATCGCTGGAATCTCTAACTGTGGTCCTGCCACATCACGAGTGCCTTTTGACTCGGGAATGTTGGTATTGCGCGGATCCTCATCCGCCTCTTCTGATTCTGATGTAAAATTATAACATTCCAACGCCTCTTCTAGCTGGAGAGTCCACTCAGGTTGGACTGGTACTGAGATGGTGCGATCCTCAAAAATCTTTGTCTTGATTATGTCTAGGGCCTGAGCAACATTTGGGTGTTCTGACTCAAATGCAAAGGTGAGTAGGAAGCTGTCTGTCATAAGTGACCATGTGGTTGTTCCCTTGCGCAGCTCAGTCTCTGTATACCAGTTCCTTGGAAATGTGTCCAATGTGTGAATGAATCTATGAACCCATTCATCCTCTGGAATGTCCGACCAGTTCTGTTCACATGTCTGAATGTGTATCCTGGGGTCAGTTTCTCCTGTGTATTTCTGTTGAACATACTCTCTGTCGTCAGAAAATATGATCGCCATCAGTCTTTTCATATTATCCCATGATGCGATATTCTCTTTATGTGCATACCACCATCTTGCAGGTGTGGCGCGAACTGCAAGGTCCATAGCTGCGGTCCTCTGCTCATGAGGAATTTGTTGCTCAAACTGTTCAAAAAAATCCTGAATATCCATCAGACCATGATATGATGGAGTCTCCGCGATCTCGGTGCCAATCCATCGCAGTGACTTACTTATAAACACACATCTGCGCGATGAGACTTCGTAAAGTCTATTCTGCCAGTTTTTGAGACCAACATCCGAATCCGATGCGCATGAGCTGTCGCATCGCCAACTAATATGCCCTTCTGCGGTTGGATTTATATAGTCGTTCTGGTTTGCAACCATCTGGTAGAGACTATCGATGTTATGTGCCTCTTCCTCTACTCGGATGGATTCAATATATCTAGGACCTTGGTAAGGATCCAGCGGTGCGATGACCCGGATCTGGGCATCCTCAAAGGTCATTTGTCGTTTCTTTAGGTCAATGACAGCTTTGCTGCCAATTTCCCAATCAATACTTAATAGTGCTGGATATGGTCAACTGTTACCAATGATTTCTATAACCTCGAAGTCCACGAAAGTACGAACTCCGTCAATATCAACTGGCACTTGTGGTAGTCGACCCAATGGCGATACTCGCTGCTGATTAGCTAATCTCAGGTGGATAGGTGATAGGGCTAACTGAGGGCTACCCATCTGTTCCCATGTCTGCTTAGTTAGAACATTCACCTCTGATCCTAGATCTAAGACAACTTCATCCATTTCAAATTCACCGATCTGCGCTGTGAATTTCATCTCTCTTCCTGTCCTTGCATGTCTCGTAATATTATGGACAGCGCGGTGTGCACTGCCCGAGAGAGAGGGTTGCTGACACTGATCTATCATGCTCTGTAGCTCACCGATAGCTTTATCATTTCTCAGGAGTTTCAAGCAGCTATGCAGGAAGGCTTGTACACTTCCTGTCGATTCATCCTCGTCACATCTTCCCGATGTGGTAGCCTACTGTGCCTGCTCAGGGCTATCGCTACAAGGTACTTGCTGCAGTACGCTCCTAGATGGCGGTACCTGCGGTCCTGATGGTGTAGGTTCATCAAAGGAAGCCTTAGCTTCATGAAAGGTCTCTTTATTCTTCTGTAGGTCGAGTGCTGTTACTTTGCTAGGCGCTCTGCGCACCCACCCCTGACTTGTGTTCTTTCCGTTCTCCTGTGATGTGCCACTGGTGGAAGTACCGCTCTGAGTCACAATGTTAACTGCTGGTTCTGGTTCCTTAGGTTCAGCAGCAATAAGCTGGATGTTCTGGTGTGTGGCTGGTTTAGGGTCTCTGATCTTAGCTATCAAGATAGGACACTCTTCTATGGTATGATCATAAGATTTGCAGTAGTTACAAGTAGTAGTGGCATTCTGACAGTCCCTAGCATAGTGTCCTGTGATTCCACAATTATAACAAGTGACTGGTCCGCGACCTTGGCCAAAACCTCCTCCTCGACCAAATCCTTCTCCTCGTGCGAAGCCTCCTCCACGGCCTTGTCCTCTGAATCCTCCTCCACGGCCTCCATACGTCTGATCCGGCTGTGGTCCTGTTGTTGGACCCTGTGTGTCTGCTTGGACTCTGTACACATCATGTGTTCTTTCTGACATGAGATCATAAGCTCGACAGTCTTGTTGATCATGCCCGACGGATTTATAGAAGATACAATATAGGTTTTTAGGTGTCTATACATACTTCTGAAGCAAAGGGCATTGCTGAGGTGGATGTCCTTGTGTTTTACATATTTCACACCATGGCCCTTGCGTTCGTGGTAAGGGGTTAGGAGCCCCTGACGCTAAATATTCTGCGAAGACTGGACAGTTATCTTTACTATGGCCCTGTGCTCTACACTTTATGCACCATATGTCCTGCATAACCTCTTTCCCTTTTTTAAGTTCGTGTATCTGTAACGTAAGATTGGCCAACTGGGTCTATAAAGTTGTCATGCCTGTACTGGTTTCTGCTAAAGGTGAAGCCTCTAGTTTCATTGCCATTTCCAGCGCTTCATCTTGAGTAGTAAGTTTTTGCTGCATTAGTGGCATTCTGATATGAGGGAGCAGCGCTGCAATAAACCATTCCTTATGCTGCTGTGGCGCAAACTCAAAACTTACTTGGTCTATAAGAGCTTTGAATTTCTGGTCGAAGTCCCATACCGACTTTGATGGTAGCTGCTTAATATCCTTAAGCTCTGTAATGCACTGAGACTCAGACTTAGGTTTCTTAAATTCTTTAATCATGGCGTTCTTGACCTGGGTAAGCATCTTGGGTAATGTAGTATACTTTATGTACCACATCAAGGCTCTGTCTTTGAGTGTGGTGACCAACTGTACAAGTTTGAGGTTATCATCGTTGATTGTTTTAATGGTCCACATAGCTTCGCATAGGAACCAATGCTGTTCCGGGTCCTCTGCTCCGGTACCTTTAAAAGTAGGTAGCTTCATGTCGTCTCCCATTCTATTTCTCTATGGTGGGTTCTGACTGACTGGGTTACTACCACTCAGCGGTGTAGGTGAAGGTGCTGTAGCGGGGGTAGGTACTGACTGTGAGCTGCTAGATGGAGTACCGACGGGGTTATTCTGAGTCCCTGTCTGTTTCTGTGGAGTGTAGGGGTGGTAAGGGATACCCCCCTCTGGTTCTTCTGTGGTGCTAGGGCTCTGCTGTCTAATACTGTCTGAACTGTCTTTAAATACAAGAGAACTAAAATCTACTTTATACTTCTTTCCACTACGTGTTCGTCCAATGTCATCAAAATCACTTTCAAACTCTTGTGACATTACTATCTTTACTTATTCATCTGAGACTAGATCCATTGTTCCTTTTTCATATAACAGCATCTTAAGGGACAAGTTTAGAGATATTAGATACTTACCACAGTATCCTCTGAAGAAGTATCGTTCAGCGGCGCTGAAGCTCTTTCTCTGGTCAACTGCAAATTCTGTAACAAAGCCTTCTAGCACACTCGTCAGCCAGAAGTCCACTGCTCTCGTAATCGGATTGTCGAGGTTCTGCACGGTCTGAATCAGCTCCGGTGTCTAGACAATGTGTCTTTTCTTCTTGAATGTATTCTCACCTGTCAACTTGGATAACCAGTCGAAAATATTGTTTCCATAGGTTGCAAAAAATATAGCGTGTATGTCTGAAGCGATATGCTTTTCTAACCAGGCCTCTGTGCTTAGTCTCGGACTCCTATTCTCTTTCTTGGCGAACTCCCTTAAGTCTGAATCCAGCCACTGGTGAAACTCTTCTCTAGTAGGATGCCAACAGAACATTGACTCCCAGTCGTTTAAACCGGCAACGGAACCATTTGTTGATTGCATGGGTAGACCCGGGTTTACTATGATCAATCAACAACACCCCTAACTCACTGGCCCTTTCGGCGACAGACCGCGAAGCGATCTGAAGTTTCACCCGAAGTGAATCTAATGGGTTGGCCAAGACTCAGGTGTCTTGGACCAGGTTTTGAGCATCCTACGTCTCTCTTCTTACTCCTGTGAGTCGCAAGGTCAGCTATATCTACGCATCGCACATCCCCTTCTACTCGCAGCCCTGTTAGTCTTGCGATTCTTCTCCACGCGCAAGCCACGCGGTTTCTTCCCGCGTCGTACGACTTCCACTTACTCACAATATTCCCAACCTTATCGCATCTTTGCGCACCGCGAGACACCCAACCTTTCCTCAACGCTAAGTCCTCAGCTCACAGTATCGCGCACCGCAGCTCCTCTGCCAGTGTGATATCGCCTCTCTGCGATATATTACCACTACGAATTTGCACTCTTAGCGTTGATTGTGTCACGGTGTGAAACCCTACTTTCCAGAAGTTATACTGTGAGTAAACGGTCGTTGGAAACAGACGTAAAGGAGTCTTTAAGCAACTTACTAAAATACTTCAACTTATCTCTATCGTCTTGCATAACCATGAACTGAGAAATACACACATTTACTTATTGCAACTAATATTATATTCATGATAACCAGCAACAATAAGCAAATACAATCACATTCATACAACACATAACACGCAGATTTAACGTGGTTCACCCCCAGGATGGGAGTTACGTCCACCAAACTGTGCTTCTATTATATATCTTGAGGGAAGTTAGCACAGTCTGTTGCACCGCATATGCAGCGCGAGATCTCTTCTAGATCTCTGGTCTAGTTCTATCTCTATATTGCCTTTCTTTCAATAAATCCTTCCCTCTCTTTCCTCTCTGTGGATGGTTACATACAGACTCAAATGACTCACAGACAAGCTAGGTGTCTGGATCGTTACAACCCAGTCTGTCTAACTGACTCCTAGGTCTACTCAAAAATAATCTACTGACCAACTAACGACTCATCCTATGAACCAACCAACTGGCTAACTGACTGATTAGCTAACCCTTTACAATACAAAAATGCAAGATTTTATAGGTGGCCCGAAGGTCTCGCCATTACAACACTGTGGGCCTGTCCCAACAGTAAACCCAAACCCTAAATAGTGACAGTCGGTCCTCTCTATCCTTGAGGTAGCCGCTTCCCGTCACACCACAGCTCTCTGTAGTCTTCCATGCTTCCCGGCACTGACCATGGGTACTATGCACCGCTTCTTGTTTCCGTCCTTCGCCTTCAATGCTTGAGCCTCGTTGCTCCTTCTTCTTTATGAGGGTTGCTGAGCCCTCCTGTCTTCCGTCGCTGCCTTCAATGCAGTGGTTGAGCTTTCTTCTCTCAGCCGCTCAGGTACCGTTGCCTTCTTGACTTTTCTATCCCAAAAGTCATGGTTTCCGGCTCTGCTCTCCAGCTGGAAACGTGCTACGGCGTCGTATCTCTGCCTCGTCCTCTTTCCGCCAAAACTTATATCTTTTCGCCAAAACTAGCAGCTTCTTCTGTAGCTGCGGGACCCTGCTCCAACAGAGAATATAGATGGCTTATTGATAGTGGTGTTTCAAAACACATATTGGGACAAAAAAAAACTCTGTCTAAACTTGAAGAGAATAACTCTCCTCAAAAAGTATCATTAGGAGATGACTATCAATATCCTATCAAAGGTATTAGTGAAGCAAGTTACAAGATTGATTATGGAACCCCCATGAAGATGAAGGAAGTGTTATATGTACCAGGTTTGAAGAAGAACATACTTTCTATATCATCATTAGATAAGAAAGAATATAGGGTTTCATTTATAGATGGACAATTACTTATGTGGCACAAAGGAAAATAAATTGAAGATGCAGTTGTCATTGATGAAGAAGGAGGAGGATTTTATAAACTCAAGGGAGATTCAGAAATGACCCTTATTCATGAGACCATTATCCCAAGTGAACTATCGCATAGGAGGATTTCTCACATAAACTACAAAGCACTACCCCATGTGAACAAACTAGTATCATGTTTACCATATTTGAAGATCAATCATGCAGGCACTTGCAAAGGTTTTGCAAGAGGAAAGAATATCAAGATTCCATTTTTGAAGAGTGAAACAAAGACTAAAGGTACATGGAATTAATTCATTTAGATGTATGTGGTCCAATTCCCTCCACATATTTGAGTGGTTATGAATATTATGTTACATTTATTGATGACTATTCAAGAAAGACATGGATATATTTCTTGAAAACAAAGGATGAAGTATTCAGAAAATTCAAGGAATTCAAAGCCTTGATGGAGAGTCATTCAGAAAGAAGAATCAAGACACTTAGAACATACAATGGTGGAGAATATACTTCAAAAGAGTTTTAAGTCTTTTGTAAAGAGGGTGGAATCAAGAGGGAACTAACCACTCCCTACAATCTTCAACAAAAAGGTGTTGTAGAAAGAAATAATAGGACCATTATGGAAGCAACAAAGATAATGATACATGATCAAGATCTTCCTATGCATCTATAGCCTAAAGCAACAAGAACAATTGTTTAGGTACATAATATATTATCCCATAGTTCCCTTGGATTCAATACTCCAGAAGAAATATTCATATGAAAGAAGCTTAAAGTAAGCCAACTTAAGATATTGGGTTGCCCAGTATATGTTCACATACCAAAAGAAAAGAGAACTAAGTTGAATACAGTGAAATGTCCAAAGCCTTCAAAATATACATTCTAGGATTCCATCACATGGAAATTAGTAGGGATGTCACATTTGACAAAGAAGCAGCTCTCAAGAGATCCAGAAAGTGTCAGCATGAAGAAGTACATGAAGAATATGCACCTCCCAGAAATATAAAAGTGACACCTTCCCTTGAAGAAGAAACATCATAGGACCATGATATGTTAGAACATCCTACTGTGAATGTATCAAGAAAGAGAAGGCCTGCTTGGGTAAGAGAAATTATACAAGAAATAGAGAAGTATGGAGCTCCAGAAGACTACACAAGAGTAAGCAATAGATCAAAGCCATTTTCCAGTTATGTAGCTTTGATTTATGATATTATAGATCAAGAACCTACCAGTTATGAAGAAGTTGTACAAAAGAAAGAATGAGTAGAAGCAATGATGGAAGAATACCAATCAATAATGAAGAATGATGTTTGGGATATAGTTCCCAAACCAAAAGGAAAGGGTGTGGTATCTTCCAAGTGTATCTGCAAGATAAAGCAAGTAGATGATGGAAGTATTGAGAAATACAATGAAAGGTTTGTGGCTAGAGGATTCTCTCAAAAAGAGGGAATTTATTATGAAGATACATTTGCGCCAGTAGCAAGGTACACTTCTATTAGAACTATCATGGCACTTGCATCCATGATGAAGTGGGGTTTACACCAGATGGATGTAAAGATAGCCTTCATGAATGGTGTTATTGAGAAAGAAGTGTACATAGAAAAACCACAAGGATTTGAAGTTAAAGACAGACAGACTCATGTATGTAAGTTGAATAAGGCTCTGTATGGACTGAAGCAAGAACCTAGAGCTTGGTATGGAAGGATAGATAGCTTTTTTAAAAGCTTGGGATTTACCAAAAGTAAAGTCGACCATAACCTTTACTTTAAGGTTATGGATGATGAACCTATCATATTATTGCTATATGTGGATGACTTATTTTCGATAGGAAATGAGAAACAAATTGTAGAGTGCAAGAAGAAGTTCGCTGAAGAATATGATATGAAAGACCTTGGATTGATGCATTATTTTCTAGGTCTAGAAGGATGGAAGAGCCCATAAGGAATCTTTCTTAACCAAGGAAAGTATGTTGTTGAAATCTTATAAAGATTTGATATGTTGGATTGTAAAGCCATGACCCTACCCATGGATACCAACCTGAAGTTGTTATCCAATGAATCATCAGAGTTAGTGGATGTGACTTAGTCCAGACATATTATTGGGTCATTGATGTATATGATGAATACTAGGCCATATATATGCTTTGTTATGAATACCTTGATTCAATATCTAGTTAAACCTAGATGTGTTCACCTGATAGATGCAAAGAATGTGATGAGGTACCTGAAAGGTACGATAGACTTTGGTATATACTATGTTGGAGATGATGACTACAATATTATATGGTTATACATATGCAGATTGTTCTGGAAGTGCCTCAGACAGGAAGAGCACCTCAGGTGGATTTTATTATCTAGGATCTACCATGATCTCGTGGTTTAGTAGGAAGCAATCCAGTGTTTCTCTCAGCACAGTTGAAGCAGAGTATATAGCAACTTTTTTTGCTAGTTGTGAATCCATATGGCTTCAAAAGTTGATGTTATGTTTATCTGACCTGGAGTTGGATACCACAATGATTCTATGTGACAAACAAAGTTGTATACAGATGACGAAGAACCTATTGTTCCATGACAAATCAAAGCACATAGAAATATGGTATTTTTACATATGGGAGATGGTACAGAAGGGAGATATAAAGCTCTAGTATGTGAGTATCGATGAGCAAGTTGCTAATGTGCTGACCAAGCCTCTGTCTCAAGTAAAGTTTGAATAATTTTGTGACAAGATTGGTGTAGTTTGAAAGGACCTTCCTCGTAAGGAGGAATAATGATGATGATGTTGTATAACCTTCCCTGTAAGGAGTACCCATGATTATGATGTTGTAGACCTTTCTCGTAAGGAGGAATAGTGATGATGATGTTGTAGACCTTCCTCATAAGGAAGAACAATGACGATGATGTTGTAGACCTTCCTCGTAAGAAGGAATAATGATGATGATGTTGTAGACCCTCCTTGAAAGGGGGAGTAGGTTGATGATGTTGTAGACCCTCCTCTAAAGGGGGAGCAGGTTGATGATGTTGCAGACCTTCCTTAAAAGGGGAAGCAGGTTGATGATGATGCATAACCTCCTCAAAAGGGGGAGCATGTTGATGATGTTGCAGTGGGATTGTATCATCCCTGGACACTAGTCCTAAAGTGATCCACAGACTTATGTATGTGTGTTGTAGTGGGATTGTATCATCCTTGGACATTAGTCCTAAAGTGATCCACAGACTTTTGTCTCTGTGTTGTAGTGGGATTGTATCATCCTTGGACATCAGTCCTAAAGTGATCCACATAATTTTGTATTTGTGTTGTGGTGGGATTGTATCATCCTTGGAAATTAGTCCTCAAGTTATCCACATACTTTTGTCTTCATGAGGTAGTAGTATTTCATCGTCCTTGGACTTATGTCCTAAAGTGATAAGGGTTGATCATCCCATGATTGGATCAGGTGAGGATTTCCTCGTCCTTGGACTTATTTCCTAAAGGGATAAGGTTTTATCATCTCGTAATTGGATTAGGTGAGGATTGCATTGTCCTTGGACTTATGTCCTAAAATGATAGGGGTTGATCATACCATAATTGGATTAGGTGAGGATTGCACTGCCCTTGGACTTATGTCCTAAAGTGATAAGGTTTGACCATCTCGTAATTGGATAAGGTGAGGATTGCATCGTCCAACCTATGTCATAAAGTGATAGGGAATGATCATCATGTAATTGGATCATGTGTGGATTGCATCATCCTTGGACTTATGTCCTAAAGTGATAGGGGTTGATCATCCCATAATTGGATCATGTGTGTTGCAGGTTATGTTGTTGTTGATGATGATGTTGATGATCAAAATATCAAGTGTTGCTGTAGATGATGATGTTGCTGATAAAAAGATCAAGTATTGCTGTAGATGATTGAGTGATCGAGTGTTGTAAAAGATGAATATAAAATATGAAGACTTAGTGTTGTAGAAGATGATGCTCCAGTACTGAAGATGTTGAATATGTTCCAGTCATTGTTTCAGTTGCTGATGATTGTTGAAAAATTCCAATGATGTATAGATGTAATCACCTTGATGTTGTTGTAGATTCTCTCTCTCCTTGCTATTATAGTTGTTTTTGTTGTTGTTGTTGTTGTCTGTAGAATACCCTTCTCATTAAGGGGGAGTGTTGAAATATTGTAACTTGAATATTATAAATGTGTTTTACCATTGTAATCTATAAGAGATGTTTTATTCCTCAGTCGAAATTTTATTAGTGTATTTGTTCATCATAGAGTCATGACGTAAAACCTCCATTGTATGTCGGTTCAATAGAACCCTCTAGAATATAATATTATATTTTTTTGTGTCTTCCTAGGTGAAGTTGGCCAATAGGTTTGTTGGGGATGACC
>LPNX010936273.1:289171-356811 GCA_001517045.1 Pseudotsuga menziesii | reverse complement strand
CCCCCCCCCCCGCGCCCTTAATCCTAACTTTGGACAACTCGGGCCATGGAAACTAGTGCAAATGACACCCATACAATCTAAATGAATAAAATAATGAAAACATGGACAACCTCATGGGAACCCCCCCCACCTCAAAATAAGCAGGTAAAATAAGGAAATTTTGTTGGAATCTACAACTTTGTGAAGCAATAATGCAAAATATTGTTTCTTTTGTGCATCAACATCCTGGGACTATGCATGTGAAACTATCTAAACTAAATGATTATGTTTGGAGGAATTTTCCTCTTTGGAAGAAGAGGAATATGCTCAACTGAATCAGGAACATAGACAAATGTAGAGCAACTAGACCCGTGTAGAGAAACTAAGATCAACTTATGTGAGAGAAAAAGTTCTTGAGAATTTGAACCATGTGAGGTAAACCCAAGGAAATTGTATGTTGCAGCCTTGAACATCGAACCATATGAGGTAAAATCAGCTCCGAGTGTTAGGAGAAAGTGTCTAGGCGAATGCAGGATGTCTCTGTCTTTACTAGTATTGTGAGGAGATGAGCATGTGATCAAGTAGAAAGGTAGAGAAGTACTGAGACCATGGAGAGAGAATGCTTGAGCTCAATAATATGATATATCTTCTAAAATATCCAATGATTCACAAAATATAATATCAACAAACTCATGAGATAAAACTAACATTGAATTCCCAACAACAATTTTGAAAGAGAATTGAGGTACTTGATTTGTCACACCAAACTTTATGAGAACAGCTACAAGCATGATTGGAGGCTCTTAAAACTTAAAATTTGAACCAAATAAGGTCATATCATATCCAAGAGTTTGGAACAAAGGTTCCAAATGCTCCACTGAGATGGTAGATACACAATTTTCTCCTTCTTCAACAAAACTCTGAATATTGGTGCAAGCAATCATGTAGGAATTTGCTGGAAGCTATAGATCAATGAGAGTGAATGGATCACTCCTAAAATTTGATATTTCTTCCAAAACATTCAAAGTATTACTTTTTCTGGACACCAACAACAACATTAGAGAGAGAGAAATTAAATTCCTCTAAATTTTCTGAAGCAATCACTTGCAAACTTTGCACATAATTTAAAATAGAAGAATCACTGGAGAATGCCCGAGTAGAATGGAAGGAGAGTTTTTATTCAATAAAAAAGATTCAAATGTCTTATTCTGGATCAGCTATATGAGAATATGAGATATCAGATATATCATAAACTTCTGGAGCAGCAGGAGAAGAAGTCACTCCAAGGACACTTTCTTCAATTCGAATTCACTATGCTGAAGATTCTACTACTTCTTCGTCTTGAACAACTTCATCAAAGAGAATAGTGGACGCAAATTTTGAATAAATAACTCTTGTGGTGCTAGGTGTGATCTCCAAATGGCTAGAATTATCCTCATTGTGTTTGGAAAAGGTTCTATCCAATTCTGTCCAAACATCCTTTGGGTATTCAGCAGAATCAATAAGGTAACACAATATTGGAGAAAAGGCCAGACATATCCTTCCAAAATCTCTATCACCATCATTTATCCAGTCATTCTCATTTTCAAAAGTCTCTTTACCAATTCCAATAGATACCTCATAGAGACCTTGTCTCTTTAGAGATGAAATCATCTTCAATTTCCACTCTGAATATCTTATGAATGGAGTAAGAATAGGAATTGATAATCTCATATCCATATTGAAGTTGTACCTACAAAATATCACTGCAAAACAAAACAATTTTCAATAATATGTCAGTTCAAACCTTTCCACCTCGACATGTGCACTTTTTCAGTTTTCTTCACACCTAGATAGAATCCGGAGGGAGCAATGCTATGATTTCAAGAATTATATGGAAACTCAGCTACTTCTGGTGCACAATGGAGGCCAGACAAGGTTGGTTGCTAGCCCAAACAAGGATATGATACCATGTTAAATTTGTGAACCATTGATCTACAAGAAAATATGAAAGTTGTAGGAATGGAATTGTTAACACCCAATTAAAATTTGGGCACGGGTGTTCCTTGCATTCTTTGGCCCCGTCGAGAAGTGTCGAGTAGGCAGCAGAAGGAGCTAATGGCGTGCGCAGGGTAGTCTGAGGATCGAGAAAGTAAAGCTAAGAAGGAGTGTTGGACACGTTAAAGAAAGGTCTTGATCGACGGCTGAAGGTGATCAAAGGGCAGATCGACGACATCAGATCATTTCACATGGTGAACTTGCTCGACCAAAGACCACTCTTCAGCCTTGCAAAATGGTTTAAAGCTCTGGCACATCCAATGATCAGGATTAGACCCTGTGAAGATCAATGGTCGAGAGTCATTTCACAACCCAAACTTACAAGGAAAAAGATACAAATACGGATTGCGAAAAGTGGTGCAGGCCATTTTGATCAATGATGCTCGTATAGGCAAAGGCAGAACAACGGCTATAATTCATTTCGTGATCTGGAGTAGCAAGGGAGGAAACAAAACTTCACCATGTGAAAAAGGGTGAGGTCCGCTCAGATCGAAGGTAGTGAAGGGATTTGATCTTGATCGATGGCCAAGCTGCATACACACAGAATAAGAACACGTATAGAAATGGGAACCCCACATATCTACGGCCTGAGATTGTGGAAGGTGAATCTACAGTGCAAGTTGCCCGGGAAATGCGCGAGGGTTATATTGTATAAAAAACTATAAAGAGACCCACACGAAGCTACAAATATTTGTCTTTTATGAACCCTTGAAGCTGTCAAATATCCAAGTCACGAACAGAGCGCAAGCTCGGACCAGCCAGGGGACCACGTTGTAGGACAAGGTAGGCCCTTGATTACTCCCTCAAAATTATTTGAAAAATTGTCTCAATGGGGGTGACGAAGGTGAGAGATGAGATAGAACCAGAGGTATCAGGTCGAGATATAGAGGAACACATGTTAGATGTGAACTCTGATGTTTGTGATACCATCTTGATGGGAGAAACTATTGAAACCTCCAAGGGAAAATTGGAAGATCGTAAGAACTGGGGTATGGATACTTGCAGTGTTTTTAAGTCTTTCTTTCATTTCTTCTTTGTCGACCCAACCCCCCCAGTGCCCTGAGCTTGTTGAGTGGTGTGCAGATAATTTCTCTGCCACCGAAGGAGTTATCATGAATAAGTTTAAGTCCAAAATCCTTTGCCCTGTTCGAGCCTCCGTCATCCGCAAAACCCTTGATATCCCTAACACATTTGTTGATTTATCCCAAGACTATCGGGAAGAAGATATTATACACTATTTTAGAGAGTCTACTGATGAAAGTAAAGAATCCTTCCTGAAGAACTGTTCTAAGCCTGATAGTGGACCCCTTGACCTGTCTTACCCCATTGACCTCAGCCGGTTCAATGAAGAAACTCAGTGGTGCATATCCCTAGCCAGTCAATTCCTAGGTCTAGATATCGATGCGTACGTCCTAGAGTCATTGTTGAGTATTTTATTTGTCTTAGATACTTGCCCAGTCGAACCCGAATTTCCTGGACAGTCAAGTCAGTCTTGTTGCCTTAATTTTGATGAGTTCTTAGTTGAGAACATTCGTTCTCAGTTAAGGAACTTCCACGACGCTAGAACATTCAGGTTCTAGTCCTTTTTGCTGAGGATGTTCACATCCTACAATGAGGAAGACTTCCAGGTACCAGAATTGGTCATCACCACTGAAATGGGCGCTGATTACTGTAAATTCATGAACCAAATGATGGCCGAAATATATGAAGTTTTCTTTCAGGAGAGGCTGCCTAGGGTGTTGCTGGAAATGAGGCAAATGCTGCAATTGTTGAAAAGCAAGATGATAGGGGATTGGTTCCTCTCAGTTTTTGGGACCACCATAAGACTGTACGGCTTCGTACATCCACCGTACATCTTGCCAGCTTTCTTGACACCCAGGATTTTCTACTTGGAATTAATCCAGCAAAAAATTATGGTCGAAGAGGAACACTTCTTGAGCTTCAAGAAGTGTTTGAATTTGGTTTTTCCTTGGAAATTAGGACCATACCCAGTCAAAAATAGGGCTGCACTAACCCTGGTCTCCAATTCAATCAGAGGCATGGAATTTCCCCAAGACCAGGGAATAAATTATGATCCTCACCAGGTTATCTCCAAGAGAAAAAAAAGCTCTCAAATGCTGGCCCTTTGAGCACATGGAGGTGCCTGGACTCAGAGAAAAAGAGAATTGGGACGATTTCCCTAATCCTGCCCCAATGAATACCAGCGCCGAGAAAGACACTGGCTCACAGCTGCCTGGAGCAGTTTCCCCCCGACAGGAGTTGGCTGTTGTAGTTGCAATCGCAAGGGGATATTCATCATTGGTTAGTTATTCAGTGAGTTCGATGAAAAGGGGGAGTACATAGCCCATGGACACCGATGAAGTGGACACTGCCAGCACCCCCAAGAAGTAGAAAATAGAACCCAGACAGCAATTGGTGCAGAAGGGACATGCGAAGAAGAATAAAGTAGTAAAGGTACAGCATCAAGTGGAGCCCGAAGCAACCAAATTGCAGATACATGAATACATATTCGAAGGGAAGACTCCGAGTGAGTTTGCATCCAAAGAAGAATGGATGAGGTCTTACAGAGACAGAGTTGACAAAACCTTCGAGGAAACAGTAGAAATATATAGAGAAGCCGCACGTCTAACTCAGCCCAACGTGGCACTAAAAACTATACAGGATCATGCCACTGATACCCTCAGCTTAGCCTTGGCAGTAGGGAATAAGGTGTCCAAGGTCAATGTAAGCCTCTCTAAAGTTCCCCCTTCTGACATCATACACCTGAACAAAGAGATCAGAGACATACTGAATACCAAACTACTTAAAGCTGTTATACAATTGTCCAAGTCAGAGGAGAGTAAGGCAATGACTTCTAATCTTTTAAGGAAGTCGAAGGTGGAAATCAAAGCACTCAAAGCCCAAATCAATAATTTACAGAAGGAAGCTATACAAATGGAGGTAGCTAGGCAGAAAGGGAGTGTGGTCCAAAAATTGCTCGATGACAAAGATAAAGAGATACAGGCTTTGAAAAAGAGGTTAAAAATCCTCGGCTCCCAGCTTTCTCAAGTAGATGAATTGGCTAACTTTGAAAAGGAAAAAGAGGCTCTTAATTCTAGGCTTACTGATAGATAGGCTAAGCTATTGAAGCTTGAAGAAAAGGGGAGGCAATGGGAAGCAGATATCCAGCTCTTGAGAAATAGCGAGGCAGAATTAAAAGCTAGGCTTATGTACCTCAAAATACTGTTGCTACGGATTCCACATCCGGAGAATGTGTTCTAATAGGTGCTCATGTGACACCATGCTGGGTGTGCGAAAAAACTTTAGAATACCACAATCTCTCAACGTGGCTATACAACCCGCGTTTCGTTTGGAAAATGCATCATCATTTTCATGTTGCCTCTCTTTCCATATGACCATTTTTTATCAATGAGAACCTATCAAAAACCATCACAAGGCCAATTAGAAACATCATCAACCATTCAAATCATCAAATTTGAGCTATTTTTCCTTGTACATGTATTTTTATTCACCCACGGCCGACACTGCCTGTGTCCCGTTGAGGACAGGCAGTGGCACCACCTGTGTCAAGCGTTTTCGGTGCGGTTCTAGTGGGGTACCACTTATCCTGTAAGGGATAAGAGCCGTGCTCAAATCCATGGTTTTAGGGCTCGCTCAAATAGCCCAAACACCCCCAAAAATAAAAAAATGAAAGAGAAAGGTTTAAGCTATTACCTGGAACTGACGGTGCATAAATCCGACGGTAAATGCTCTCGGAATCACCAGCTAAAAATCTGAGCAAGAAATTGCTCCAAAGGATCTCCACTATCGGTAAATGGTAAAATGTTTTGTTTTATACTATTTACATACCTTTTATAAACATTCTAGGTTTTGGCATGTCATGATTTTTTGAAAATCTATTAGTCATGATCCTTTAATGTCATTATTGGAGAGTTTAACTGTTGTTTTTCAAGTCGTTGCAGGATAAAGAGCGGTAGCAGTAAAATTTTTGGGAGTTTGCTTTTTACTTTTTTGCACTACCATAAAACAAAAAAAGTATTTGAGCATTTATTGCGACACTTTGGTCATGCTCTCAAAACTTAACATCAAAGGTCTGAGTCCTTTTCTGATTCTTTTCAGAATCGTAAAATCCCTCATCATGAAAAGAGACCTAGTGGAGTCTTCTTTAAACTCTTTTTGGGCTCCTTAAATTCGAAAAGATTGTCGAGTGATCTTGTCTTCTTCACGCTCATTAAAACACTTGAAGAGTCATTCATCTGACAGTAGGTTATCACTTTTTTGGTTCAGATGAATTGTTTTACGAAAAAGGACCCTGTGGAGTCTTCTTCCGTGGTCGTTCAGACTCTCTAAACATGAATGATGCCAAGTTAACTTTCATTGGACTCGATAAATTGAACATTGAGAGACTCTCTTTTGGGAACAAACCCCTCCTCTCTTAGGTTCGTAAAACATATGAGTTTGGAGTTGTCCTTGAACGAGCTATAACGAGTGTTTGTTACCCTTTTTAAACTCGTAAAAACAAAAAAAGGCACTCATCAACCATGATGGGGAAATTACGGGAAGAGAATCATTTTTGCAAATACAATGGCAGTTTGTCGTTACCTTTGAACATTGCACTTGTATGCATATCATTTTAGTCAATTGGGTATTCAGCTGATTTCCATGACAATCCACTTTCATGAGTCATGTCACTCCTTTGAGTCTTTCAAAAGAATGCATTGGCCACCGTCGCACTTTGTGTTTGTCTAGTCTAGTCATGCTGCCAAGTCTTTTGTCGAGTCACCCGATGTTCAAAGGGAAGTTGAAGAAGTTTACCTCTGCAGTCAAAACAGTCTCTGTGTTAGTACTTTTGAGTTAGTCTTATGGTTACCTCATTCACATCATTCCAGAGCTTTGTTCTGAGTTTCGTGTCGTCGATGTGGGATTCATCATGGCTCTCCTTCGACGAGACTATTCCTGTCAACATCAGCTCATCATCCAGGAAATAGTCTTAGAAACAAATTTAGTACCTTGAGATCTGTATGCTTCAATGAAATGTTCTCTTGCTCTCGACATAGGTTCACATCATTGACCTTTGATCGATAGAATCGACTGGGTGTTCGACATCAAGACATTTATTCACTCTCAGTAGATTGTACTAGGGTACCTTGGGAATCATTAACATCAATGGTTATCTCCCTTGCACTTGTTAACGGTTCACATCATTGGCTGGTAATCAAGTGGTTTCTACCATGTTCGACTTCAGAACATTGTAATCACATGGACAGAATCGTACTTTGTGGAAAATGAGACAAAGACCCTGGGTACTTGTTTAGCACTCATTACTTTCCCCAAGTTGCGATGGAGTTTTGTATATCTAGCATGGATCCACATTTGTATGGTCATGGCTATGCTCAAATTTGCGTCTGTATGACATAGATCTATGTTGTATGTCTGGTAGCTATGTCCAAGTTTGAGTACTCTATCACATGGATCTACGATGTATTCTAGTAGCCATGGTTGTTTATTCCTCTCATGGATCTACCTTGTATTGGTCTATAGCCATGGGTTGGTTACATTTGTCTATGAGTCAAAAGTATTGATGTATTGCAGGTGCCTACTCTATGACACTCTCCAACTGATTTGACTCTCACCTCGAAGTGACAACTTGTTCTCTCAAAGATCTTGCTTATCGTATCCCTCTAAGCCTCATGCTTTGAGGGGAATTCTGTTATAACCAAATCCTGTCACCAACATGTGATGAGATCCTTAAAACATGGATCCTCTATCACATGTTTGAGTCCTCTATCACATGGATCTATGATGTATTCTAGTAGCCATGGTTGTTTATTCCTCTCATGGATCTACCTTGTATTGGTCTATAGCCATGAGTTGGTTAAATTTGTCTATGAGTCAAAAGTATTGATGTATTGCAGGTGCCTACTCTATGACACTCTTCGACCGAGCTAACTCTCACCTCGAAGTGACAACTTGTTCTCTCAAAGATCTCGCTTATCGTATCCCTCTAAGCCTCATGCTTTGGGGGGGATTCTGTTATAACCAAATCCTATCACCAACATGTGATTAGATCCTTAACACCTATGTTTTCCTTAAATCCAAAACTTGGAATGGAAAACTTGCTATGGATATCAATTATACATAAAAAAACCTAGCATCGTGCTTTCCCTTTAGATGATGAGTGATACCTTGTTCAACACTGCCTAAGTCCTGTTACATAAAAGCGGTGCCACCGCGTATATGTTGTGTTCTTGGAGCAGTTCTCACCTAAACCGCTCTTTCATAAGGGAAGAAAAGCAGTACCCTTGGTAAAAATGGAAAAAGAGAAGATTCTCAAGGATTCTAGAACACGAGACTCGTGTCCTCCTTTATCTCTATCAATATGGGTTAGTTGGAGTCGAGACCCCTCTTGGTAGGATCTTAGAGCCACCTCACCCACAATTCTCTCAACTATCCCTATCCATTGAGCCCTATAAATACAAGCTCATACCCATAGTTGAGGGGGAGAACTGAATGGTAATGTTATGTTGTTGAATTGACTATCTAGTCCAATCCATTGGAGAGCACAAGAGAGCAAGTTGGAGCTATCAGGGATGAGGTGTTTGTCTTGTGGAGGAGTTCGTAAACACTAAAGAAATGGCTATAAGCGTCTTCATTCATTTCTTAATGTAAAGCTGATTTCTGTCCCACAAATCTGTTGTATTAATCTCGCATGTATATGTTACTGGATTCCTTAGTCACTAGTATGGGTGTGTGATTAATGTTCTGGTAGCTTTGATGTTCTTGTTTGTTTGACATGTTCTGCAGGTACACAGGTTCGTCATCAAAGAATTATTCCAGGTGTTTACAACATTCAGGGAAGGTCTTCATCATTTCTCGTTCACTCATTTGTTCTGGATCTTAACCATTTAGACTAGAGGAACAGCTCCTGACCACAGAAGGTGCAATATTCCTGACAACACTCTCTCTATATGCATGCAAAACTAGCGCTACGCTAACTAAAAGTGATCTAACTAATTGTAATTGGAGTTTAACTCGACATAACTGCTTACTTACCACAACCAACTGATGGACGCTGCTGGTGGCACTCAGAGTGGGATCCTATAATGTAGGGATTGCTCCCAAAGGCACATAAACTCATGCATGCACATCATTAAGCGGTAGATAACCTCTAGGTGTGTCCCCCATACTCTATTACAGTGATAATAACTTCCTAAGTTAGGAAAAATTACAAAATAGACTATATTGGGAAGAGGAGGATTAATTAATCCTAACATACACAAGACAAAACAAGACACAATGAGATGATTCAAATGAAAAGGTATCCATCCTGTATATATAGGAGAAAAAGAGGTACAATTAAAACTAATGGACCCAAGTTGACATAACTAATATAATAACACTAATTACAAGTACCACTAATAGACTCAAGCCAACATAAATAGTTTGTAATGATCCATAATATAGGGGGTAATATGCCAAAATTTATGGATTAATATGCCCCTCCCCTCCAGACAAGTGTTTTCATAAACGCTTGATTAGTTGTGAATGATTTTGTATGAAGGAATAATATTCCCATATCAAATATTCAACTAGTAAGTTCTTCCACTTGATGAGGTACTCCGTAATAACTCGATTATGTAGTTTTTTGGCCCTCGTTTCAGTGATTTATTCAGGTTCCAATATGAATTTTTCTTATTCATAAAGCACACACAATATAGTTTGAATTGGTATCTTGTCTCCTATTACCTTTTTTAAGGAAGAAGCATGGAAAACTAGGTGTACCCTTGAAGATGAAGGGAGCTCCAATTTGTAAGACATACTACCAATCTTTTGGAATGCTTTATGAGGACCATAATACTTGGGTGCTTGTTACATGAAATTTTCTTCATGAACCATGTACCTCTAAACTTGCCTTGATCCCTAAATTAGTTTGTCAAATCTTACCTGGAATATGAGAACCATAAGTTCCCCCCCTCTAAATTGTCTAATTAGCAACATTGTCGCACCTTTCTATCTGACAACTTGTGACACTTTCCATTTTTGTAGGTTGCTTTCTAGAAACTTGAGACATTTTCTCAAGTTTCCTTAATGCACAGTGTGACACCTATATATGTCACGAGACTCTCTTAGAAAAGGTGCGACACTGTCTCTACAAAGGGAAAATAGAGAGAAGTTTTGAGAGGCTTCTAGAAAGAATCCCTCTTGGATGTGTATCCCATCTGATTCGGGTGGATCTCACTTAGTTCCAATATGGAATGGATCTCTCCTTAATGTTATCCCCTTATATCTCAACTCCCCTCTATCCCTTTAGTCCTATAAATACAAGATCATACCCATGGGTGAGGGGGAGGAATGGATAGTAGTTAGATGTTGGTGGAATGTTGCTAGAGTTTTGTTGAGTCTTCGTTATCCCTTTGAGGCAGTGTGACTCTTTGAGGCAATGGATCATTAGAAGGAGTATTTCATTTCCAAGGCTTTGTTGTAATCTTCCCTCTTCTTCTTCTATTAATACAACACATATGTGACAAATATTTCCTTTTCTCACAATAATTTGTTATATCCCAAAATTGCACTTCTCTGTTCATGATGACATTTACATATTTGGTCGCATGACGACAATTCCATAACACCACTGTTACAACAATAAAATAGTAAATAATTAGGTTATAGTTACATTAGTAATAGTAATTCATTATTAAGTATAATTATGAAGAGAAATGTCTCTTAAACATTTGATGGCCAAGCCATATTTAAGGTGGCCATATCCATTGTAATAAATCATCCATTAATTATTATACATTTATACATTTAATTATTTCAAGATGGAACATCTTCCTCCCTAAACCTGGATGGAGTCTAGATTAACCTGGATACGAGTTGGCATATTACACCAGATACGATGTAACATTGGTATCAGAGCGGTTTTACTCCTTCAACCTTAGATTCGACTCATCCACTCCTAATTCTCTCTGCTGCTCCATCTCCTCCTCCTCAATCCCTTCCAATCTCACATCAACTCTCATCCAATCCAATCCACTCACCCTTTTCCATGCGGAAATCCTCTGCGTGTTCCTTCATTCCTCCCACTGAAACTCTCCTCAAACCATTCCTCTCCCTTTTCTTTGCTTGTTTCTCCACGCATATCCATCCTTTCTAGGCGTGACTCCCTCTGCATGTCCCAATGCCTGCAAACCATCCACCCTAACAATAAGCAACTCCCATTCACATATTTATGTACTTTCCATCGCTCTCCTACACATCCTCCATCCAATGTCATCCACTCCAGACCTGCGCCCCATCTCTGTGCTGCTCACTATCCTTGCTCCATCCTTCATTGATTTCCCTCCTACTCTACCCTTTCTCCTTATCTCCTCTAGCTTCCACCTCGGTCTCAATTTCCAATGTCGGTGCCCCCACTCCTACTCACGCCTTCCCTTCCCTCCTGTGCTCATCCCAGCAACCGCCATACTCATCATCCATGCCGTCGTTTCTCCATCCTCCTCACCACGCCATCGCTCCGCCTCCCTTCTTCCCACCTCCACGAACCTGCAGCTTCTCCCCTTCATCTGAATCTCACACCAGCCCCTCCTCATATGCGCCTATTTCCTGCCTCATATTCCTCACTGCCACCCTCGACTTTGCTCACCAGGATTCCCTCCTCCATGAATCTGCAGCTTCTCCCCTTCCTTTGAATCTAATGCCAGCCCCTCCTCTGACAAGCCTACTTCCTGCCTCATACTAGGATTCCCTCCTCGTAGACTGAATACACTTCCGCTATTTTCCTATTGGACGCTCCCTCGAGTACCTTCTGTCATCTCCACCGCCGCCATTTTCTGCCCTCCGTCACGCTAACCCTAATCCTCCATCAAGCTTTCCTAAATAGTTTAAAAAAAAAAATTACATATAATATTATTATTAAATAATATATTATGCTTACAATAGTTATTTTATTAATATTAATATATATATATATATATCCCAACCTTAAAAAAAAAAATATATATATATATATATATATATATATAATATAATAATTTTTTTATAATTATTATTATAATCATTTTTTTATTTTTTATTTTTTACTATATAAGCCAAATTGGGTCCAAATACACACCTTTGACCCAAACCATGATGGAATTAAAAGACAAGCTTGATAAATTGGAAAAAGACGTCAGGGCCCTTATCATGCTAACCAAGAAAGAAATCAAAGACGATATTGTTCTAGTACTAGAATGAAAACTTGATGATAAACAAGACATCATGAATGAGAAACAAAAAGAGTGAGATGACAATATGAGTGTGATGACATAGAACATAAGCACCATGGCACAAAACTTGAGCATTGTGACACAAAACTAGGATAATAATGGAAATGTTACAAAAACTAAGGTCTAATACAAACCATATCAGTAACTCAGATATGTTGGACCACTATGTCAATAAAAATGAGAGGAACAAAATTAATCAAGACAATAAACAAGACAAGGAGACTAAATATGTTAGGGATGACCAAAATACCAATAATATATTGATAAAAATGAGCTCGACCAAGATGATAATGAGAGTCAAGACAATATAGTTGACAATAAAGATGATCCATACAATGACAAAAGATGGATCCTACAGTATGCAAGGGAATCCTAGTCAAAGAAATCAGATATTGTAGGTTCATCTTCTACCTTAACTATTCTACCACCTTGGAGAAACCTAAATGTAACCCTATCCGACAACTTCGAGTATAAGAAGCCTCAAGAGACATCACTTCTCGAAATAACTCTTAAGGATAATAAAAGGGAAACATTACGTGATGACATCATAAGTATCATGGGACAAGATATTTCTAAAACAAACCTTGATATGGCTAGTCACAAAAATATTCCTCGTATTCATGTACATGGAAAACGGGACACCAATAATAAACATAATGGAGTAAAAATTCAAGTTACAAATGAAAGGAAAAGGACAAACTATTGCGTAAAGACCAAGCACATACTGAATAGAAGTTCTAAAAAATACATAAAGGAAGTAATGACATTATTTCAACACAAAACAAGAATGAAAAGAAGACAACAATAATCTAAGTTTTGAGGACAAAGCTTTCTTAAGGGGAAGGCAATGCTACAACAATAAAATAGTAAATAATTAGGCTATAGTTACATTAGTAATAGTAATTCATTATTAAGTATAGGTATGAAGAGGAATGTCTCTTCAACATTTGATGGCCAAGCCATATTTAAGGCGGCCATATCCATTGTAATAAATCATCCATTAATTATTATACATTTATACATTAATTATTTGAAGATGGAACATCTTCCTCCCTAGACCTGGATACAAGCTCTAGTTTAACTCAGATACAGGCTAGCATATTACACCGGATACAGTGTAACACTTCATGAAAGCTATTCTTAGTCACCCAAAGGACACTTGTGGATGGAAGGGCCATATTGGGACTTTTATAGCTCTGTTTTACCTCTTTTTCTATCCCATTGGATAGGTAAAAGGCTAAGGAACAACTTTCCAGACCAGACCAACTACTGCAAATCCTTGGAAATACCAAAAAATGAATTTTTTGACAAATGAGTAGGTTTTCAATAGTGCACCTACGTTTTTCACTTTGCATATGTGGGTTGTCAGTGTTGCACCCATGTATACCCTTAGAAATGGTCAAAAAGTATAAAAAATGCAAATTTTGGGTGGTTTTGGAATTGCCTCCTCAGTTGTAACTACCCTATCCTCGACCCTAACTCTTCGGATTGCTATATAAGAGAGGGAGAAGGGACCATTTTGGTGGGACTTAGTATTTGGTATTGTTATGCTAGCAGAATTTCGACTCTCATCCCCCTTTCCTATGCCCTAGATATCATCTACCCTTGCTACAGAGCTTTCGCTAATAATATTGGAGGAGAGAAGTAGGAGATCCAGATAGAATGTTTCATGAGGTGCCTTGTATGAGGAGAAGGTATATCTTGTACTTCTTCCATTGATTAATACAAATTTGATTTTCTTCCCTTTCCAAATCACTATTTATATCTCAATTTATGATCATATGTTGATGTGGATGAGATTAGGGTTTCATGTTATCTTGAATATCAATGTCTTATTTGTGGTCATTTTAATTTTAGGAAGGTTTGAAGTGTTATTGCAGGTTCCCAGGTTGAAGAGAGAGAGGAGGTATAAAGAGAAAGATTGGATCAACTTTCAGTGCATAAGGTATGAACCCTACCAACCCTTGAACTCTTGCTTGTATTTATACTTGCATAGCTTTATGTATTAGTCTGTAAACCCCTAGTATGTTGGTGGCCTCAATCCAAGCCATATGATCAATTCCCTAATGACAGAACTGGCGACTCCATTGGGGATTCCTTGTATGCTTTTGGGTCTCCTTGTCTAATGTTTTTAGTGTAATTAAAGGTCCGCGTCCTTCTTCTAGGTTAAGAATCACCCTTAAACCTTTTTAGACACCTTCCCTATTGTTCTGAGGTTGTTTTTTACTTTTTTGGGCCTTCCACCATCTATACGTGACTTTAGCACAATAACATATTCCTAAGGTATATGCAGGTGTGCAGTACCCATACCTGTGTATCATATGCTACTTTCCCTACTATTCGCCTACGTATGCCCCTTTTTAATTTTTTTTCACTTTTTTGGGCCTATTTGGGGTGGTCTATTTGCAGTTTGTGGGGTCCTCATGGTTCCCTTGTCTTTGTAATACCACATGGAAGTGGTGTATTCCCTTAAGAGTGATCTTAACTTGGTTTGTAAACCATTTTTGAAGCCATTAGGCTTGTCTCTTTATCTGTACCTCACCTCCTTTTTTGGCATGAGCTTGTTGTGTAAGGTGCTGATCAACCTTTGTTAGCAATTATAGATTGAACTTAAGAGCCTTATGATCGATGTCTTCTTCAATCTTGTTGATTAACTTCTTTATGCCAAAGTGGTTGGCTTGTTCCCTTATGCAAGTCTCCCTCCCAAGATAGGTCTAGTTATACTTTAGGGAAGCCTTGGATCTATTTGGTGGACATAGAGTAGACGTATTGTTGTCGTTTCTTCCCTCTTTGACCCAGGTTTGGAACTTTTGTCGCATGCAACAAATCCCAAGATATCGTCCCAACAAAGAAAGGTTCAGTTAGCAGAACATGCGATGCAGATGCATTTTCACCTAAGATATCTCTTACAGGTAATTGCCAGAACCAGGTTTCTACAGTTGGGTGGGGGTTTCTTCTCCTTTGGCACCTTACCAAATTGCTCGATCGAAGCCAGCGGGTGTATTTCTTAATCTTACTATGCGTAGATGAGACACTACTTAAATATCTATCACAAGGATTATAACAACACTGCATGATTAACACATAGGTTATTTATCAATAGTGCAACTCATGCATAGAAAAACTCATTCATAAGCAAATACATAAACACTTAATCACAATATACATTCCTGCGACTTAAGAACATTCATAACATACATTCATATACATTCACATAAATTTACATACATTCATGTGACATAAACACATTCATTGTCTACTCAATCACACAATCTTTAATGTGGCAACCCATCCCAGAAAAATCACAAAGGCGCTCTTCATCTAGCATGAGAAATGCATGGCACCTCTGGTATGCGCACTTAGATATATACTATGTTCTAGATATTATTCTCTTATCTATACATAATTCTAGCTCCTCTCATGCTCTCTGCTCTTCTGTTGCTCAATCTTCTCCTACTTGAATCTATTGTTTATCTGCACACAACCTATTTCAACTACTCTTCTCTACACTTCTACGCACTTAGCTGCATATTACTCAACTCTTCTTACAAACACAAAACCCCACTAACTGACTGGGTAAGTAACTAAATAGGTAAAGCAAGTAAGTATACTACCAAGCAACTCGACAAACAACAACTAATGAGAAACCCACACATAACCTGGGTTCTTCGTTCTTATAGACTCTTACATGTCACTATCAATCGACTTCATTAAGCTAGCCAACATGTTGTCATTCCTATTCTCGTGGCATTTGTTAGTAGGAACTAATGACCCAAATTAAAAATATGCTTTTATTCCTTAGAGCATGTGACTTTTGCCAATTCTAGCCGAACTCGTACCCACAATCTTCCTTGAATTATCATTTTCAGTCGTTGAACTGCTACACGTCTTCTCTAGCATGGTTTCTTTTGTTGTGGATGATATCGTTGCATCGTTTCCTCTCGTTGTGGATTATCTTGTGTCATAGATTCTCTCTCCTATTGGTAATTCTTCCTTCTATTGCATCTTCTTTTGTGACCGCTTCTTGCCTTAACTCTTCCTTCCTTATCTGCTTCTTCTCTTCCTACTCTACTTCTTTCGCAACTCCTTTTCCTTCCTATGACTGGACTATTTACTTTCTTGGGCATAATTCTAACTGAATTATGCCTATCTCTTCCTAGGGCCAACAGGCCCCCAACACTCACTTGTGGCTCATCCTGAGCCACACAAATCTATTCATCAACTTTCGTATTTGTAATAACTTTACCTTGAAAATATTGGAATATTTTAATTACCTCTTTTGCCTCACATCACACATATTCTTATTCCTTTTGGAAGTTTTCCACAAGGTCAGAAATGAGGTGTTCTAACATTATGAGCCCTACCACCTCTGCTTCTCGTCGCACCCTCTGATGTACATGCTGAATAATACATGTAAACCTTTCTTCTCCATCCTGCAACTCTATGACATTATCTGTCCTTCACTGTTGTTGCGTGCACAACACCGTAAATTGTTGTTGTATCTTCTTGATTTCTGCTTCCTTAGCCATTTTCTATGATAAGGGTAACTTTATCATCTCATTATTTAGATGAGTTACTCCTATGTTAGCTGTGTGTGGTTCCTCCACAAATTTTTCTATCTCGGCATTGTCGATCAAGGCTTCCCAATTCTGGGAGACTTGGTTGACAACCTTGGGGTAGGATGACTCTACTTCTTCAATTCTCTTCGCAGCCTCTGGCGCTACTTTTCTTCTTTCTTATATTATGAAAAGTTACTTCTTTGGAGGGGTAGGATGGATGAGATGGAAAAGTTCATCGACATCACCAATTATATCCTGGGCTTTCTGGAAATATGAATACGAAATCCCAAGTGCTTTCCTGGGCATGCTTTTCTTTGAATTCCCCCCCCCCCCTCACAGAAAGACCATTTTCATCAAATTCTTCTTCATTGACTATGAAATCTACCATCTCGTCTTCTTAGCAAACATCACCAACTATATTTTGAACTTCTTGTATGGTTGACAACAATGCTTCAGGATTGTGTCTCTATTTTCCGTTATTCGAACTTTGGTTTAGACCAACGGGTTTTTCCAATGGATAATGTGCATTCTAGTGAATATTTCCACAAGTCTATCCAACGGCTTAGGTGCAATGTCATCTAGTAGCCTAATTTCAACTATTTCTCCTTCGTCCTCCATCGGTAGTGCCGAGATAGCTTTTCTCTTTTAGGAACCAGAACGCTTCTTCGTTGATGAACTAGGTAGGCCGGGTTGTATCCTTACGTCAAGGATGACTAGTACTTGCTCAGTTTCCAATCGAATCCCTTCATGCCATGGAATATATCCAACAATGTCTTCCATGATCAGTGTGGGTAACACAGTTTCAATGGTTGAGTCTGGGACTGCACTAGAATTGGGAGTCAAAATACCCATACTTTGTGAACAAAAAACTTACTTCAGCCCTGGGATTTGTAGAGAGAAAATCCTCATTCAAGTGCATTAGAATGAACTGAAGGTGAAGGGTGATGTTAGTAATATCTACCCGTTCGCTCAATCAGACCGGCACATGCATAGAAAGTGAGTGGAACGATGACAACACAATCCGTCACGTGGGCCACCTGTTCGAATCATCATATAGAAAGTATTATGTAGCTCGTCACTTTTCCCTATGACGTCATTGTCATTATTATACAATCATGATGGAAGTGACTTGAAAGAGTTCCTAAAACATAATTTTGTTTGAGATAGTAAGATATTGGACCTAGTTAAAATAACGTTAGGTGTGCAATTTTTGGTGATCATGATCATGTTTGACTACACATGATATTTCCAAGAGACCAAACACCTTGAGCGAAAACTCACACAAATAGATAACATATCAACACATTGATTTTTTTACGTGGTTTAATCCCTTGAAGAGGGAAACACTCCACAGTCCCATCCAGATAGCTTCTTGAGGCAATATTACCATGCAAAAGAAATAATGCTACAAGTGAGCTTCTCATAATCAATCAACTAGAAAATGAACATGCCATGCTCTTTAAATAGAGATCATGGACCAATTGGGTGTTAAGCGACGGACCAATGGTCATTAACATCAAGTAGAAGTTGAACCATAAATCGTCAGATCACTCTCTGCGAAGAACATATCATGACCATGAGATTACATATATACAAATGAATACTAAAGAAACACACTTTACCTATTGAATATATTACAATTTTATCTTAACTAACTCCTAAGTGTCTACATATCCTAACATATCACACAAGTCCTTCCAAAATATGAGACCTTCCATTGCTAATATTTTGTTAACCTAGACGAAAGGCCATCATCATTAGTAAGGGACATGAATATTCATTTTGATCATGATTCTAAATAGAGGGAATATTAGGTTCCTTAAATTGTGATGCAAGAAAACCATAAAACAATATGTCAACCCTCCCACGCCCTCTTGAGTTGGGAAAAAACTAAATTATGAAATCCCAACCATTCCCAATTATGTCATAGAATTGAAAAGGGAATTTAATACCTTGAATGCTTTGAGAACATTAGATCCAATGCCAAACTACAACTTTCCAATAATTATTCCCCACTAATGCATATATGCACTCTTATGTTAGGGGGTCCCAATTACTATATCCCTTAGTAATGTGCATACATCCTAGATCATCAGATAGATCCCTTATGTCCCTTTATTTTTTGGTCCAAAGAAATTATTTTAGAATGAAAACCAGCTAGATAATTATTAATCTTGTGAAGGAACCTTCAACCTATTGTATTCATCCAAAAGTCCATCAAGAAACACCGATCTTCTAGGGATCTCATTGGTCTAGAATTTCACAACCCTTGAACGTTCTACAACATCCATGAAAATTCTTGGATCTTCATCTTGTTGCCAACAAATCTACTCAAAATTTCAAAATGCAAAAATAATAGTAGGTTGATTTCTTATAGTGATAGTAACTCTAATATGTGATGTTAGCAAGGCTAAAAATTCAATTGCTGGAAAATTTTTGTAACTTGCAAATCATTCTTGATGTAGAATCTATCCTTTATTGTACTATTTAGATGCAACGTAACTTGTTCTCTCTACAATTTCACATATTGATTTGCAAGAACCATAATATTGACATAACAAAGGTCCATTAACAACTCACTTCCATGACAAATTTTCACATGCCTCTAGAACATTCGCCACTACCACATGGATGATAAGGATCTTAACCAGATACACTACCAAGCAAACCTATAAATATTTAACTAAGCCACATAACTTTACCCTTATAAATTTTATCATTTATGAACTCTAATAAAGTCATGTATCTTAAATATCTAAGTTATAACTTCAAGAGACATCACATTGTGAGTATAGGAACCAAAATCCAACATGAAACAATAAACCAAAGTGAGGAGTGAATTAAATATAATGCATGTATAATATTCTTTGGGGTTATGGGATGCATAATCTATATGTTGGGTATGTATTATATTATTTTCATATATGTGTGGGAATTGGTGTTTGACAATCCCCATCCATCTAGTGTCTTTTGTTGTATGTGCTAGGCGTTGGCTCGAGGACGTACTTGGGGGGAGGGGGAGCGTCGAAGCTATCCCCCTTTCTCAAAGTAGAGAAATATTTTGGGTTGTTTTTGGGTTCTTCCTAAAAATGTGTAATTTAATCTTGGTTAAGGGATTGAGGTATATTTATAATTCGATTTAATGGATTAGGGTTTTGGATGTTGTGGAATACCTACATATTGTAATGTGAGTGGTTAATAATAATAATGAGAAAGTGAGAGGTGTGGCTAACAGGTTTGTTATTTTTCCCAGTTACGGGTTTCTAGGGTAAATATATTTGTATTATTTGTGAATGTTGTGGTGTAGTCTCTATTTTGCTTAAACAAATTGGTATGCTTTGCGTCTCTGCACCTGTTTAAAACTTACACCATTTTGAAGGGTTAAAGGATTCATAATCCATCACCTTCTAATATAGAATGATTAAATGTGATTATAACTTTTCACTATCATGGAATTTTTATTTTTCATATATCGTATTAATACAATCACTTATCTTCAAGGGATTTTCAAACTAGGTATTACTATTAAAAGTGTTTTGATGTAACCACTTAACCATACTTTGCTTAACTCTGTAAATAACAAGTTTTAAGAAGTTTGTAGGGTTGTGCATGACTATGTAATATGGTTATATGGATTTGACTACCCATCAAAGTATATGCCAATTCCATCTTGGATTGGATCTAAATACTATTGAATATAGTTGTCATTGATGTCAAAGGAGTTTAGTAATGACCAAGGAATAACCAAGACATGATGACATGGTATGCATGATGAAGTTGGCTTAGTGGAGTCGGAAGCATTATAACGCTAAGTTTCTATGAACTGAATATTTGGATGGCCCATATCATAAGAGAGAGAAAGATCAATGGTCTGGAATAGTTTCCGTAATGCCAAGGTGCAAGCTTTTTAAAGTTGCAGAAAGACTATTGCAGAAGAGATTTACAGAAGTCATTTTTGAGAATTTATGAAAAGAAGATCCGCAATCCACAACCCGACTGCCGAAAGAATGTTGTGGCCACAAAATTGCAGAAGGAGTTTTTGAAATTTGGGAAATGCATACCCACCATCCGCAATCCACAGTTACGGAAATTTAACTATGGAAGTCACTTTTGAAATTTGGGAAATGCATACCCGCAACATGCAATCCACAATTTCGAAAAGTTAATTGCAGAAGTCGTTTTTGAAATTTGAGAAATGCATACTCTTAATATGCAATCCACAATTTCAAAAAGTTAATTTCAGAAAGATTGTTGCATAAGGTTGATTGCAAAAGTATTTTGTGGAAGGATGTTTCAAAAAAGTTGAAAGGAAGCCCCGCAACCCACAATTGCAAAAGGGGAATTTGCGGAAAGATAGTTGTGAAAGGCAATTGCAAAAGGATTTTTGTTACGGAAGGATTTCTGTTGCGAAAAGGTCGTTGCAGAAAGATTTTTCTGAAGAGTCATGATGAAGCTACATGCCTGTTAGATGAAGAATATTAATTCTTAAGCATGGTTTATTAATCATAAAAAAAGTTATGATTAATAAGAAGGGACATCAGTGTATTATTTAAAGCATAAGAAGAATTAATTTAAAGAGTTAAAATAGAGTATATTAATAAGCTACAAGAACAAAACTAATATATAAAACAGTTTATTATTCTTGTGGATTGCATATCTAAGAAGAATATACGCGATAGCATTATAAAATAACAAATTAGTTAATTCTGTTAAGCATAGTTATAATGAATAAAAAGGAGCGTGACTGTATCAACAAAGAAGTGATTGTTGTTAAGGGTCATGTTTTAAAAGACATCATCTATTGTGAAAGCTCATGATGAAGTTGTGTGATGGTTCAAACGAAAAGACACGAGTTTCCAATATTGAAGAGATGTGGTGAGATGCGCATTAAAGGTATTTATAGACAGAGGTTTGAGAAAAAGAAGGTATCTCTGTAGTCCATATCTATGTAGCAACAACAGAAGAAGACAAAGACCAAGGAAATGATGAGAAACTAGTGACACTATTGAATACATAAAAATATATGGAAGTTGATAAAAAAAATTTAGGGTGGCAGGGTGGTGCTAAGCAAGGCTGCTTTCCTGCAAGGGGGTTGTAGCCTTCTTCCAGTGGTAGCTGGTAAATAGGGTGTCGTAGCATCCTTTTAGTAGTAGTTGACAAACCAGGGGGTTGTAGCCTCCTTCTAGTAGTAGTTGGTAAATAGGGTGTCGTAGCATCCTTTCAGTCGTAGCTGATAAACCAGGGGGTCGTAGCCTCCTCCTAGTGGTAGCTAGTAATTAGAGTGTAGTAGAAGCTGATAAAACCAGGGGGTCATAGCATCCTTCCAGTAGATAGATGGTAAATAGGGTGTTGTAATATCCTGTCTGTCGTAGTTGAAAAGATTATTGTAAATATAATTTTGTAGTAATAGTAAGTATTTGTGGTTTTTCCAATTGGGCTTCCACGATAAAGTTGTGTTCCTTGTATCTTGTTGATCATGCGTGTTAATGAATAAGTTAAAAGTGGTTTTAATTGTTAAAAATTGTCAATACTGATTCATCCCCCCTCTTAGTATTGTCCAATATTCCAACAAATATAACTTGGTTTATGGTGTGAAAGTCCTAATTTTCTATCATTAATGTCAATTTGTTTAGCTAAAATAAATAATAAGACTCAAGGAAAACACGAGGGTGGGTCTAGGATCATAATATGGTTACATTGCTCATCAAGATGTCTAATCACCCCATAGTAATCAAAGCAATCACCATGCAATGCCATAAGTTCAACCCTTTTTAGCTGACGCGACTGTTGCAGCCTAAAACACACTTAACCACATAAAGTCTCCCAACCGCTATGTGTGTTCTTGAGGGGAAAATATGAGTTTAGAATCCAATACCACCTCGATGCCTGACTCCTCCGTTTGGACCCAAATCTCAAAAGGTCAAAGGGGATAGTCCCTACTTACTAAGTTTCTCAAAGGTTTTAATTGGGAGTTAAAATTATTATTTATATGACAAGAAATCATGCAATATGAAATAAATAAATTGATGACAATCAAACCAACTCGGAAACTCAACTTAATAATGCTTTAAAGAATGAAACCGTTGAAAACATTGCCTATACCCATGCCTTATCTATTGGGCTTAAATGGATCCAATAAACAATTCCTTCTTAACGAAAATAAATTATACAAGATAGAAAAAGAATTGTAATAATTTCACTTCCAAACTTTAAAACATCCAAAAATTAAAATAACTTGATGGAAATAAAAGGAATTTAATGAAATGTTTTGAAAGTAAATATGAAATGACAAGTGATTGAAATGTTTTGTAAGTGATCCTATAAATTTTAGGTAAATTTTAAGTCTCACTTTAGCCTAGGGGTTAAGCTTTGAAACATGAGACACACAAACCAGCTTGTAATGAACCTAAGGAAACAATCAGCTCCACTAACTCTCAATGTTAAAAAGTCCGACAACTAGTTGATAGGTGGGCAAATTTACCAAGTAAAAATATGAATGGTACTGGGTTTTGCAGGAGAAACAAAAAGACAAGCCTGGAGAATGAATGTTCAGATCCCTAAGCACCTGGATATTGGTCCCTTTTAGGTTTCGAGCATCAGTTAGGTTGAAGTCTACTACCAAGATTTTGGGAGTCCCAACCGGTGCAAACTGAGACCTTAACAAACAATTTCAAGAAACCAAGGCTAAGGAATGCTTATAAATGTTATAAGTCTCTGCTTAGGTTACTAACATCAATATATGCAGTTTTAAAACAAGTATGAACAGTCATAAGAAAAGCTAAGGGCCGCACTATGAAAATGTGATGTCCTCAAACCTTGAGATAAGGCCAAAGGTGATACATTAAGACTAACTAAGGTTTAAGAACAATGGATATAGACAAATTACCATTTATCTGACTAACCATTCACCCAAATAAATTAAATTCTAGAGATTGAATTATAACTAAAGTTTGTGACACTTAATTATTTAATTACGCCACTTAATTAAATAATTAATTGTGACACTCGATTAATAATTTCCAAAGTGAAGGATAAAGGTAATAATTGAAACAATAACATCAATAATACATGCTAAATATCATATTCATTGTGAATAACTAATTTATGTATTTTGGGTTTGTTTGATAGCATAGTTTATAAATAACCAAGTATTGATGGCATTGATTATTTGAAAATTAATCTACTTTTTCGGTGTTATTATGTGTGTGTTGTTAGTGACCATAAAAAGTAAGGAAAACCACATATCATGGAGAATACATAGGCTGCAATATACAATCACACCTTAACCATAGCAAACAAGAACACCGGCTGCAACTACAGCCCTCAAAATCGGCTCCTAATGACTGTCCCCTACAGTCATCTCTCACTAATAGAAATCAGATCGTATGGCTGCCACCCTCCAGACATCGATTAATTTTACATATAGAATACCTCTCTCATCCTCATATCTGCAACTAAGAACAATTATGCAACCAAATTATTTACAATAAAATGACAGGTGCGTTCATCTCGGCACCGGAAAGCTATCTGACCAAAACAAACATATCTTGGTCATCCAAAAAGCTTTTTTAATGAAACGAAAGGTCTTGTTTATTAGAAACGCTACTCTGGATGCAATGGAATAGGTCTCATAACCCAAAAATGAGCATATATGGTCTAACCAAATCATATGATTGCGCACCTCTTAATAAAATAGAGCCAAAATTACAATTTATGGTTATGAAGAAGAAGAATAGAAAGAAGGTAACAAGAATAGAAACTAAATTCCATGAGATTCATCCTTCCTCCATGCAGATCTTGACATTTAATATATGAACACTCAAACAACCAATCATCCATCATTTCACATATATCAAATAAAATAATGTAATGAAAACACAACATAAGAGAAATACTTATCTCAAAATATAAGCAACTGGCTGCATCAGGACAACTTTCCTCCTAGCCGTAGACATCGTCAAGCCTTTCTCGCTTGAATAGGTCACCCCCGATCTGAGACCATGGATACACGGGTATATTCTCACTTAGTCTCACTACTCTCAAAACTACCTCTCTCGAGAGACACAATTCTTCCCACTACTACTTTCTTGTCCGTCTCCACTGCCTATGGGATGTGACCTAGCTCGCCATTCCCATTTCTTGGATTCCTGTGTGAGAACCTGGACTAGTAGAATGATATAATGGAATCAAAGGGAACAAATAGACTCCCTATAAGTATCAACACACTATCAATAATATTAACCTTCCCAACATGGGTAGATAACATAAATCACATGGTCTAAAGCTCAAGATTAACTTCAACAAGGAGATGGCACATCGATTTATAGCATAAGGAGGACCATTCTAACCCAAATGGATCAACCCAAATTAGAGATAAGTAAGGTTTAAACTTCATCATGGAGAATTAACTTGAATTAGTGGAGTGGTGGCTTAGTGAAAAGATTCTCTTTCCCGAATTAGCACCATGAGGAGGAGTTACCCAAAAACTAAGGAGTGGAGCCAGGAAGAGCACATGGAGGCACACTAATGCACAAAGGGGGTTAAAAAACATAAAGGAGGTCGAAATAGGTGAGAGAGGGCATCCAATGGGGTCATAAATATAATGGAAGCGCAAAAATAGGATCATCAATGCATGGTGTAAGAGTGGAAGCTAGAAAATAGCTTACAGTCCTAAAAACAAGGAAAAGGGCTCATAAATGACCATAAACACCTAAATGTGAGGGAATATTTTCCCAAGTAGGGATCCCTATGCAATATGGGCCCACTAAGGTGTGCACAATATGCAAAAATATCTCCATAGTCCATAATTATTGAGAATAGGGTTCGCTGTACAAGGTTTGGGTGACGAACATTATTAATCTCACCAAGGTGCAAATATGAATTGGGATGGACAAAGTTAAGTCAACAATAAGTTATAAGGTGTTAGGGATGTCCCCATTCTGCCTCGCTTTGTGGAATCCATGGTCCCCCATACTCTTCTAGTTTCATTTGTTGAGCTAGTTGTTTATTTAATCAATCATTAACAACATTCAAAGATAACAAAGATTCTAGTAATACCATTAACATTAATAATTACGCCAAAGTTCAAGGTCATGTTATTAAACATTAATAATAAGTCCTTAATTAAATTCATCATGAAAATGAGCAAAATTCCATAATCATATAAAATATCATAAGTCCATAATGCAAGAGAACATAAATCACATGAAGGATCATAAGTCTGGGGCTTAACAACTAGGGTATTACATCTCCCTCCCCCTTAAAAAATGCATCGTCCTCATTGCATATTACATACATGCCGCAAAATTTCAAAATAGATTAGGGTATGCTTCCCTCATGGTATCCTCCAGCTCCCAAGTGGCATCCTCAGGATTGTAATGGGTCCATTGGACCTTTACATACCTGATTTCTCGATTATGAAGTAGCTTGACCTTGCTTCCCAAAATGGCAACAGGTTGTACCAGAAAATCCCCTTCCGATTCCACCTAGATAATAATCGATTCAATCACATGATTAGTACCATGTTCATACATATACACATATATATCAATAAAGAAAATAAAAGCACTCTAATTACTTGGATCACATTCCAATCAATTACATGGTTAGTATCAGGTATATACTTTTTCAATAAAGACACATGAAACACATTATGTACTCTAACACAAGCAGGTAGGGCCAACTCATAAGCTATAGGTCCTTTCTTAGCTAAGACCTCAGAAGGTCCACAATATTTGGCAGCTAGCTTGGAGAAATTTCCCAAGTTTAAGGAACTCTTCTTGGGTCTGAATTTCAAAAACACATGATCCCCAACTTGAAAATGTTTGGCGGTCCTGTTCTGATCTGCATAACTTTTATGCCTGTCTTGAGCTACCTTTAGATTCTTCTTTATCTTAACCATTTGATCCTCCATATCCTTTAATAATTTTGGTCCAACAATGACTCTATCCATTGGGTTATCCCAACTGATGAGAGTATTACACTTCCTTCCATACATGACCTCGAAAGGACTCATCTTCAAAGAGGAATGATATCCATTATTATAAGCAAGTTCCACCAAGTGTAAATAATCTTCCCACTTAGATGGTCGATCCATCACATACATCCTTAACATATATTCAATTACTTGGTTAACTCTTTCCATTTGTCCGTCTGTCTGAGGGTGGTATACTGTACTTATGTTTAGACTTGTACCAAACCCTTCGAACAATCCTTTCCAAAAGTTAGAAGTAAATTTTGAGTCTCTGTCTAATACTATAGCCTTCGGAATACCATGCAATCTGGCTACTTCTTTCAAGTAAATATTTGCAATGCTAGCTGCTTTGTGAGTTGTCTTTATTGGAATGAAGTGTGCTGCCTTAGTCAACTTATCTACCACAACCATGATTGCATCATTTTTCAATCTCATCTTAGGTAACTTGGTGATGAAATCCATCGTCACTACATCCCATTTCCATTCTAGTATAGGCAAGGGTTGCAACAACCCCATTGGATGTCGATGCTCAACTTTAACTTTTTGACATTCCATGCACCTAGCTATATATTATGCAACATCATTATTCATCCCTGGCCAATAGTATTGTTTCCTTAATGTTGTTGTACTATTTTATGATAACCTGAATGTCCGACATAAGGGACATCATGCGTTTCCTTCATAACCACCTTCCTTATATATCCAACATCAGGCACATAAACTCTATCTCTGTGCATGAGTATCCAATTTTCTTTAAACTTATACTTATCAAATTTATGTGGAATTTTCTGTTGTTTCAACCCTTCTTTCACCTGCTGATAAAATTCATCAGTAACACTGGCTTCAATGATCTTATCCTTCAAATATGATGTGCTAGTGTTGATAGCTGCTACATGCACCGCATGCATATTCCTAATAAGCGCATCAGCTACTTTATTTTCTTTACCTTTGATATGCTTGATGTCAAAGTCATATTCACATAATAACTCCATCCACCTCCTTTGTCTTGCATTCAAATTAGGCTGCTCAAACAAGTATTTTAACCCATCATGGTCAGTTCTCAACTCAAACTTTTTACCCATTAGATAATGTCTCCACATATTCAAAGCATGGATGATAGCTGCAAGCTCTAAGTCAGGGGTGACATAGTTCTGCTCATGTTCCTTCAACTTTCTAGATTCATAACTGACCACATACACATCCTACATTAATACTCCACCAATGCCTTGCTTGCATGCATGCTTGCACACAACAAAGTTTCCTTTGGGGTCCGCGATTTTTAGCACTGGTGCACTGGTAAGCATTTCCTTAAGTTTTTGAAAATTATCTTCATACTTAGAAGTCCAATCAAACTTCACACCTTTCTTTTGCAAAGATGTGATAGGATGATCCAACTTCGAGAATCCTTCGATGAACCTTTGGTAGTATCTAACTAACCCCATGAAGGATCTGAATTTTGATACATTCCTAGGTGTTGACCAATCCATAATGTCTCCTATCTTCTCAAGATCTACTGTAACACCTTCTTCAGATATGATATTCCCTAGGTAGTGGATTCTCCCTTGATAAAATGAACACTTGCTTAATTTGGCATACAATTGATGTTCTCTAAGAACTTGTGTTACTAGTCTTAGATGTTCTTCATGCTCTACCTTTTTCTTGGAACAGATAAGGATGTCATCCAAGAATACAATCACAAACTTATCTAAGCACTTTCTGAAGACTCAATTCATCAAACACATGAATACTGCAGGTTCATTTGTTAAACCAAAAGGTACTACTTTGAACTCATAGTGTCCATACCTTGATCTAAATGTTGTGTTACTGATATCCTCATTCTTAATTCTAATTTGGTGGTATCCCAACCTCAAATCTATTTTTGAAAACACCTTGGCTCCTCTCAATTGATCAAACAAGTCATCAATTCTTGGTAAGGGGTACTTGTTTTTAACCGCTTCTTTATTCAATTTTCTATAATCTATGAAAAGTCTTAAAGTTCCATCTTTCTTCTTCAGAAACAACACAGGAGCTCCCCAAGGTGAAACACCGGGTCTTATGTAACCTTTATTTTGTAGCTATTCTAACTGCATTTGTAATTCCTTTAACTCTGGAGTACTCATTCTATAAGGTTCTTTAGATGAAGGTATTGTTCTTGGCACCAAGTCAATAGAAAAATCAATGTCCCTCTTAGGAGGCATTCCTGGCGGTTCTTGAAATATATCTGCAAAATTTTGTAGTATTGGATAATCCTGCAACTCTAGCTCTTTTCCTTCTTTTGATTCTTCCACTTGAATTGAATATAATTGGCATCCCTTTCTAAGACATTTCTTCAATTGTAGAGCTGTGATCTCCCTCAGGGATATGGGTCTAGGTATTCCTTTTATTGTCACTTGGTTCCCTTCTTCATCCAAACAGGTATAAATTTTATTATGGAAATCCAAAACTGCATGGTGTGCATCCAACCAATCCATGCCAATCATAAATCATATGACCCCAAGGGTATGATGTTTAAGTCTTCAAAGGTTTTCATTCCATTCATTTCTAATGGACACACTATTACAAATTCAGTGATTTTCCTCTTGGCTCATGTAGCTAGCTATACTAGACTTGTTGTTTCAAGTTTACTTTCCTTTAAATGACATTTCTCAACAAGATTAGGTGAAATGTAACTATTCCTAACTCCCGAATCAATCAAAATAGTTATGGATTTATTAGCAATCTTACCTACTACTTCAATCATTTGAGATTGGTGGTCAGCTTGCCTCCCATCCAGGGCTACATAGATCCTTTGAACACTTCCACCTACATCTCCAACATTTGAAGCCTCTTGAATGTTGTGAAGGTTATTTTTCTTACGCGAGCACTGAATGGAAAAGTGATTTTCCTTGCATATCCAACATTCCACAGGTGGTCTTTTCCCTGAAGTATCTTCCTTTGACTTTCGTTGTTGGTAAGAATTATTGTTTCTAAACTTTGAAGGTTGGAAACCTTTCTTTCTCTGCTCCTGCTTTTTCTTCTTCATATCCTTCCAATTCTTCTAATATGGGGCCTTGCTCTTATTTTGTTCATATAAGTGTTTTTCCTTTCAGATGGTAGCCTTAAGGTTCTTTGGTCTATCATACTAGATTTTATCTCTATAAGATTCAGGAAGGCCACTTAGGAACCTTTGAATATTTACCCTCTCATCTTTGATGAAGCCCGCATAGTTCAAAAGTTCTAGAAACTTTTTCTCATAGGCCTCCATAGTCATGCTTCCCAACTTAAGCTCAAAGAATTCCTCCATCTTCTTCTCATAGTAGTGCTCAGAGATGTATTCTTTCTGAAAGTATTTCTTAAACTTCCTCCAAGATATTTTGTCTTCATTGATGTCTTTCAACTTAACCAGTTGATCCCACCAGATAGTTGCTTTACCTTGCAGATGGTATATGGCTACTCTTGCCTCCATATTAGGTGTATACTGATGCAACTGGAAGAATTTCCTAAGTCCTATCAACCATGCTTCGACATCTTCTCCTTTATTTACTTCTCCATCAAAAGTTGGGGGCTTGATTCTTCTCAACTCTCCTACTAGTTCATCTCGGTAAACCTCCTCTTCTTGTATCTCACTAGAGATCTTTCAGGACTGCTCTCTGTACTGCTTGATACATACCCCTTCTTTCTCTCTGAGTGATAAGGTATTTTTGAAGATGATCTAGGCCTCACATAACCTATTTTATGACTCTTTTCAGTGGATCTTTGGATGGTCTTTAATGATTTTAGATCATTCATAATCTACTCTTGGATATGAATTATTCTTTCATTATCCTCTCTACACTTCCTCACTGAATCCTCCAAGCTTAACGGTTCACTGCTCATCTTATGTCTGGTTTAACTTCTTCCCTCAATAAACTCCTCTTCGGGAATATATGGTTTCCGTCCTTCCTCAATATCCATCCCCAATCTCTGACTTCCTATTGTTGAACTTTTACTTGTTGAATACTTAGTCTTCACAAGTTTGATTAAAATATCAGTTGTAGTAGTCACACCGCTTGCTCAATCAATCACTAGGAACTACAATGTGTTCATTAATAACATTCTGTTAGTAGACTGCACATTCATATACGTTCATTATCATTAAAAAAAACCACTTTTCTTCTTGTTTATAAAGTAACCAGCCAACATTTCTAAGTTACAATCTACTTAGTTGGACAAGGGGCGGGGTAGAAATCCTTCCAAGATTTCTCCTTACTGGATGAACTTCAGGTCCATACCCATCCCAATCTAACAGTTTAATTAACTAACTCATATGTGAAATTATATTAAGGTGCATGCATCCAAGCTATCTAATGCAAGTTTATGCTTACAAGGTGACTTGAAACTTCGCAGAAGGCCCAACAACCACAACGTTGAAACCTTAAGCTCCGATACCACTTGTGATGTCCCCGAACCTTGAGATAAGGCCAAAGGTGCTACATTAAGACTAACTAAGGTTTAAGAACAATGGATATAGATAAATTACTATTGATCTGACTAACCATTTACCCAAATAAATTAAATTCTATAGATTCAATTATAACTAAAGTTTGTGACACTTAATTATTTAATTATGCCACTTAATTAAACAATTAATTGTGACACTCGATTAATAATTTCCAAAGTGAAAGCTAATGGTAATAATTGAAACAATAACATCAACAATACATGCTAAAAATCATATTCATTGTGAATAACTAATTTATGTATTTTGGGTTTGTTTGATAGCATAGTTTATAAATAACCAAGTATTGATGTCATTGATTATTTGAAAATTAATCTACTTTTTCGGTGTTATTATGTGTGTATTGTTAGTGACCATAAAAATTAAGGAAAACCACATATCATGGAGAATACATAGGCTACAATATACAGCCACACTGAAACCATAGCAAACAAGAACACCAACTGCAACTACAACCCTCAAAATCAGCTCCCGATGACTGTCCCCTACAGTCATCTCTCACTAATAGAAATCAAATTGTATGGCTGCCACCCTCCAGCCATCGATTACTTTTACATATAGAATACCTCTCTCATCCTCAGATCTACAACTAAGAACAATTATGCAACCAAATGATTTACAATAAAATGACAAGTGCATTCATCTCGACACCGGAAAGCTATCGAACCAAAACAAACATATCTTGGTCATCCGAAAAGCTTTTTCAATGAAATGAAAGATGTCATTTACTAGAAACGCTGCTCCGGATGCAATGGAATAGGTATCATAACCTAAAAATGAGCATATATGGTCGAACCAGATCACATGGTTGCGCCCCTCTCAATAAAATAGAGCCAAAATTACAATTTCTGGTTATGAAGAAGAAGAATAGAAAGAAGGTAACAAGAATAGAAACTAAATTCCATGAGATTCATCCTTTCTCCATGCAGATCCTAACATTCAATACATGAACACTCAAACAACCAATCAGCCATCATTGCACATATACAAAATAAAATAATGTAATGAAAACACAACATAAGAGAAATACTTATCTCAAAATATAAGAAACTGGCTACAGCAAGACAACTTTCCTCCCAGCCGTAGACACTGTCAAGCCTTCCTCACTTGAACAGGTCACCCCCGAGTTGATACCATGGATCCACGGGTAGAATCTCTCTTAGTCTCACTACTCTCGAAACTACCTCTTTCGAGAGACACAATGCTTCCCACTACTACTTTCCTGTCCGTCTCCACTGCCTATGGGATGTGATCTAGCTTGCCATTCCCATTTATTGGCTTCCTGTGTGAGAACCTAGACTATTAGAGTGATATAATGGAAGAAAAGGGAACAAATAGACTCCCTCTAAGTCTCAACATGCTATCAATAATATTAACCTTGCCAACACAGGTAGATAGCATAAATCACATGGTCTAAAGCTCAAGATTAACTTGAACAAGGAGATGGCATATGGATTTATAGCATAAGGAGGACCATTCTAACCGAAAAGGATCAACCCAAATTAGAGATAAGTAAGGTTTAAACTTCATCATGGAGAATTAACTTGAATTAGTGGAGTGGTGGCTTAGTGAAAAGATTCCCTTTCCCGAATTAGCACCATGAGGAGGAGTTACCCAAAAACTAAGGAGTGGAGCCATGAAGAGCACATGGAGGCACACTAATGCACAAAGGGGGTTACAAAACATAAAGGAGGTCAAAATAGGTGAGAGAGGGCATCCAATGGGGTCATAAATATAATGGAAGCACAAAAATAGGATCATCAATGCATGGTGTAAGAGTGGATGCTAGAAAATAGCTTACAGTCTTAAAAAACTAGGAAACAAGCTCATAAATGACCATAAACACATAAATGTGAGGGAATATTTTCCCAAGGAGGGATCCCTATGCAATATGGGCCCACTAAGGTGTGCACAATATGCAAAAATATCTCCAGAGTCCATAATTATTGAGAATAGGGTTTGTTGTACAAGGTTTGGGTGACGAACATTATTAATCTCACCAAGGTGCAAATATGAATTGGGATGGACAAAGTTAAGTCAACAATAAGTTATAAAGTGCTAGGGATGTCCCCATTCCCCCTCACTTTGTGGAATCCATGGTCCCCCATACTCTTTTAGTTTCCTTTGTTGAGCCAGTTGTTTATTTATTCAATCATTAACAACATTCAAAGATAACAAAGATTCTAGTAATACCATAAACATTAATAATAACGCCAAAGTACAAGGTCATGTTATCAAACATTAATAATAAGTCCTTAATTAATTTCATCATAAAAAGGAGCAAAATTCCATAATCATATAAAATATCATAAGTCGATAATGCAAGAGAACATAAGTCACATGAAGGATCATAAGTCCGGGGCTTAGCAACTAGGGTATTACAGAAAAGTAGTCACTGAGATTATGCAACTAGTCAAATTTTAATGGTTTGCAAATGCATTAAAAGAGACACTAAACTTATATTTTAAACATGGGATGTCATCATTATGGTGTTAACTAATGTTCATAACAGAAAATAAAGGGAATGGACATGTTTCGCATAAATTGCTTTGAACTGGAAAACTAGTTATTTTAGCAATGAAATCTAGGTGGGGTGTAAAAGATTAATAAGAAACTCAGTCAAAATAGATCAAAATGTTATAAAATTTGCAGAGACAATAAATCATAACATAATAGGTTAATGATAATCAAAATAATTTTCATAAGAACATTAGAGGTAACCTCTCATAGCAAAACTCCCAAAATATGGCTCTGAAGCTAGGAAACCAAAGAGAATCTATCCCTAAAACTCCCAAACTCTATGAATGACCTGAAAGTCGTATGAACTAGATATTAAGAAATATATTGGACATCAGAACATGAACCATATCATATTGGGGTCTAAATTCCCATTACATTACTCCAAAATTTCTAGAACTTCATAGAAATGACAGAAGGAGAGAAGAAGAAGAAATGTCACTGATAGGAGGCCTCCAAACTCTTCAGAATGATCTGATAAGCGACTGAAGGAGAAATCAAGACCTGCAAACAAACACCATTACTTGCTGCACCAACTTCTTGAACCAATATTGAACAAGAGTGCTAAGGAGCACATCTCCCAAATCTAGTTGAGGCACACCACTCAACCATTGAGTAGAAGAGCTCTTAAGACAAACTTTAAATGACCAAAAGCTATGAGAGGGGTGCACTATCATTGTTTTATAGAAATATTAGGCTTCAAGGTCGAATTGGCTCCATAGGTGGCCCACCTCCCTTGCCCAATGCACCTTCATGAGGAAATTAGGAACTTCCTTGCTTTGTCTCCTAGATTTCTTGACTTGCCAATTGTCTTGCTTTTCCTCTATTGAAAATTGTGCCCTCCTTGTGCCTACTTTTTTGGATGACATGCCTTAGTCCCTTTTAGCAAATGCACCCTCTTTGTGCTTGCTTTTCTGGCTGACATGCCTCAATCCTTTTAGAAACTATGCCCTCTTTACTTTCCAAAACTTTCCTGCTTTTTTTGTTGGCTTGCTTTTCCTGTAGTTTCCCTTCTTGTGCATGCTTTTTATGACTGATTTCTTTTGTCTTTTCTTTCTTTATTTGTCTCAAAGATTCCTTGGTCCACCTCATCAACCTATGCACCCCACTTGGCTCATTATTTATTTAATTAAACTTAAAATTAATTTAATTCATGAAATACATACTTTGGATAAAATACAATTCTTTATTTAATTGCCTCATACAAAATTTAATCCCCTTTTTAATTAATCTAGTCCTCCACTAGGAACCATGGGGTTCTTTAGGGTTAGGGGTTTCTCCATGGTGTTAACAATAAAAATGGGAACATTACAATCCTCCCCTCCAAAAATTACCTGTCCTCAAGCAATGAACCAACTCCAACTATCTATGAAGCCAAATGGTGACTTCAATCCTCAAAATATATTGTGGTATGTCTAGAATGGGCATCCTCAATTCCAAGCTTAATACCAAGTCCACCATGTTTTTGTTGCACCACTTTGATTATAGTCATACCCCAATGACTAACCCCATTTTCAACAAATTTTTCAACCCAGTTAAGATAACTGAGTAGAATGCATGGATCACACTAACTTCTCTGCAAGGATCCAAATGTTGCTGCCCTTTTTGGAAAGTTGTCATTCCAAAGAATGCCAGGGTCCCATGGTATTATCTGCACCCTTCCAAACATCAGTAATAACAACAAAATTTCATCATCATAGAAAATGAAAATGAGGATGTGAAAATCATACCACCACACTAAAAGTTGGAAACGCCTAATGCAAAACTGAATATTTGTGAGACTTCCCCACCTAACATGAAACTCCTAAATGTGGGGCCAAATCATATCAATAGTTTCCAAAATATGTGACTTCATGTACAAAATAACACTGAAACACACATCATTTATGTTCTCAAGGCACAGGTGGTGACCCCATGTCCATCCATGTATATTGGGAGCATCATATAGCAAACATAGATGGTCAGGCCACTACTCATGTGAAATATGGGTTGTGCATGATGAAACTTCACCGATGCAAGAAATAAATTACCTTTAGGGTTGTTCAACTACAACATGTATACACTCACCCAATCAGTGGAGGAATCCTAATTCCAACTTAGAGATTCCAATGGATAACATGTAACTTCCCCATGTGCAAGGTTTGCTCTAATCAAAGATCTCAAATTTTTATTTATTCTTCCACTCAAATTACTCAAGTGGACCTGCCATGCATCACTGTGCATGATGGAGACATTAGTTAGATGCCTATGTTGCTCCTCAAAAATTTGGTAAGGGAATGGTGCACTTTTCAAACCCTAAGGCTTGATCATCAAGTCATCAGAAGAAGGGGGAGCCTCATGCTCCTCATGTAGCACCACTAAAAAAAATCCCTTCACCCAATTTTCATCCCCACATGATATGGCTAAATTAAAAGTGTGGGGTGAAGAACTGTGAACCAACTCTTTGCAATACTCCTCCATCAAGCTAATGGGTGCACAACTTCCTCCATTGGTTGGATCAGTGAAAGTGTAATCATGTGCCTCCTCCAAAACTATGCAACAACATTCTAAAGGCAATTCACAATCTCTTGGGCGATGAACAAGTGCCTGGTCTTCATTTCTCTTGAACTCAAACTCCTCAAGAACAAGAAAATCAAAATGCACCTCATGTGCATGTGCATGGGAGGTATCTAATGGCTGCAAAATAAGTCTATGCTGCTGCTCACTTGTTGGGACAATGTCAATAAAACCAAAAGATTTATCATAGAAGCAAAAACATTTTTTCCTTGATGAATCTCCACCTTGGCTATGTATTCATCCACCCAATCCATGGTTGAATGAAATCTTTGGCTTGCTGATTTATGTGAGATGTAATCAGCCACCCTCTTCGAAGCTAAGTCTTCTCTCCATATAGGTATCTCCAAAGGCCTCTCCTCCAATGCATGCATGTCAAACAACTCCCTATAGATGCAAGAAAAACTTGTGCATCCTTGAACCTCCATCTCAGTGATGTACTTGTCTATCCAATCCATGGACAAAGAAGTACCTTTACTTGCAGATTTGAATGGTATGTGTTCTTGAATGCATTACTGCAACAAGTCAAATGTGTCTTGCATCTCCTTTCACAAACACTTGCAAAACATAATTTTCTTCATATTCCTCCTCCACATAAAGTTCCTTCACCATAGCCATGCATTTCCTTCCATGCAAGACGAAAGATGTGGTATATTCAACTCCTTTTAAAGTTGATATGGCATGTGCATATGCATAAATAGATCTTCACAAAACTCCATTCTCACATTCTCTTTTTAGTTTTTACATCATTGTTACAAATTCAACTCCTTTCCCTATAGTCACCATGACTCTTTTAATATTACATATTCCTAAACAACTCTGGAATTCATTACACCAAAAGAAGCTATATACATTATACAGCCTAGCAAAAGTGATGTTTAATGTCCATATCTATAATAACATGACACAACATAAAATTAACCTTTACAATAAAAAAAATATAGTCCAATTGATATGTATCCATATTCATAAATTAAAAATAAATAAATAAATTTTAATATTAAAATATTTAATAAAAGTTACAAAACATTAATTAATAAATACAAACATCAACATAAATTAAATAACATCAAATTTGCAATTTAATTTTTTCTCTTTCTTAATGCTTAACATATCCAAAGTAAATTCACAGTTCAAAGAATTTTAAAAACAGAAGAGATACATATAAAAAACTAACAATGAATTCATGTCCAGCACAGTAATTTTTTTTGGTTCTCTTCATACTCAGAAAATGAACACAAGGACAACCATCATACCGATCACATTGAACAAGGAAAGATGCTATGGCAGGGCTGGGAAGTTAGACACCTCAAAACTATCATGTGTGCCAAGGGTTTTAAATTTGTTTTACGGAATGAAAGGAGGCAGTTGCACGTCAGAGATCTGAGAAATGGCAATTCCATGACAGTCCCTGCACCTCTTATTCAAAACTACAAGGATAACGTTGTTTCGTGGACTTCGATGATTACAGACTATGCTCAGAATGGTAGAATTGAGGATGCACGTCAACTGTTTGACAAAATGCCCAAACGAAACGTGATCTCATGGGCCGCCATGATTGCAGCATATAGCCACAACGGGAGAATGGAAGATGCACGCCAACTGTTCAACGAAATGCCTGAACGAAATCCCATCACGTGGAATACGCTGATCTCGGGATATGTCGAAAATGGTAACATAGAGGAAGCCTGTGGATTGTTTGACAAAATACCCGAAAGAAATGTGATTGCATGGACTACCATGATTACAGGATGCTCACAGAATGGCAGAATAGAATATGCCCGCGAACTGTTTGACAAAATGCCGGAACGGAATGCAATTTCGTGGAACGCCATGATCACAGGATACATTCGCAATGCACAGATTGACAATGCGCGTCAACTGCTCGATAAAATGCCAATTCGGAACATTGCATCTTGGAATTCGATGATAACAGGATAGGTACAGAATGGGAGAATTGATGATGCATATTGGCTCTTCAATAAAATGCCGGAACAGAATATGGTGTCATGGACGGCAATAATTTCAGGGTATGCACAGAATGGGTTTGGCAAGGAGGTTCTCTGTTTGTTTTCCAAAATGCAATGGACAGGTAAAAGGGCCAATGAATCCACCTTCACTAGTGTTATTGGTGCATGGACAAGCCTATTAGCTCTGGAACAGGGTATGCACATCCATACCCACATCGTCAAAAAATGATTCAATTCCAACGTTTTTGTTGTGAGTGCCCTTGTTACCATGTATTCAAAATGCAGGGATGTAGACAGTGCGTGGGAACTATTTGATACCATATCTGAACGAAATGTGGTTTTATGGACGTCAATGATGACAGGATACATACAAAATGGAAGACTAAAGGATGCACGCATACTGTTTGAGAAAATGCCAGAAAAAAATGTTGTTTCATGGACAGCGTTGATTACAGGATATGCACAGAATGGACATGCTGAAGAAGCCCTCAAGTTATTTTTCCAGATGCGGCAGTCAAACGTTAAACTGAACCAGTTGACATTTTCTAGCGCTATCAGCGCATGTGGTGACCATGCTGCTGTGGAACAAGGGCAGCAAATTCATGGCCATGTAATAAGAAACGGTTTTGAATCAAATGTCTTTATACGCAGTGCTTTGATTGCGATGTATGCTAAATGTGGGAACATAGATGAGTCATTTCAACTGTTTAGTCATATTCATGAAAGAGATTTGGTCTCATGGAATGCAATGATTGCAGGTTATGCTCAACATGGGCATGGTAGGAAAGCGCTTCAATTGTTTGAACAGATGCAACAAGTAGGTTTGAAGCCAAACCATATTACTTTTGTTGGTGTTCTATCTGCATGCAGCCATGAAGGCCTAGTTGAGGAAGGTCGGCGCTATTTTTATTTTTATTCGATGACTCGAGACCATGGTATCTTGCCAGGAAAAGATCATTATGGTTGCATGGTTGATATTCTTGGTCGTGCTGGTTGTTTAGATGAGGCATATGATTTTATCAGCAAAATGCCATTTGAACCGGATGTTGTTGTGTGGGGATCCTTTTTTGGCTCCTGCCAAATCCATCAAAATATGGAGCTGGGTCAACATGCAGCAGAGCACCTACTCAAGTTGGAACCATGGAATGCCACAGCATATGTGGTGCTTTCAAACATTTATGCTGCGGCTGGAAGGTGGGACGATGCTGAAAAGATGAAAATGGCAAGAAAAGATAGGGGGATAAGAAAGAACCCAGGGTGCAGCTGGATTGTGGTCTCAAAAACAGTTCATAAATTTTATGTAGCTGATAGACCACATGCCCAGACAGAGCATATCTATGCAACTTTAGAGAGATTGGCTGGGAAAATGCAAGTGGTAGGATACATGCCTGTCAAGAACTTGGCGCCGCACGATGTAGATGTATTAGATGAACATATTCTTCCTTACCATAGTGAGAAGCTGGCCATTACTTTTGGGCTTATCAGCACACCTGTTGGGACACCTATTCGGATTTTCAAGAACCTTCGTATATGCTTAGATTGTCACAATGCTACCAAGTTCATATCAATGATTACTAGGCGAGAAATTGTTGTTCGGGATTCCACTCGCTTTCATCATTTCAAAGATGGACATTGTTCGTGTAAGGATTATTGGTAATTTAAAGTACCTTCCTAGAAATGGCTGGGAATTATTCTCATTTCCAGGATAATATTGTGGCTCTAGATCTGTAGTTTATTGAATTTGTTATAAATAGCATAAAAACAGCTTGTTCAATGTCTACTGGCTAAGATAGTTCAAGGGCGGCATTTCAAATAATCCCAAAATCTTTGATATTTAATTATAGTACCATCTACATTGTTAATGTTGTAGGATGGTTCTACCTGGATATCCTTGTTTAATCCTAATGTAGAGTGGTGATTGTGTATCAGTAGAAGCATTATAATTGATCCGAAGGCATTATAACTGACACGTTGAGAAAAACAACCCTTCAAGGGTGAACCATCAAAACAATCCCTCCCATTTAGGTAAGCTTCACAGTAAGGGGATACTATTCCATCAAACTCGTCCAAGTCTTACACTTTACCCCAACTACTTATTCATGTCTCATGGGATTGGACCTTGGTGGGTTGCCTGACATGCCACTGTCTTCACTGCTGAACTATGTCAATCTCATGTTAAGAACGATAAAAGTAAGATAAAACAATAGGCAATGAGTTAGTAATACCCTATGGTTATTTTAATGTAGTTGATAAGCAATAGTAAGAGCGAGTCAGTAATCGGTAATGGTATGGGAGTGGAGTTTATGAGCAACTACATGACCAAATCAAAATGACAGGGTATGGAATGGTGACTCGCTGAGAAATGTAGGAGTAAGACCATACGTCGTAGAGTATAAGTTTAGGACAAAGTCTCTCAATTGGCATTATATATTTATTATTTCAAGTTCTATGACTATAATACATAGAATTGAGCTTTCAGAAGTTTTGTCTATAGAGGAGTTTATATCTAGCATTTATTTTGGTATGTATGCATGGACGTTTACCTTGCATGTTACGATCCCATTCCATAAATTTCATATGAACTCTTGTGTTTCATATTATCCATGCCTAATCTAGATTAATGTGTGTGAGCAATTTCTGTGTATTAGGATTTTTGGCAGTTGGTTGTCTTTTGGGTAATTTTGTGTGCAATGTTATTGGAACCAAACTGGAAATAGTATAACCAGTCGGTTGGACCCATATTGAGAGGTTTCTGGTTGGAATTGGCTTCTTGTTAACAGTAAGTCCAAGTCCACCCCAAGGAAATTTGTCCAAATTTTTTCATTCATCAAGATTCTAGAATTAGTGTATGAAAAAGATTATTAACAAGATCTATTCTGGCCCATGAATTCAGCATGGATGGCTGCAATGAAGATGGTATGGAGAGGAAATAAAACTATTTTTCCCATGTACAAGACAGTAGAGCAGATGAAAGAATGATTGGAGGTACCACTATTGAGCTGGAGGATAGAGACAAACATTGTACACATGCTTTGGAATCCTATGGGCATTTATCTCATTGATGAGCTAAGTACTCAAATTCTGAGTGTTGCCGCCTTTCACACACCTGGGGGGACGTGGCAGAAATCTTCAAGCCACTTGGTGTGTCTTTGGGGGCAAGTCTCGAGTCAAGGCTGTCACCTTGTTCTTGACTCCTCCGTTTAGGCTCAACTCTTAATGAAGCCAAAGGAGGTAGATCCTATTAAGTTACTAAGGCTAATTACTTTAGTATGATGGTATTAAATTGAATAAGTTGCTTAAGAGTTTAAAATTAACAATTGAGAACCACAGATGACAAGATGAAAAATAAACACAAGTAAGCACAATGATGACACACAATATATATATCAAAAGAAGTAAGCAAATAACCAGTGCCTTAAAATGGAGTCGCAAAATGATTAAATGTGCTTGCATGTGTTTGGAGTGAATGTTTTGCAATTGTCTCTTGGTACGTTTTAAGTTAATATGAAAAATGAGTGGAATAAACTAGGCGAAAGGGGATTCCAGATATATCCGAGGGATACTTGGAGTATGTCCAAAAAAAAACCTTCACGGCTATCCGCAAGGAATGTGTGGGTTGAATGGAGTCTCTGAGATTGTGTTCATAATACACCTGCTAGGGTGTAATAGAGATCGACGCCTCGAGGTCACTGTCCAGGAGTTCCCACTTTCTTTGGGTATTTTGCCACTGCTTACAGTTTGTTTGAGACATTGGATTTTTGTCTGATGGCGGTTAATTGGGGAAAGTGAAACCTAATTACTCTAATCACTCATATTGCTTTTGATGCAGCTTGACTGATCGGACGAACCGCAGTCAAAACGTAGAGCATACACACTAGAGTCTTTGTAATTTTTAGTAAATTTTAATCGACGTGTTTTTATTAGAAAGAAAACCCTCCAGGGACCTCTTTCGGTCCAAGTGGACCTCAATCGAGGAATCAAGGAGGGGGTTGATTTTAAATTTACTGATTGCAGAAATTAACAATGAATAATGAAGCAACAAAAATAAAATAGACCATAGGTTCTCTAATTAAATCTACCACGATCCTCTTTCACTTTTCGGTTCAATCAGGATTCGTAGGATAAGTATTCAAGTTACTTTGACTTTATAATATGGAAGATATGATGAAAGTAATCAAAGTAAACTATTTTGCATGAATAAAACTAATCTAGAGCAAAAAATAGAAAAAATGCAAAAAATGAAAAAAGAGGACATGAATCCCCTCAAGGGGGATGGGGAATGGGCTCGAAAGAGCCTATTCAAAATTATTTTTTATTACCAGCAGTTACAATATCAGGAAAATGATATAATGTCTTTTGGTTCTTATACAGAACGGACCCAAGAGCTTACAAAGTGCAAAAATTAAAGATTTTGGGAAAAGGGGAGACCCATGGGGGGTTCCGGATGGCCCAAAAGTCACTTCTCGGACATCACCTCCTCTTTTTTTCTGTTATACCTGCTAAAAACCATCAAGCTTGTTAAACTGAAATATGTCCAAAAGCATTTTGAAAGTACCTTTGGGTCAACCCACTTTTAACAAAGAGCTAAGTTAGAACTAATTAATAAAAAGGTGAAAAAGAACCAAGGAAAGCTTTCCTTGGTAGCTTGGCTTGCCTTTTGGGCAGTCAATATAATGTGCACTGATTACTGGATTTATCTTTTATAACAGAAAACAAAAATTTAATGCATGCAAGTTACAAATTTTCTTTAAAATGCCATGCAAAAAGGACGATTTCCCCAAAGCTAGATTTAGAATGCTTATGAAACCTTTTAAGAACAAGACCTAGATTATGAGCTTTAAGAAGATAAATCTATGTTAAATTTTACTATAAGATGATAGATCTAAACAAATCAAAGCTATGAACCAAGTAACCGAGTATATTTTAAATTTTGAGAGGAGAAAGAGAAGAAGGAAAGCCTGTAGCCGTGAAGATCAATCGTGGAGCTTTCTGGTGGAATGTCGAGGGACTATGCCTTTAAGAAAGTTTTGGAGAAAGTGAGGAAACAAACTAAATCAACACCCTCTCCAAGCTAGGAACGTACAACTAATCCAAAGGCTTTCCAAGATGCTCGTGAGATCCGGTTAATACATAAACAGAGATATTAGAATAGCATGCATATAAACTTATAAAACATGTTAAATCTAGATCTCTAGACATGCATAAAAGAAAAAGAGATAGCTAATAAACTTATTAACATATTCCTTTCCTATCAAGATCATAATAAACTTATTATCAATTTTTTAGCACTAGATCCACAAGATCAAAATAAGCAAGTTACGAACATAGATACAAGTTACCTTAGTGAAACATGGCAATGCTCATCCACACATAATAACATGACACCATCTTGCCTCCAAAGCTTTTTTTTATTTCAACATGAAAAATACAACAACATTACAACAACAACAGCTCCTCAATCCGACTCTAACTAGCTTGGAAAGGAGGAGACCGTGCTTTATTTATAGCAAAAACTGAAACCCTAGCCCAGAGGGGGCGCAATTCCCAAGGAGATAGGGACTGCAATTGCATGAGGAGTCAAGCCGAGCTTGATCTGAGTCTATCTGAGTGTAACTGGGTTTGATCTGATGATGAACTGAGTCTAACTGGATGAACCGAGTCTAACTGAACTAGAACTGCAAATCGGAGTGACACTTCACTCAATAAACTGAACCAACCAACAAACAAATCCCAGTTTGATCCACACATGTGGAGGAGAGAAAAAGGAGGGCGCAACCCTAGATTTGCATGAGCCAATTAAGCTCCTCTTCAGCCCACATCATGCCTTCAATCAAGGAGTGGGAACTCCTGGTCAAATTGAAGGCAATGAAACTGACTTCAGTGAAAATGGAGCAAAATCCACTGATTTAGGAATTTGGGTTTGCTCTATTATTTAATTAATTTTTAATTAAATTAATTAATATTCGATTTTTATTTTTTATTTTCTCAACTGAGTGATGGAAAAATCACTCAAAACTTAGGAAAGTGGGTTTATGGGTTTACCGGGTGCTCTGGGTTAGAAAATGAGCACTCACATGACTGAATCTGACTTTAGCCCCACTTTTATTACAAGACCAATTTTTCCAATTAGACTATTAAAAAATAGCTCAAGTTTTGTGGAAAAATTAAAATAAAAAAATAAAAAGACAAAACCTAGGGGGACTTAGCACATGATCATATGACTCGACCATAATGCCTAGCATGTTTATATATTAACACACATACTCTAATAACCTCAATAGGCATAAATTCCAAGCCGACCACCCCAACTTTGGAGGTATTGAGTGAAAAATTCAGAAATTATCAGTTGTTTATTCAACAACCAATAATAACCAAGGGAAAAAACACTCTGGGCTGATCAGATTGACAAATAAAGTCCAAGAGTCCAAGTCTTTTACAGACACTACCATGCTAGAACATTTTATTACAACTCCCCCAATGGGGTATGAACATGTGGTAGATAAAAAAAACACTTCCCAGAAACAAGTCTGAAGGTCTTCTGAAGTCCGAACAAATCATCTTTGTCTGGTTCACCAGGATCACTAGATAAAACCACCAAGTACAACTTAGGTGGTAACACTAAGCAGTATATTGTGACAGCAAAGGGTTATTTTTCAATGGCATTGGAAGGATAGTAGGTTGTACGTAGGGGTTATGAATCATGATATACCCATTATTTAAGCAGCTCTCTATGGCAGTATTTCAAAAGTGCATGCTAGATTCCAATTCTTGTATACAAGAATGCAGGTCTTCACTTTGTTACGTGTTTTAGATGAGGAGAAACTTGGGCTACTAGTATGTATAATCTGAAGTAAATGATAAACATCAAGCCTTCAAGTATATAGCTAGAAGTGCAAAATTTGGCTAAGAAAGCAACAATAAAGGAAGTCTGTGCTCTTTCTAGCATAAGCACCTGGATCACCGATGGAGGTAGCTTTGGATACCTGTCAATTTTCACCTTCAAGAGAAATAAGCTAGAATCTCCAAATCTAGTTACAGCACTGATTGTTATAGTCCGTTTGAAGAGGACTAAAGTGACCTCAGTTACAAAGTCATCATTCAGTATTATGAATTACATTGGGCACTTGCTAGAATTAAATAAAGAAGCCCGCTAGAAGAGGACTACCAATTTTCACCTTGAGGGGAAATAAGCTAGAATTTCCAAATCTAGTTACAGCACTGATTGTTACAGTCCGTTTGAAGAGGACTAAAGTGACCTAAGTTACAAAGTCATCATTTAGTAGTATGAATTAAATTGGGTAGTTACTAGAATTAAATAAAGAAGCCCGCTAGAAGAGGGACTGTGGTATTCTTGGCACCTTTTGCTTCAAAAGAAGAGGAGAGAAATGCTGGAGGTGACCTATTACCAGGTTTCATTTCATCATACGGTCTGGACGTACAACCTTTTTAGATCTTGGTGTAAAAGGCAGCATCAATCGAGACTGGAAAACAATATAAAGAGCTAGAGAAACATCATAGTCAGAAGCAAGGTTCAGCAGGAGATGTAGCTAAGGTAAAGGCACTATCAGAGGAAGATTATTTTTCAAAGAACATTAAGTTTTCAATATGGCTTAAAGAGCAACGAGCAATGTTTTTCTCCAATTTCTCTTCAAAGAAGACTCACAAGTTACTTTCGGAATTTGTAAATGTATGGAATAGTAGATAGTTGCAAAGTGAATACTATGAAGACATTAATAGTGCTCCTTGCACAAATCATAATTGGGGATTAATAATAGACAACAAAACAATATCTGAAGCAGATCTTGTTAGAGAGAAAGAAATATCAAAAGATGCAAGAAGAGGCTTTAGAGAGATTCTTCTCAAGTCTACAAGATGTGAGATAATGCTTGAGAAAAAAACCATAAATAGGGCGTGTTAACGTTCAAGTTAGCACCCTGGACCAAGGTCACGGATCATGGTGCAATGAGATGTAAGAATGAGAGATTCTAGTGCCTAAAGTCACCACAACCCAGCTTCTCAACACTTTAGGTCATCTTCTAAGGCCAACAGGAGTCCATTGTTAACAACTTTTAACTTGCAAAGTATCGAAGGAAACATGGTGAAGCAAAATGATGGTTATTTGAACTTTGGTTAAATATGACAATGTGAATGTATGATAAAAGGGCGCATGAATGATGAAATTATTTCATAATCTAATGGTATAGGACAAGGACGTGAAAATCAACAGTTTAGAATAGATCTGCTTTGTGGAGATGCACAAGAGATAAGGGTATGCGGCGATAATTAACAAGGTGCGAGGATCGACGGTTATGGGACCGGGTCGGCAAAATCTATAGTTGATAAGAAGTCCACTCCATAAAGTTGCGCGTTGTTAAGAACAAAATGGCCCAGCGGAATGTGTACGTGTAATTTAATCCAACGGCTTAAAAATAAAGTGAATATTCATCAACAGTTATCATTAGATCCGGAGGGTAGAGTTACACGGCGGTTGAAGTAGAAAAGCAGTAGCGGAATAAAAACTGCGATACACGTGGCGGCTTGTGGTACATTCCGCGGAGAAAAATGGTTTAAGAAAAACCACTAGAAAGAGCCTCCGGAATGGACTTCTATATAAAGTGAAGTTGACTTATTTTGGAAAATCATTTTTTATTTTACATGCCAGGACGAATGAAAAGGACCATCCACCATCATTTCGCAGTCAACTTCGGGTATATATAGTTACAGTCACAGGTAAGCTTCGAATACTTGAGCTTTATTCACAGAATTATCGTCGTTTTTCTATTATGGAGAAAGAGAAAGGGTTAGAAGGTCTTAATCGAGTTCTGGATGAAAGAAAAGAATTCTTGGTTGATAGAGATAGGGGTGTATATGACCCATTCCTGTCAGTGGGAAATGTATCGGTTATTAAGGAAAGATTGTGGCGATATAATTCACAAGGAAACGACATTTTGAATGCATGCAAGTCATTTCTATATTATTTCGTCATTGAGCAAACCTTACATTTTTCTGAATTTGCCGAGTGGTGTGCAAGTAATTACTCGTCTTCTGAAAGAGTCATTGTGAGTCATTCCACTTCCAAGATATTGTGTAGAATTGATGCAAAAGCTATCTGTGGCTTTCTGAATTTGCTTGATAAATACCCTAATAGTGGTGAGTCTATAAATGAGTCTGTTTTGGCTGAAGTATACAGAGGTTGTAAAACTAAAGTTTGATGTGAAATTTTGTCTAGTATTCTTAATGAAGGTCAGTCATTAGAATGTCTCTTTTTGCCGTATCGTATTCACATCTTCAAAGAGGAGGTCCAATTGGTTGTGTCTTTGGTCTGTCAGGGTTTAGGTTTAGATGATGACTTTCATGTTAGTGAGGTTGTCTTGGGCTTCTTATTGAAAATGAGTTCAGTTAGTCTTGAGTCTGAGTCCCATCCGATCCATGCCTTCAGTTTGGATGAATATTTAGCAGAGGCTATCCATATCCAATTAGTCGAGTTCTCAAAAGTCATATTTTTCAAGTATCAATTATATTTGTTGAACATGTTATTATGTTCAAACGTAACTGAATTGCAATTATTGAATACTATATTCTCTTCGGATCTGCCGAAACAAATCAATATGTTCGAATTTGTAAATTCCATTATGTCAGAGATATATAAGTTACTGTTTGATGAAGTATTACCCAAAGTGTTGGAAGAAATGAAGATCATGATGCAATCGTCACCAGAAGACAGGATTAGAGATTGGTTTTTGTATAAAGACTTTACAGTTTTGAGAGTATATGATTTCATCGAAGAGTCTTACAGGTTGCCTGCTTTCCTTACCCCTAGGATCTTTGCATTAGAATACACGAGACAAAGATTACATGCAGAAGAGGAACATTTCGGGGCGTTCAAAAAATCCTCCAATATCAAATCCCCCCTTAAAGTTGGTTCATTCATCTTTAAAAACATGGGTGCCCTAGTGATTGTGGAGAAATTATTGGAAAATATGGATTTTCCAAAGGAACAAAGGGTTAATTATGATCCTTATCATATAATTTCTCTAAGAAAACAAACAAATAAAAATAAACCATTTGATCACCAGGTTGTTCAGGGTTTGGAGGAAATAGTCAATTTGTCTCATTTTGTGGAAAATCTAGGGAGCAATCAGAGTACAAGTAGTGGATCAATTACAGTTTCTCAAATGCCAGAAAGTTTCAATGTTTTAATTAAAAGAATTTTTTTTGAGATTGAAAATATCGAAATAGATGAAGACAGTTCACATAAGAAGACCAAAACATCTCGAGATGATAAAATTTCAAGTGAAGTAGTTTCAGATGAGTTGAAAAATGTAGCTTTGATTTCTAAGAAGTCAGTGTAAATGAATCAATTTTCTTTTGAAAGTGCAAATAATGCAGAATCAAGTTCAGTTTTTAAATCTAAAGCAGAATTCATGAATAGCTATGTAGAAAAGCAGGGACAGTCCCTAGAAAAAACTAAAAATCTACTCCCACGAGTGAGAAGTCTGAATAACCCAAATACTTCCTTGATTTCCACTTGGGATGTAGAGAGAAACACTTTAAAGTTAGCTATGGTAAGTGACAAAAAAGTGGCCGAAATGGAAGTAAGATTGGATAAAATCAGTGTACCAAACAAAACATAGTTGCATAAACAGATAGGAGATATTATTTATTCAGATTTATTGCATGCCATGGTGAAAATTAACAGGTTGCAAGTTTTGGTTGATAAATTAGAGGTCCAGTTAAAGCACGATAAAGTTGAGAACAAAGCAAATTCTATTCAAATAAAGAAATTGCAAGCAGATATCGTAAGCTCAGGGGATGAAATAGGAAACACACTAGCCATCAGAAGACTTTTAGAAGAAAAAGATAATTCCCTCCAGGTACCAAAGAATAAGTTGAAAATCCCGAGTTCTGAACATGTTCAGTCATCAGAGTTGTTAGCATTGTAGGAGGAAAATGATAATATTCATCAAGAAATGATGGAGTACAAAGGCAAAACTATGAAATTGCAAGAAGAAAAGAACAAATGGGAAACAGAGCGAAATGAGTTAATGACACAAATTTCACGGTTAAAGAAAGACCAGAATGATGAAAAAGAGATTATGGAAGAATTAATGAGACAGACTCCTACTGATGAAGATTTGACCATTGTAAATATTGAAAAGCATTTAAATGATTTTTCTGCTGATGATTTACTAGTACCCATGTCACAAGTAAACTTGAAGGATGTAGAGATAAGGGAATTAAAAGAAAAAAATGAGAAAATCAAATCCGAGCTGATTAAAATGGCTAAAAACAAGAATAAAATACTACAGGATAAAGGTCAATTACAAAAGAAGCTTAATGAATTAAAAAAAAGGAATACAGGAAATGGTACTCTTTAGGGAGCCAAGCATATAATTTGAGATACCTTGTCTATGGAGATTACTAAGTTCAGACATTATTTGAATTTCATTGATGACCAAAGTACACTGGTTAATTTAGCCAATCAAAAATTAAAACTAGTAAATGAGACCATGGAGAAGAAGCCCCTGAATACAACTTAGAATGCATTGAATTTCTTGAATTCATTAAGTTATAAAAAATTACAAGATATAGGAATCAAAGACAGAGTGGCAATGGTACTATGGTAAAAAATGTTCATTCACAAACATCATCTTATGAAGACAGTACAAGATAAGGCTGATGAGATGACTTCGCGTATTAATGATTTCAGGCATGCTTTTAAAGAATTGTTTGAAGATGGATTTCCTTCTTTCTGGGATGAAGAAGGAAGACTTCTTTCTCAAGAACATTATCATAGCCTGCTAGTACAAAGCCGTATGGATCACTCCAAGTTTGATGATTTGGTAAAGGGGCTGATGGGAAAAGTCATCGTGGACAAGTTAACAGAAGACTTCGAGATATTGCAGAAATTTTTGATCGTCAGAGGAGGGATACCTACTATGTCTTATGAAACCTATATGGATCTGGAAGTGTCTATCCAGGAAATGATTGAGTACAACATCCCAAGCGCAAACTAATGGAGAGCCGTGGAAAGATTCAGAAAAACAAAGTATATTCTTCATTCGTGAAAATAGGTGTTGCGCGCTATGGAGATGCTTGTTCGAGCCTTGTTGACACCAAGTTGATTTTAATTAAATGATATGTTATCAGGATAAAAGCAAGTAGTTTATTCCTAGTTTAAATGATATGTTATCAGGATAAAAGCAAGTAGTTTATTCCTAGTTGTTAGGGATATAGTTACAAAGACTTTGATTAAACAGATTATTCAGTTATTAAATCTTCTTGGGGGAAGAAATCATTTATATATATATTTACATTTACTTGATGTATTGGAGGTTGGAACCCATTTGTTGATGAATGTTTTTTGAAGACATATAATTTTTGAGATAACAAAGTTGAATGCGTGTGGGTTATCAGAAATTCTTGTGCTGTTTACATTACAGTCTGTATTTTCTTTTCTGTGTGATCGTTTTTTCGGTGTTACATTCCATTTTGTTTTCCTCGTATTTCAAGCGTAGTATTGAATGGTTGAAATTCATACTTGTTGTGCTCTGACTATTGTTTCAGATATTTTATAAATGTTTCTGCTAAAGTTAATATAGAATTCATCTTACGATGCTCTATATTGATGGATTGTTCATATTTTCTCATTTTCCACCTGAATTCAATGAATGACTGTAGTTAAGTAGTTATCTTGCCTTTGATGAAATCTCATGCATGCGACCTTGTGATATCTTTATGTATATTTGACTCCATTGCCCAATGATTATGTGTATCGTTTCAACCGTCTATATGATTTTCAAGTGTTGATTTTATATCTGACCTTGTTAAATTTATATTTGAGAGATCCCTCTCTGGAAAGGAAAGCCAGTTTCTTTCTGAAGTGGTTTTTGCTGTTACCTTTGGGATTTACCTTTGCAACCTAGGTACATTCTGAGTGTTAACAAATTGGTGCCGTCGCCGAGGAACAAAGATGCAAATCTGCCCTGGGAAGAACTACAGAGTTTTAAAGATCAAGAAAAGATTTTTGTGGGCAAACATGAATTTTTGTCAGTAGAGAAGGTTGTATATTTGCTCTGGCGATTCCATTGTAAAATTTTTCAAAATTTAAAAAGTCACTCTGGCTTCGAGAAGACATACACAAGGTAATTCTGACACTGAAATTTTAAAGAGTTTAGAAGATCCAGAAAGGTTATTTAAGAAAAAAGGATAAAGAAAAAATAGATTTTTCTTTGTTTGGGCCATCATCTTCTCGAGATTCTCCTAATATTTTTGATCCAGAATGGGAAGTTAATGTTGGAAGAAGTTTGTTGAAAACTAAGTTTGAGTCTGATCTTAAGAATACTGAATTTAATTCTCATAGATTAGAATCTTATTTGCTGGATTCCCTTTGGAGAGATTTACAACAGTTTGCAAAAGTCAAAACACTTGTTGTTCAAAACACTCAAAAGTCCTCAGTACCTTTGAATCCACCTAGACCAATGGCAACCAGATTTGCTCCTTTGCATTTGCTTGCTTTATTACATGACCTTCCTCGAAATTATTCCCAAAGAATTTCCTTATTGGATGGAGAAGGCGACATAACCGCGAAACAACATGTGGCTAAGTTTGAAGATTTTGTTGACTTGGAGGAATTCGATTATGCAGATGTTAAAATGCAGTTATTTGCTCAAAGTTTATCAGGTGAAGCGAATAAATGGTTTAAATACTTGCCAGATGGATCTATATTGAATTTTCAAGCTTTCTAGAATGCATTCCTGGAGAGATGGGATGACAAACAGAATCCTTTGCAGCTTTTGTCTCAATATAACAGTCTCAAAAAATGGGGTTTTGAATCTATTCATGAATTTTCAAGTAGGTTTATGAGGGTTTATAATTCTATTCCAGAAGATATAAAACCTTATGCAGCCGCCGCTAAATTGCATTATGTTGGAGCCTTTGATAATGACTTTGCATTTTCATTGAGAGAAAGAAAATCAACAACTCTTGCTGTAATGTTTACAGATGCTTTAGAAGTGGAAGCAAATATGATGGCAAGTGGAAAAATGAAACATAGAGACATTGATAGGAGGAAAAATGAAGAAAATTCGCCTTCTACTTCTTCTTCTACCACTGATATCAAGTTTGAAATGATGTTGAAGACAATGAAGAAGTTGATGGACAAATTGATTATGGATAATAGGGCGTTCAACAGAGAACAAGTCGATCATCAAATCAGGAATCCTAATTTTAGAAGACCAAATCCTCCTTTACTTCCACAAAACAGGTAGAGAGACATGAGAAACCCAAGAAATCAAGAAGAACAGCAAATTCGACCACCGTTTCCTGAGAATTATGTCGCTAACGAAGAAGATCCTACTGAAAATGAAATTCATCTTTTTGGAGAACTAGATTCAGAGATATATCTTACTGAAGAAGAACATAACATGTTTGCACAGGAGGATGGGAATGAAGAATTTGAAAGGGAGACATAAAAGTATCAAAGAGGTTATCTGCATGCTATGGATGATGTATAGAGGAAGATTAGATTGAGAAACAGAGAAGCCTTTATAAATAAAGGGAAGGTAAATCCAAATCAGCCTTCCACTAGTTTTTTAAATATAGAAAGGGGAAAAGAAATACAAAAAGAGTCTGTTGTAAATAAAGAAGTTGAGAATGAGATACAAAAAACCAAAGGAATGAAGCAAATAACCCCAATTGATGTGGAAAGAGTCAATTCTAGTTTCAATTTGCAAAATGAGCTTTCCAAGTTGAAAATTTCTGTTCCATTTAATGAGTTGTTGAGAAACAATGAATATAGAAATACCATAACAAAAATGGTCAGAGGTCAAGGAGAATTGCAATCTGATATTTTGGAATTGAATGATGATAATCCTACTATTTCATTTGGGTCGAAAGTTGAAAATATAGAAAATGAAGAAGCCCTTCCTTTTTATTTGAGTTTGAATGTGCATGATATGGTGGTCCATAATGCTATGCTAGATTCGGGTGCATCACATAATTTAATGCTAAAAGGAGTAGTTGAAAGTGTGGGATTGGAAGTGACAAGACCATATAAAGATTTGTATTCTTTTGATTCCAGGAGAGTGAAATGTCTTGGTTTGATTAAAGATATGGTAATAACTCTGAATAAATTACCATCTAAAACCATAGTAATGGATGTAGTAGTAGCAGATATCCCACCTAGGTTTGGAGTATTGTTATCAAGATCTTGGACTTCAAAGTTGAAGGGTAGTTTACAAATGGATATGTCATATGCTACTATTCCTATTCAAGATGGAAGTAAGAGGTTATATAGTGAGAAAAGAACTTCTTATGTAGTGAGCAGTCAAGATAAGCCTGAAGTTCATCATATATATGTTGTTGATACTGATTTGGGGTCTTTCATTTTCTTTAATGATACTGTCCCATATGATTTGGAAGCTACATTGCAGATGAAGCCTGAAGAAAATAAAAAAGAATAAGTGATGGAACAAGATGCTTTGGAAGCAAAACAAAAAAGAGAAGATTTGTGGACTATGTACTTTGATGGATATGTGGCAAAAATCGGCGCTAGAGCCGGTGTGTATATAATTTCTCCTATCAGGGATTTTAAAGCTTTATCATATAAATTAACATTTGAATGCACAAATAATGTAGCTGAATATGAAGCTTTATCACATGGGTTGCATGCTTTGAAATATTTGGGAGCATAGAGGATAAAAGTTTTAGGGGATTCGGAATTGGTGATAAACCAAGTGAATGATAGTTATCAAACCAGGCATCCCTGAATGAGGGCTTATAGGAACGAAGTATGGGATATGATTGGTAACTTTTTTACAAAGCATACAATTCAAGTGGTTTCCAGACATGAAAATACTGTAGCAGATTCTTTGACAGTAGCTGCTGGAAAATTTAAAACCCCTATTGCTGGTCAGAAAGAATATCAAGTGGACATTGTGAACAAATCATCTATTCTCGATAATTCTAAGTATTGGTAGGTATTTGAAGATGACATGCAGATAAGAAGGTTTTTAGAACTATCAGGAGAATTTGTAAATACTCATATTGATACCAAAAATGACAATGGCGAGAATTTTCAGGATGATGAAGAACCTGAAAAAGAAAAGGATGGTGCTGAAAAATTAAAGGGAACCTAAGGAGGAAAATATATTATTCAATTAAAAAATAATTTTATACCAAGAGGTTTGATTCCTTTGGAAAAACTTTTTGATAAGAATGATGTTGCTAAGAATCTTAAAGTGAAGCCTGTTGAGAATGCTGTTGAAGATAGGAATATTGGTACCGAGGAAAATCCTAAGATTATAAAATTATCCAAAAATTTGCCTGTAAAAGAAAAAGAGGAATATGTGAATTTAATGAAGAAGTATACGGATGTGTTTGCTTGGATTTATGAAGATCTTAAGGAGTATGATACATCTATAATACAACATACTATTCCTATAAAACCTGGGGAGAAGCCTTTTAGGCAGAAACTTAGGAAGATAAATCCTAAATTGCTTCCCATTATTGAGAAGTGAATTAAAAAATTATTTGACGCCAAAATCATCGTGACTCTAAGATTTTCAAAGTGGATTGCGAATTTGGTTCCTGTTAGAAAAAAGAATGGAGAAATAAGACTGTGTATAGATTTCCGGAATTTAAATAAAGTTTCTATGAAGGACAATTATCCCTTGCCGAAGATGGATCATATACTGCAGAAGGTAGTTGAAGCTGAAATAATTTCGATGATGGACGGTTTTTCTGGTTACAATTAGATTAAAGTATTACTTGAAGATTAAGAAAAAACCGTATTTACTATACCTTGGGGCACTTTTATGTATGCAAAGATGCATTTTGGCTTAATGAATATAGGAGCTACTTTTCGGCGAGCCATGGACATTGCTTTTGCAGGTGAAATTGGAATTTTTGTGGTAATTTACATGGATGACATCACAGTTTATTCAAGATCTGACAGAGAACATATTCATCATTTAGAAAAAAATTTCATGAAGTGCAGAAAATTTGGTATATCATTGAACCCAAAGAAGTCCAATTTTGTATTGGAATAAGGAAAATTGTTGGGCCATATAATATTTAAAGACGGAATAAAAATTGATCCTGAAAGGGTGAGTGCAATTTTAAAAGTAGAAGAACCCAGGAGTAAAAAGGAAATACAATCATTTTTGGGACAGGTGAATTTTTAAACAAGGTTTGTGCCTAGTTTTGCTGAAATCTCAATGAATATTACAAATATGCTAAAAAAGGGTCATGAGATAAAATGGAATGCGGAAGCTAGGAAGTCATTTTGGGAAATCAAACAAGCAATCTCAGATGCTCTAGTGTTGGTGAGTCCAGATTTTACCAAAGATTTCTTAGTATTTTCGTATGCTTCAGAGCATACCATTGCAACAGTTTTATTGCAGAAGAATGATGAGAACATGGAGCAACCCATGGCATTTTTCAGCAAGATGTTGAGGGATGGAGAATTGAAATATAATATCATGGAGAAACATGCATATACTTTAGTCAAGGCATTGAAAGATTTCAAAGTATATATTCTACACTCACATGTAATCGCGCATGTTCCAACTACTGCAGTGAAAGGAATTTTGACACAACCTGATCCAAAGGGTAGAAGGGAAAAATGGATAGCTACACTACTGGAGTATGAAATAGAGATAAAGCCTACTAAGCTAGTTAAGGGACAAGGATTAGGGAAAATGAAGACAAATTCAAATTGTTAATCTTTACAAATCAATTTCTTATCCCATCAGTTTAATCAGTTGGATACAGAGGTGGAAGTAATGATTGATTTTGTGGCTTCTCCATGGTACTTTGACATTGTTTACGTCCTTCAAAATTTACAAGCACCAGTAGGATTGAGTAAGTCAAGGGTAAGGCTAGTAAAATTGAAAGCTGTCAAATTTTGTATTATAAATCAGTATCGTTATTGGAAAGACCCCAGAGGTGTGTTACTAAACTGTCTTTTAGAAAATGAAGCTCAACATACAGTTAAAGAATTCCATAAAGGAGATTGTGGAGGGCATCATTCTTGGAAGGTGACTGCAAATAAAATTCTAAGAGCAGGCTACTATTGGTCTACATTATTTTCAGATGTATATAAAGAAACCAGCATGTGTCATCAATGTCAAATTTTTGATGGTAAAAGAAAGGTACTTCCTCTCCCTTTAAATCCAATAACAATAGAATCTCATTTCCAACAGTGGGGTTTGGATTTCATTGGCGAAATAAATCCCAATTCTTTAGGACAACACAAATGGATTTTAACAGCTATGGATTATTTTACAAAATGGATTGAGGCAATTCCCACTAGGAAATCCACTGAAACTGTAATCATATATATTTTCTTGAGGAGAACATATTGTCTAGATTTGGATGCCCAAAAATAATAGTAACAGACAATGCAGCTGTTTTTAAATCCAAGAAAATGATTGATTTCTGTCACAAATATCATATCAGACTCAATCATTCGACTGCCTATTATCCGAAAGGAAATGGGTTAGCCGAATCTTCAAATAAAAGCTTAGTAAGGATCATCAGGAAATTGTTGGAAGATAATAAAAGATCATGGCCTACCAAGCTCAAATATGCTTTATGGGCTGACAGGATTAGTACCAAAAGGGTGATTGGAATGTCTCCTTTCCAGTTGGTGTATGGAACCGAAGTTGTTTTTCCATCATTGTTAGGTGTTCCAGTTATGAGGTATTTCCAAGAGCAGGAAGAAGAACCAAACCACATGCAAAGGAGGATAAACCAGATTATTAAGCTAGAAGAGCAAATGAATAAGGCTTATGATAAAGTGCAATTGCACAGGAAAAAATAAAAAATGCTTTTGACAGAAAGGTGAAAGAAGAACAGTTTCAGATTAATGACTTGGTCTTGAAGTGGGATGCTCCTAAAGAAGATAAACATGGAAAATTTGATCATATGTGGGTAGGTCCTTATGTTATTGCTGGATATAGAGGACAAAATGCATTTCTTTTGGAATATCCGAATGGGGTTTCTTTGGATAGTAACCTTGTCAACGGGAGATTTCTGAAACATTACCTATCCTAAGAAGGAAGGTAAAACTTGTATCATAAGTTGTAAATATTTATTTTCTTTAGAAATCAGTACAGATGGTGGGCCGAATGTTTTTGAAGCTCGTAGTGGAAGCCCTAAGATTCAGGAGGCATTCCATTCCTTTCTAGTAAATATACCAACAAGAAAGATAAATTTTTCGGAAGCTATCATGTAAAGATTAAAGAAAGGCATCTGGTCTACGAGTTCTTTGATACCTCGCAGGGAGGATATCATCCCCAGATGGAGCCAGTTGTTAACAACTTCTAACTTGCATAGTATCGAAGGAAACATGGTGAAGAAAAATGATGGTTATTTGGACTTTGGTTAAATATGACAATGTGAATGTATGATAAAAGGGCGCATGAATGATGAAATTATTTCACAATCTAATGGTATAGGACAAGGATGTGAAAATCAACAGTTTAGAATAGATCCGCTTTATGGAGATGCACAGGAGATAAGGGTATGCGGCGATAATTAACAAGGTGTGAGGATCGATGGTTATGGGACCGGGTCGGCAAAATCTACGGTTGATAAGAAGTCTGCTCCATAAAGTTGCACGTTGTTAAAAACAAAATGGCCCAGTGGAATGTGTACATGTAAGTTAATCCAACGGCTTAAAAATAAAGTGAATATTCATCAACGGTTATCATTAGATCCGGAGGGTGGAGTTGCACGGCGGTTGAAGTAGAAAAGCGGTAGCGGAATAAAAACCGTGAAACACGTGGCGGCTTGTGGTACATTCTGCGGAGAAAAATGGTTTAAGAAAAACCACTAGAAAGAGCCTCTGGAATGGACTTCTATATAAAGTGAAGTTAACTTATTTTCGAAAATCACTTTTTAATTTACATGCCAAGACGAATGAAAGGGACCGCCCACCATCCTTTCATAGTCAACTTCGGGTATATACAGTTACAGTCACAGGTAAGCTTCGAAAATTCGATCTTTATTCACAGAATCATCGTCGTTTTTCTATTATGGAGAAAGAGAAAGGGTTAGAAAGTCTTAATCGAGTTCTGGATGAAAGAGAAGAATTCTTGGTTGATAGAGATAGGGGTGTATATGACCCATTCTTGTCAGTGGGAAATGTATCGGTTATTAAGAAAAGATTGTGGCGATATAATTCACAAGGAAACGACATTTTGAATGCATGCAAGTCATTTCTGTATTATTTCACCATTGAGCAAACATTACATTTTCCTGAATTTTCCGAGTGGTGTGCAAGTAATTACTCGTCTTCTGAAAGAGTCATTGTGAGTCATTCCACATCCAAGATATTGTGTAGAATTGATGCAAAACCTATCCGTGGATTTATGAATTTGCTTGATAATTACCCTGATAGTGGTGAGTCTGTAAATGAGTCTGTTTTAGCTGAAGTATACAGAGGTTGTAAAACTGAAGTTTGATGTGATTTTTTGTCTAGTATTCTTAATGAAGGTCAGTCATTAGAAGGTCTTATTTTTCCGTATCATATTCACATCTTCAAAGAGGAGGTCCAATTGGTTGTGTCTTTGGTTTGTCAGGTTTTAGGTCTAGATGATGACTTTCATATTAGTGAGGTTGTCTTGGGCTTCTTATTGAAAATGAGTTCAGTTAGTCTTGAGTCTGAGTCCCATCCGGTCTATGCCTTCAGTTTGGATGAATATTTAGCAGAGGCTATCCATATCCAATTAGTTGAGTTCTCAAAAGTCATATTTTTCAAGTATCAATCATATTTGTTGAACATATTATTATGTTCAAATGTAACTAAATTGCAATTCTTGAATACTATATTCTCTTCGGATCTACCAAAACAAATCAATATGTTCGAATTTGTAAATTACATTATGTTAGAGATATGTAAGTTGCTGTTTGATGAAGTATTGCCCAGAGTGTTGGAATAAATGAAGATCATGATGCAATAGTCACCAGAAGACAGGATTGGAGATTGGTTTTTGTATAAAGACTTTACAGTTTTGAGAGTATATGGTTTCACCGGAGAGCCTTACAGGCTGCCTGCTTTCCTTACCCCTAGGATATTTGCATTAGAATACATGAGACAAAGATTACATGCAGAAGTGGAACATTTTGGAGCTTTCAAAAAATATTCCAATATCAAATTCCCCCTTAAAGTTGGTTCATTCATCTTTAAAAACAAGGGTGCCTTAGTGATTGTGGAGAAATTATTGGAAAATATGGATTTTCAAAAGGAGCAAAGGGTTAATTATGATCCTTATCATATAATTTCTCTTAAAAAACAAGCAAATAAAAATAAACCATTTGATCACCAGGTTGTTGAGGATTTGGAGGAAGTAGCCAATTTGTCTCATTTTGTGGAAAATCTAGGGAGCAATCAGAGTACAAGCAGTGGATCAATTACAGTTTCTCAAATGCCAGAAAGTTTCAATGTTTTAATTAAAAGAAGTTTTTCTGAGATTGAAAATATGGAAATAGATGAAGACAGTTCACATAAGAAGACCAAAACATCTCGAGATGATAAAATTTTAAGTGAAGTAGTTTCAAATGAGTTGAAAAATGTAGCTTTGATTCCTAAGAAGTAAGTGCAAATGAATCAATTTTCTTTTGAAAGTGCAAATAATGTAGAATCAAGTTCAGTTTTTAAATCTAAAGCAGAATTCATGAATAGCTATGTAGAAAAACAGAGACAGTCCCTAGAAGAAACTAAAAATCTACTCCCATGAGTGAGAAGTCTGAATAACCCAAAGAATTCATTGATTTCCACTTGAAATGTAGAGAGAAACACTTTAAAGTTAGCTATGGTAAGTGACAAAAAAGTGGCTGAAATGGAAGTAAGATTGGATAAAATCAGTGTACCTGACAAAATACAGTTGCATAAACAGACAAAAGATATTATTTATTCATATTTATTGCATGCCATGGTGAAAATTAACAGGTTGCAAGTTTTGGTTGATAAATTAGAGGTCCAGTTAAAGCACGAGAAAGTTGAGAACAAGGTGAATTCTATTCAAATAAAGAAATTGTAAGCAGATATCGTAAGCTCAGGGGATGAAATAGGAAACACACTAGCCATCAGAAGACTTTTAGAAGAAAAAGATAATGCTCTCCAGGTACTAAATAAGAAGTTGAAAATCCTGAGTTCTGAACATGTTCAGTCATCAGAGTTGTTAGCATTGCAAGAGGAGAAGGATAAGATTTATTAGGAAATGATGGAGTACAAAGGCAAAACTGTGAAATTGCAAGAAGAAAAGAACAAATGGGAAACAGAGCAAAATGAGTTAATGGAACAAATTTCATAGTTAAAAAAAGACCAGAATGATGAAAAAGAGATTATGGAAGAATTAATGAGCCAAACTCCTACTGATGAAGATTTGACCATTGTAAATATTGAAAATCCTTTAAATGATTTTTCTGCTGATGATTTACTAGTACCCATGTCACAAGTAAGCTTAAAGGATGTAGAGATAAGGGAATTAAAAGAAGAAAATGAGAAAATCAAATCCGAGCTGATTAAAATGGTTGAAAACAAGAATAAAATACTACAGGATAAAGGTCAATTACAAAAGAAGCTTAATGAATTAAAAGAAAGGAATATAGGAAAGGGTCCTCTTCAGGGAGCCAAGCATATAATTTGGGATACCTTGTCTGTGGAGATTACTAAGTTCAGACATTATTTGAATTTCATTGATGAACAAAGTACACTGGTTAATTTAGCCAATCAAAAATTAAAACTAGTAAATGAGACCATGGAGAGGAAGCCCCTGAGTACAGCTCATAATGCATTGAATTTCTTGAATTCATTAACTTATAAAAAATTACAAGATATAGGAATCAAAGACAGAGTGGCAATGGTACTGTGGTAAAAAAGGTTCATTCACAAACATCATCTTATGAAGACAGTACAAGATAAGGTTGATGAGATGACTTCTCATATTAATGATTTTAGGCATGATTTTAAAGAATTGTTTGAAGATGGCCTTTCTTCTTTCTGGAACGAAGAAGGAAGACTTATTTCTCAAGAAAATTATGATAGCCTACTAACACAAATCCATATGGATCACTCCAAGTTTGATGATTTGGTAAAGGGGCTAACGGGAAAAGTCATCATGGACAAGTTAACAGAAGACTTCGAGATATTGCAGAAATTTTTGATTGTCAGAAGAGGGCTTCCTACTATGTTTTATGAAACCTATATGGATCTGGAAGTGTCTATCGGGAAATGATTGAGTACGACATCCCAAGCGCAGAACAATGGAGAGCCATGGAAATATTCGGAAAATCAAAGTATATTCTTCATCCGTGAAAATAGGTGTTGCACGCTATGGAGCTGCTTGTTCAAGCCTTGTTGTCACCAAGTTGATTTTAATTAAATGATATGTTATCAAGATCAAAGCAAGTAGTTTATTCCTAGTTGTTTGGGATATAGTTACAAAGACTTTGATTAAACATATTTTTCAGTTATTAAATCTTCTTGGGGGAAGAAATCATTTATGTATATATTTGCATTTACTTGATGTATTGGGGGTTGGAACCCATTTGTTGATCAATTTTTTTTGAAGACATATAATTTTTGAAATAACAAAGTTGATTGTGTGTGGGTTATCAGAGATTCTTGTGTTGTTTACATTACAGTCTGTATTTTCTTTTCTGTGTAATTGTTTTTTCGGTGTTACATTCCATTTTGTTTTCCTCATATTTGAAGTGTAGTATTGAATGGTTGGAATTCATACTTGTTGTGCTCTGACTATTGTTTCAGATATTTCATAAATTTTTCTTCTAAAGTTAATATGGAATTCATCTTACGATGCTCTATATTGATGGACTGTTCATATTTCCTCATTTTCCACCTAAACTCAATGAATGACTATAATTAAGTAGTTATTTTACCTTTGATGAAATCTCATGCATGCGAACTTGTGATATGTTTATGTATATTTGACTCCATTTCCCAATGATTATGTGTATCATTTCGACCGTCTATATTATTTTCAAGTCTTGATTTTATATCTGGCCTTGTTAAATTTATATTTGAGAGATACTTCTTTGGAAAGGAAAGCTAGTTTCTTTCTAAAATGGTTTTTGCTGTTACCTTTGGGATTTACCTTTGCAACCTGGGTACATTTTGAGTGTTAACAAGACGTGAGATAATGCTTGAGAAAAAAACCATAAATATGGAGTGTTAACGTTCAAATTAGCACCCTGGACCAAGGTCACAGATCATGGTGCAATGAGATGTAAGGATGAGAGAATCTAGTGCCTAATGTCACCACAACCCAGCTTCTCAACACTTTAGGTCAACTTCTAACGCTAAGGGGTAGTCCCTAATACAGGTTAATGATACATGTGATCACTTCAACAACAAACAAATACCCTTCACAAGTAACCTCTTGAATAGATCAGTGCCTTATGGAGTCAAAACAATCAAGCATAAATAAGACACCCCAAGAGGGGAGGAGGTATGACACTTTATTACGAATCTCAAGATAGATGACTTCAATACCTTACTGCTGTTAGAAAATTGCAGCAGTCAATAACACTTCAAAAAATGGATGAAAATCAATGGAAGCAATGTCCACTTTCCATATAAGATGTACCTTGAGGGTTATGGCAAGTGGCATGCCTCAAGAGGATGAAGGGAAGCAATTAAATCAGGTATGAAAGTGCATGACCAGATCTAGTTGAAGCCATAACCAGCCCCCAAATAAATCCCCTAGGGCACACTTTTCCACTTGCACACAAATCCAAAATTTATGATATTTTTTGAGATATGATTTTTCTATATATTTTAGGACTTTTCTAAATGTTATATTTTTTGTAATATATACAACAAGAATTTGATAAAAGAAGAGAAGGGGTTAGACCTTAGTCCTCAACCATAGGGCAATAAGAGATCAAGGTCAATGCTCCTACTCAACTTGACTATTCAAGATTTTACCAATTAGGGCAATGACTAGTAAACCTAGATTGGTCGAAGTAGTATAAGCCTAATTACGACAAACAATGAACTCCAAGGCCCCACTAAGGAGAATTCCTTCAAGTGGAAAGTCTCCTCAAACAAGGTTGACAAGATGCCAATAAAAACCTAATTTACCTTGCTTCAGGTGCAAGACCAATGCCAAACAAGAAAATTGAAAGATCTTACCAACATCCCCCCAAGGAAAGAGCAAGAGAGGGTTCTTAGGTCTTCCTTATTCATGAGTTATAACAACCATTATTTGAATAAACCTTGAGAGATAGAAAAACCCTAAAATTTCATCTTCCAACCATTCGTCACAAGAACAAAGTGTTAGATTTTTATCATTTAAGAAATATGATCTTATGATCTTATCTGATAGAATAACATGCACAACAATAATCACAAGAGACAAGAGACACAAAGAGTTTTCCTTGGAGAAACCATAAAGGGGAAAACCCTGAAACTTTCTCAGAGATAGAATGAGCACCAATGGCAAAAGTAAAACCCAAAGATAGAAAGATGATCTCCACAACTGTTCTCTCTCTCACTTGTGCAAGGTTCTCTTCTCTTACTCATGTGCTACAGTTGAGTGAGTGTGTGTTACAAACAGAGAGGCTCACTCTCTATTTATACTAGTTTCTGACTTGACAATTACTTACCAAGGCTGATTTCACTAGGGGAGTCTAATAACCCTAGTGCCCCTCAACTGTGGGGCTTTGCCCCTCGATCAACAAAGGAGGGTTAACCTCTATGAATTTATATGACTTGATTACATTAATTATTCTCCTAATAGGAACATTGGGGTATAATGAAATATAATACATAAGATATACAAGTGAATACATTTTGAAGTTACAAATACATCAACACTCCCTCTTAACTAGGAAGGTATTCTCTTGACACAGTTCATCAGCACAAGTTTTCATCACAGGATCATCATCAAAGCTGGATCATCATCATTATCACTGCTCCCACTATTTCAAGAAAATGGTGCTATCTCTCAATTCTAATCGTCATAGGAAGTTCTACAGAGCCAACCCTTTTTCATACTGGTTGTAGGCCTAGCATCCATGTAGGTTTTCTTCTTCAACGCTTATATCATCGGCATGGTAGGACACACCTATTACCATTATATAAAGTCTCCAACAATTATATCCATTGGCATGGTAGGCCACACCTACTGCCATCTGGGAAAGTCTCTAGCACTTACATACACAAGCATGATAGGACACACCTACTACCATCTAGGAAAGGATCCAACACTTACATCCACTAGCATGGTAGGACACACCTACTACCATCCAGTGAAAGGCCCCAACACTTACATTTACTGGCATGGTAGGACACACCTACTACCATCCAGGGAAAATATCTGCACTTACATCCACCAGCGTGGTCGGACACACCTACTACCATCTGAGGAAAGACTCAGCACTTACATCTGACCATGGGAGGAACCAATTCCACCACCATGTCAGAAAGGTACAGCACTTAAAATTGACCATGGGAAGAACCAATCCTACCACCAGGTTAGAAAGGCACAACACTTACATCTGACCATGGGAGGAACCAATCCTGCCACCATGTTAGAAAGACATAACACTTACATCTAACCATGGGAGGAACCAATCTTGCCACCATGTCAAAAAGGCTATTGGAATCATCACTTCTCCTTAGAAGGAACCTCGATCTAGAGAACACCAAGCTTCTCCCTATAGTACTCAAATTTTACTCTGGCCATTTCTAGCATAGAATCACATCAGGGCTGATTACGTCCAAGGATAACATGTGAGATTTGCTAGGACTACCATTTAAGTCTAAGCAACCTACGAGCTTCACCAAGATTTTATGCTCAGATAACCTATCTCATCGGCTATGCTAGAACTCCCTCTTTCTAGAGATATCAATCTAGATCACAAATTGGAACTTCACTGTTCGTCTCTCCCAAGGAGCCGAGCAAGTGGCAACATATTTTTCCTCGGTTGTACTCAGTGCCATGTGGGACTCCTTCCTGCTAAACCAAGAGATCACACCTGATCCCATACTGAAGTAGCACTCCGAAGTACTCTTCCCATCAATGGCACTGCCCAATCCGAATCCACAAGACCATCCAGGTTAATCTTCTAATTCACTTCATACTCGAGCCCATAGTCAACTGTACCCTTCAGGTACCTCATAATATGCTTTGCAGCAATCGGGTGAACATGTCTCGGATCTGTCAGGAATTGGCACAATGTGTTCTCAACAAAGCAAATATCTGGTCTCGTATTTGTCAGGTACATTAATGACCCAATCATCTGACAATACATCGTAGCATTAACCGATTTTGATGAAGCATCACTCAATAGCTTCATGTTCGATGCCATAGGTGTGGTCATGGCCTTGCAGTCCGTCATCCTGAACCTCTTCAGGATCTCCATTGCATACTTCCCTTGTCTAAGGGAGATTCTATCCGCATTTTGCCACACCTCCATGCCTAGAAATTAGTGCATCACACCCAAGTCTTTTATCTCGAACTTGGCAGCAAGTATCCTTCTTGCATATTTAATGAGTTCCTCTTTACATGTCAGGAATAGGTCATCGACATATAATAGGATCATCACTGGTCTTCTATATTCAACATTGAAGCAAAGGTTGGAGTTCTCTTTACTCTTAGTAAATCCTAGATCCATCAGTAATCTGTCCATCCTATTGTATCATGTCGAACCTTAGGATGTTCTGCAGTCACTCCCTTTGAAGTGGAACATCATTCTCCCTCTGCCTTTTGTACTCTATGTATTGAAACATTATGTACTGGAGTGACAATTAGCTTCCTCTACTACTAATATTCTATGTATCCATCTAGGGTCATTGGATACCAAGATCCTCTATCTTGAACCTTTTCAAAAGTTCTTCTCGCACCCATATGTGAGCTTGTCATCATCTATAGGCTTTCATCTTAAACCTTGTAGCAAAGGTTACAATCTTATCCCATGGGTGCCTTCTGAGCTCGTACAAGGCCTTCTTTAATTTGAACACATGAGTCTGCCTGTCATGTGTCTCAACTCCCAGTGGCTGCAAATGTCTCTTCGTAGTATATGCCTTCTTTCTGTGAGAAGCCTCGTGCTATAAATATTGCCTTGTATCCCACGATGTTTCCATATATTGCATGATATATCTTGTAGATATATATAGAAGATACTACGGACCTCCCTTCAGGTCTCAATACTGCATCCTAGACATCATTCTTCTTGAACTGGTGCACTCCTTCCCTTTCTTCTTGGAAATTTCTTCATATATGGAAGGTTCTGCATCAGTGATGTCACTCAACAGTGTCACATAACTACATTGTGTTTGATACCTCTTTCTTTATTTGAAATTATCGTCATATTAGTCTTCATCTTGGATTATTTCTCGAACTATCGTCACTTGTTGTTCGGAACAAGTCTCATCCTTCTTTTCTTTATACGCAATCTTTCCTACAAGTCAAATCCATTATTTGTATGGTTAGAAAAATTTCATAAGGTATATTCACAATGACAAATTCTTATGCATAAAGATATAATCATGCAACTATTTTAGCGAATACAACATTCATCCATATCCCATGGAAACTTTCTAGATGCCTTCCATCTCTACCATGACATCATTGATATTGTGCACTAATCCAATATGTCAGCAAAGAGGTTTCATTCTAGATAAGTAGAAATGGAGAGTTGTATAGCACCATGGGCTACTTACCCATCACATGCATATTAGTAGTATATTGTCATTAATGCAAACATTCTATCATGCATAACACATCAACTAAATATAAACAAATGTATAACAAAATAATATCATAAAATGACAATTGAATACTTATCTTTATTCGTTTCGTGGGTAGACTCTTTCTTAAGCTTTTTTCTTCATCATATTCTTCATTCATGACATCATCATTTCTTATCCAAATGATTAGATGGATAAGAGGTTCTTCAAGAATTGAGTCCTTCATGTTCCTCATCGCTTGAGGGATCTTCTTTGAATTGTGAGAGATAGATATTTAGTTGCTCCCATCTTCTTTTCTCTTATTATGAGTTGAGATTTTTCTTGTGTATGCTCTTCCCAGAGTCTGTTTAAGGTAATCACTTATTTATAGCACACATTCCTTGAATGAATGAATCCCATGATCCTGGGAGGCCATTCAAGGTGGGTATAACAATATCTTATTCATTAGAGAGAATTTGAGGTAAAAAATGGGCCTCCTAAGAGACGTACTACAAAAATATAAGATATATTAAAATATTATGAGTTAGGGGTTTTATGGGGTAGGTATATATGACAACTCACCTCCTACACTACTTTTTATG